>CAKAOJ020000400.1:240000-465000 GCA_916701645.2 Sebastolobus alascanus
TTAGTTTAATGTTGTGGAATTTTTTTTTTTTTATTTTATTTTTTTTCATTAATATCTTTTATGGTTTCGTTTTCATTTTCTAGTTTTTAGTTTAATGTTGTGGAATTTTTTTATTTTTTTTATTTTATTTTATTTTTTTTATTAATATCTTTTATGGTTTCGTTTTCATTTCTTAGTTTTTAGTTTAATGTTGTGGAATTTTTTTATATTTTTTTATTTTTTTTTTATTTTTTATTAATATCTTTTATGGTTTCGTTTTCATTTCTTACTTTTTAGTTTAAAGGGACTATTTGTAACTTATCACGCGCATAAATCTTAACGGGTCGGAATCCCATGCGCGCTCGCGTGTGGGTACGCGAGCGCGCATGGGATTCCGACCCGTTATGATTTATGCGCGTGAAAAGTTACAAATAGTCCCTTTAACTTGATATTTAAATAAATATACAAGCATTTATTTCCTAATCATTTCAATTGGGTGTTTTTATGCAAATAACCACTTTTGATGACAATAACAAAGTAAAAAGATAACATTTCGAATTTTTGACGGTTCACACTGACTTCGGGACGTTTGAAATTATGGTGGTGAAAAGAGTTAGTCCGGAGCCGTGTACTGTATACCAGCTGCTATAACAAAACAAAACAACAAAAAAAAACGATTGGTATTGGTATGGTTACTCATTGTATGTGTTGTAAAGCTGAAATAATTAGTCAGTTCAGTGATTGATGGAAAATTTTGATAATACATTTATCGTTAAAGACATTAGCCGCTTTCAGCTGGGGATTTGTCTGTTATATTATTTTACATTTGAGGGTTTTGACAAAAAATTCTCATTCAAGGTCTTCTCTCTAGCTTTCTTCTGGACCTTTCTACCACATCACATGAAAGCATGGAACATTGGTCACATGATGTACAATATTCCAGTCTGACGACAGATAAGCCTTTTTCTGTCTAAAGGGGCTATATTTTGGGGGTTCCGGTGTAGCCGGAGGATATCCGGGTCAAGACTTCCTCCTCCATGCGCTGCACATTGTTTATGGTCCGATTAGCAACTTGAGATGCGAGACGAGTTGGAGTTGAGACATCGTGTATGACCAGATTGTTTCACAAGTAGCCAGTTTACAAGCTAATTTTAAGACCAATAAAAGCTAAATCATCGTCAGATGATAGCCGGTGGGTTCCGAGGCTGCATTTCATTACATTTTTTGCTCTCCACACGGACCTTTTACCTGCATTCAATCAAAGCCCGCTCCAACGTAATTGGTCAATACTACTCGGACTACAAACGGAAACCAGAACGCTTCCGGTACCAAAAATCTTGTGCCGTTGCTACAGATTCTACATGTGAATGTAGAATCTGTCTATATAGAGATTACATGATGTATAACTGAGCAAAGTCCACACGCTGATAGAGACAGTTAGATGCAGTTGAAAGTTCTAAAAAAAGACAGTGAATTGACCATGAATTAAGATTTTTTTTACTTTTTTGCTATTGACTAGTTCAAATGTGCACGCCTTTCATCAATTTTTATTTAACCTTTATTTAACCAGGAGTAAAAACTCATTGAGATTAGGTATCAAAAAACATTCATCAGCTTCTAAAACATCAACAACCAGATGTGCTTCCTTCCAAATCTTTTAGAAGCACTTTAAAGACATTCAGTGAGACCAGCTCTCCAAGTTTCAGGTCATTTTGTAACTGATTCCAAGAAGAGGCAGTAGCATACTGGAACGCCCTTTTACGTACTTTGGGGACAGTTAGTAGGATTAAGTCCTGGGAGCAAAGACAGTAACTTCCCGTACTTTTTTGAAGGATGTAGGTCCGTAGGAAAGATGGAAGCAGACCAAGAATAGCCTTATAAATAAGAACACGCCAGTGGTTCAGTCTACGTGAGGACAAGGCAGACCATCCTACCCGAGCATACAAAGAGCAGTGGTGCGTAAGGGCTTTAAAATTCTTAATAAATCTCAGTGCTCTGTGGTAGACAGTATCCAGCGTGCATAGGCTCTGAGAAGATGCATGTACAGTATATAACGTCGCCATAGTCCAGCACAGACATAAAGGTGGCAGCGACAAGCCTCTTTTTGGCCTTGAAGGAAAAGCAAAGACTTGTTTCTAAAATAAAAACCCAATTTCAACTTTAGTTTTTTCACCAGCTGCTGAATGTGAGGCTTAAAAAGACAGGGAATCATCAATCACAATTCCAAGATACCTGTATTGAGATGCAGACTCAATTTCAGAGCCCTGAAAAGTGGTGACAGGTGGGAGATTCAGTGGCTTAGATATTTCATGTGTAATCTAAAAAACAATAGGTACTATGCGTATCAGGCATAGTTAGTACTTAATCTCAGAATGGCTACTATAATTGAGTTTTCAAACACAGTTGTCAGTTGTTATTGTCTTTAGTATAGTATATAGAGTACAGTATGTCGTGCCCAAGTCAAGTATTGCTTCAGACTGCTGGAAATGGTGAACAAAAGCCACAGCATCCTTAAATCAACGTACAGAGACGTTCAGACTCTAACATTGTTACTATAGTCACTGCTCCACAGAGACGGACAGACCGAGGGTTTAAATGGGTTACATAGATCCAAATCGGCAGCTCCCATGGTACTGAGAAGAACCGAGAGGCACCAGTTGTCAGGGCTGACAGTATGCAGCTGACAGAGGATAGCTTCACATGCTCCCAGCAAGGAAAAACAGGGGGTATTCAATTTAGATGCAGCTGCTGATGTGAGCATGAAAGACACACTCTGATTACCAGCTACTGTGGAGTCTAACTGACCTTGTGGAAAATGGATCTAGTTCATGCTCTGATCGCATTGATGGCATTGCATAGGATGCATGGGATGCATGGGATGCATGGGATGCATGCAGCGCAGCAATTTCAGTGCATTTGCATGATTAGTATTAAAAAGGAGAAACATGTTCCATCAAAGTGACCTATTTCCATCACTGGGTGAACACTAACAATTTCATCGCTGGCAAACCGGCTCACCTCAACTCAACTCAGTTCCCATGCAACCTCTCTAGCGAGCCAGACATGCTCTCTGACTGTCTCTGCACAGACCTCAGGTGACCTGACATTGACCGAATCCCTGCGACAGTATCATCCACGCTGACTCCAGATCCCCTACCTTTGACTCGAAAGTAGAAAAGCAGCGTGAGCAGCATCCCTCCTGCTGAATGTTAGCGCTCCCTCGCCTTCACACCCCGGATCTCATGGTGGTCTCCTGCACCTCCTCCGCTACTCCTCTCCACATCCTGCCTTCCTCCTCCTCCTCCTCCTCCTCCTCCTCCTCCTCCTCCTGCTCTCACAGAACAGCTTCGCTCGTGCCTCTGTGTCGCTCTCTCTTCCCTCCCCTCCCTCCTTATTTGCTTCCATTCCCCTTCAGGCTCTTCATCTTGTCACACTACACACACACACTTCCAGTAGTACACATCAGAGGAGGTATGCGTAAACATGCACAAATTCTTTGTGTAAGTGTGAGCATCAAATGTTCCTCCACTTCCTCAGCGGGGATCGTACCACATCCACATGACTGAAGCTTTTTCTCAGGAACGTGCCGTCTGCTCCACATTGCAGTTGCACCATTTCACCCACAAGATGGCAGACACAGCCCTGAATCCAACAGCAGCATCCTCTGCACACACAACACATTTTAACCTAAATTTAAACCTTGTGGACTATTTTTAGTGGCTGTGCTGTGCCTATTGGAGCCCATCCTGGATGACAGCTACTCCTTCCTAGAGACCTGTCTCTGGATGCATTTATAGCACTCTTTTCATGGGAATACTGAGAGCTCTGTGTGCTACCGTATATCACCTTCAGACAGTCTATGTATAATGTTATGCTGTCCTATATAAGACTGTATTGTATATGTTCCAATTTATAGTGTATGAGCATGAGCACATTTTCTACCTTCTACAGCCAAAACACAGTGCCAAAACCCTCCACCTTAAAGGCACAATGAGTAGGATTTTCTTAAAAAACAATGTATACAACAGGGGTCAGCAACCTTTACTATCAAAAGAGAGATTTTAGGCAAAAATAAATAAATAAATAAAATCTGTCTGGAGCCACAAAACATTTGAGCATTATGATGAAGGTAACACAGTTTATAGTCTAAGTATATAGTATATAAGTTTAATGCAGTGAGGGCCAAAGTGCAAACGTACTACGGAGTATTAGAACAAAAATTGAGGGAAAAAACATCTGAGATTTCCAGAATAAAGTCATAATATTACGAGAAAAAAGTCAGAAGTTTCCGAGAAAAAAGTCGTAATAATATGAGAATAGTCATAACTTAACGAGAAAAAAAAGTCGTAATATTACAAGAATAAAGTCATAACTTTACAAGAAAAAAAGTCATAATACGATTATGACAAGAATTAAGTCATAATTTAAAACAACACGTAAAATTACTACTTTATAATATTATGTATTTATTCTCATAATGCTACGACTTTTTTCTCTTAAACTTCTGACTTTATTCTCGTAATATTATGACTTTACTCTTGAAAAAACTAAAAATGTAATCATTAGCTGTATCTATAGAGCACCAGGCTCCAAAATTGAAATCTTCAAGGACTGGATGGAGTGCATGTTTTTAGAAAAAGATAACAAAGCAGTATTCATATGTGGAGATTACAATATTGACCTGTTAAATCCTAATAAACATAAAAGTACATATGATTTTATCAATACAATGTACAGTATGAGCCTATATCCGAAAATCACCAGACCCAGCAGAATTACATCCCATTGTGCCACTCTAATTGATAACATATTCACCAATGACACTGAAAACAACACAGTAGGCGGATTATTAATCAATGATATCAGTGACAATCTACCAGTTTTTGCAGTCTACAATAGCAATTACAAGAATAATAAGCCAGACAAGCAAACAGAATACAGACGAGTAAGGTCAGAGGAATCCATTCACACACTCAAAAATGACTTACCGGCACAGAACTGGGATATAATATACAAAGAAAGGGACATTGACAGTGCATACGAATCATTCTTAAGAATATTTAGGTCATTATATGATAAAAATTGTCCAATTAAAAAATATAGTAGAAAACTAAAATATAGTAATTGTCCATGGATCACAAAGGGAATACAAAATGCCTGCAAAAAGAAAAATACACTTTACAGAGATTTTATAAGACAGAGAACTAAAGAAGCTGAAAATAAATATAAAAAATATAAAAATAAGTTAACTCATATTATAAGGACAAGTAAGAGAGAATACTATAAGAAAATATTAATGATATCAAAAACAATATTAAAGGGATATGGAATATACTAAACAGTATTATAAGAAATAGCTCTAGACACACAAGTTACCCTGAGTATTTTATTGATAAGGATATCGAAAATTATAATATGGATGACGTGGCTAACAAATTCAATGAGTTTTTTGTAAATGTTGGACGTGACTTAGCAGGAAGAATCCCTGATCCAGGGACATCTGGAGAACATCTGGATAAGCTGTTAGAGAGAAATCCCAGCTCAATGTTTCTCAAAGCAGTGGATGAGAGAGAATTATTGGATATTGTTAAAAAGTGTAAAAACAAAAAATCTATTGACTTTAATGAAATTGATATGACACTAGTGAAAAAGGTCATTGAGGGGGTTTCAAAACCGCTAACATACATTTGTAACTTATCATTCCAAACCGGTTCATTTCCAAACAAAATGAAAATAGCTAAAGTCATACCTATGTACAAAACTGGGAACAAACAGAACTTCACAAACTACAGACCTGTAATAATGGAATCAATCGAGGAAATTACTAATGCTATAGATCACAAAAAATATGCAGTGGGGGTATTTATTGATATCAAAAAAGCTTTTGACACAATCAATCATGATATATTAATCAATAAACTGGAAAGGTATGCTATCAGGGGCATAGTATTAGAATGGATTAAAAGCTATTTAAGTAGGAGACAACAGTTTGTGAAGTTGGGTAACTGCTGTTCACCATGTTTGGACATTGCTTGTGGTGTCCCCCAGGGGTCGGTGTTAGGCCCTAAATTGTTTATACTGTATATCAATGATATATGCAAAGTATCAAATGTATTGAAATTAGTATTGTTTGCTGATGATACTAATATTTTCTGTTGTGGGGATAATTTAAAACAACTATTGGAAGATATCACTAAAGAAATGAGCAAAGTAAAAACATGGTTTGATAGAAACAAATTATCACTAAACTTGAACAAAACTAAAGTAATGTTTTTTGGTAACTGTAGGATGAATACACAATTACAGATACAGATAGATGGGGTGGAAATTGAAAGCGTTCACGAAAACAAATTTCTTGGGGTAACAATAGATGATAGAATCTGCTGGAAATCACACATTAAACATGTAGAAACTAAACTTTCAAGAAGCATCGCAGTATTAAACAAAGCAAAACAGGTTCTGGATCAGAAATCACTCCACATTCTCTACTGTTCACTAGTTTTACCATATTTAAATTACTGTGCGGAGGTCTGGGGCAACAACTACAAATGTTCATTACATTCAATATCTATTCTCCAAAAAAGAGCAATACGGATTATTCACAATGTGGGATATCTGGATCACACCAACTCATTATTCTTTCAGTCAAAATTATTAAAATTTACAGATCTAGTGGAATTTCAAACAGCACAAATAATGTTTAAGGCTAAAAATAACCTGCTACCAGGAAATATTCAAAAATTGTTCAGTGATCGAGAGGGGGGTTATAATTTAAGGGGAAAATTTAATTTCAAAATGCATTGTATTCGTACGACCATGAAAAGTTTTTGTAGTTCAATCTGTGGAGTGACACTATGGAACAGTTTTAATGTGGAGCTAAAGCAATGTCCAAACTTAGACCAGTTTAAAATAAGGTATAAAGACATGATTTTCTCAAGGTACAGGGATGAAGTGGAGGTTTGACAATCACCAGGTGTTTACAGGGGTCACAGTTTATTTATTTATTACTGTTTATTTATATATTACTGTTTATTTATTTATCTGGTTTGCTCAATATTAAGTAATGATTTGGTATTCTTGACTGATAATGAATTTAAATTTTGATAAGGATAATTATATCAGTAATTAATTCATATTTCTATATGACAGAGATGAAAGGTAATAATTATAGTTAAACAAGTTTAGGAAAAATAACTTGGATTATATGTTTAGCTCAATAAGGACGCTGGTTACTCATTAATGAATGAGTTATGGAGAAGGGGTGGGATTAAATAAGTTTGTACTTCTTCACACTCCTTTTCGAATATGTAAACCAAGACAAGTGTTTGACAATTTCTTTTGCTTATGATTTTCATTGTATGTGGATACTGCTTTTTTTCTGGCAGTCCACTTGTTGTATGATGATTCTCTTTTTTTTAATTATTATTATTATTTTACATGTTCGAAATAAAATTTGAAATGAAATGAAATGAAATGAAATCTCAGATTTTCCCTCAATGTGGCCCTAATACTCCGTTGTACCATCGTACCATAGACCTACAACAATGATAAATAAAAATGAAAATGTAAACATAAAACAGTTATTCATTCCATTTTTAAAAATCCACAGGGAGCCACTGGAGAGGGGCTAAAGAGCTGCATGTGGCTCCGGAGTCGAGGTTGCTGACCTCTGCTCTAGACTAATACAAAAGTAATCCCTCTCAATCATCACTTATGACCTATAGAAGTGTTGGGCGCTGTCTGTCTCTGCAGACCCTGCAGCCCTCTGCCTGGATTGAGTTATTCTGGGCGTCAACCTCTATAAAACGTAGTGACCAGGTGCCAGATCGTAAGCACGCATCCAAGAGGAAGTTACGAAAATGGCGGACACAGCCCAGAAAATAAACGTAAATACAGCGAGGCGAAACGCCAAGCAGACAAAGCTCGTACCAAAACACGAAGGAGGTTAAATAACGCTCCTAACTTACGCTTAATTTTGACGAGGAAAAACTGTCATGGCCATTTTCAAAGGGGTCCCTTGACCTCTGACCTCAAGATATGTGAATATATAATAAAAGGATCTAATTGGATTCTCATATTAACACAAAAAAAACACTTCTACTAAAATGATCAACATTTGATCTTTTTAAATAAGCCCCACACTTACTGTACATACTCACATTGAACCTCTAATATGGGCCAATTCTTTTTAAGTTGTTAAAGTAGCATGATACAGGCATCCTGATTGGACAGATGTTTACAATATGATTTAACTGTGACATCCTTAATTTTATCACGTCATTCAGCTTACAGTGTTTGGGTTGTACAGTACTGTACCGTGCTGTTCCGCTAACGTTATAACCTGCGATGACCCTGACACGTTGTGCTACTGGCTGTTTCCTACAGTATACTTCTGTTGCTGCAGTTTTGACACCCATAGTACCCCAGTATGATGACAATTTGGTTCGTAGTTTAAAACTAAATTATACAATTCAGTTTAAATTACCTTCACTCCATTACAGTATCCCTAACCTTCATGACGTTATCCCTAATCCTTATTGGTGCAAACCAACCTTACTTCCTTTTAAAACAAGACACATCAACACATTAAATGAATCCATTTCTCTTATTGACCAAGCACTGAGTCTGTTAAATATGTTTTTATTAACACATGGTTTATGAGACTATCACTGTATATACAGTATATCGGCTGATATTAGCTTATTGCACATATAATGGTATCATGTATTTGTCAAAGGTTTGAGGTCACTTAAGAAACAGTGTCTCCATTACATAGTTTGTCCACCAGAGAGCACTGTAAAATGTCCTGCTCAGTAGGTATCTTGGTCACAATTCTTAACAAAATTAAAAAAAATCTCTCAAATATCCATATCAGTATTGGCCTCAAAAATCCAGTAAACACAAAACACAAAACTGAAACCAAAAGATGCTCCAAAAGATAAATTCATGCCTCAGATGACGGGATGATTAAAGCCCATAAATTCCATCATAAAACTTTGATTATTTTCAGGCAGGCACACCCAGAGCTCTCCCTCTCCCAGCCAAACACACACTTGGACACATGTACGTCTATCCTTGCCTGCCAGTGTTGCAACATCGAGGAGGTTGTGCAAACATTTTCTACATTCCTTAACAGTGAGGGTGGAAGGCTATTCTCCAGGCTGGACCCATAGTTTTATCAAAGCAACCTTCAAGACATTTTTTACGTTATCAGCGCTGCCAGGAGCAGGCCGTGTAGCACAGCCACTCGTTCACTCATGAATCAACACTGTGCGCTGCATTAGAAAACACGAGTTGACTGATTTTAAAGAGGTTCTCCACTGGGAGGAACTGAATGATTGGAAATAAAGATAACACGTTCCCTTTACTCTGTGTGGTTATTGGCACTCACTCACAGTACTTCCAGCTAGACGGTAACTTCAAAAAACCCTTTAATGCATACATGCAACGACAAATCTGGAAGTGCTGTGTGAAATCTGGGAGCCACAAGAAGATGCTGCAGTTTTGAAATATCAAACATTCAAAACACAGGTCTTCTTATCAACATCCACAATTTGAACATCAGCTGCATGCAGAACACATTTTCCCCCAAAATATGAACTCTTGATTGGGAGTTATGAGCGCTTATGTGGGAAGAAACCTAACTGTGCATGTAAACAATCTAGTACAGGGGTGTCAAACTAATTTTAGGTCATGGGCCACATGCAGTCCAGTTTGATGTCAAGTGGGCCGGACCAGTAAAACCATTGCATAGTAACCTATAAATAACAACACCTCAACATTTTCCCTTCCTGTTAGTGTAAAGAAGTACAAGTATCCTGATAACATCCACAATTAATGAAAAATCCACCCCAAAATAGGCATAGAAGTGCATTTTATTGCAAAATTCTGACTTTAACAAGTCATGCATTTGACTTAATATCAATAACTTTGGCTTATGTCTCAAAATCAAGACTTGAAAAATGAAAATCTCATTCTTTTGACATTTAAGATTCATAACTTTGAGTCGTATCTTTTAAGTTTGACTCCCCGAGTTTAAAGGGGACATATCGTGCTCAGGTTCATACTCTTATTTTGGGTTTCTACTAGAACATGTTTACATACTTTAATGTTTAAAAAAACCTTTATTTTCCTCATGCTGTCTGCCTGAATATACCTGTATTCACCCTCTGTCTGAAACGCTCCGTTTTAGTAAATTTCAATGGAATTGCAACGGAATTGCGTTCCTAGGCAACAGCTTGGGTCCACGTTTACTTCCGGTCAGCTGATGTCATTCACATACACTGCAACAGGAAATAAACTGGGACCCATGTAGAATGTTTACGTTTAAAACTTTGAAATGGTCTAAATATTGTAGATTTGTGACATCACAAATGGACAGAAATCCTTTTTTCAAAAGCTCAGTTTCTGAATAAGGGCTGTGTGTATTTCTCTGTGGATTAAGCGTTTCAATGCTTTCACAGTAGTTATATAGAACTTAAACCTGCTTTATAATATAAAAGCCATGAAAATGTCACTTTTTACAATATGGGACCTTTAAGTTTAACTTAATTCTCATAATTATGACTTCCTATGATAATTCTTACTACTGTAGTATCTCATGGTTTTGGTGTGAAAGGTCATTATTCTTACTTAAAAATACATAAATTTGACTTAATATCAATAACTTTGGCTTATTATGTCAAAATTTTGACAAAGTATCTCAAAAGTGAGGCTTGAAAAATGAAAATCTAATACTTCTCTGTAATTTTTAAACTGTGCAGAGTAATCCAGTAGGCAGTATTGGACCCTTTGGCGGCCCAGTTCTGGCACCCTGATCTAGTATATGAATACCTTGAATCACTGATACACTGTACACATACTGTTCACTGGATCTCAACTGCTCACTGGGTAAATTGTAATGAAATGTAACATCGGCGTTGTAAGCTCCAGAATAAGAGCGCACACACACAACAACCCACAGTACTACACACAATATATTAATGTCTGGACTAAATCTCAGCTCTCTTGCTCACGGTTAACAGCGTTTCAGCCCCTTTGTCTATGACGGTCTCAACCTTGACGAGCCATTGTACTGTCAGTCTATCTGCTGCTGTGTTGTGTAACATTACAGCACTTTGTGCAAAATGCGTCTGACTTCGGATCAAATCAAAAACGACAAAGAATAACAAGATGACCTGGTCGGGCACGTGGTGCTCCGAGCAGAGGGATGCAGACTAAAAGACAGATGTGACAACATGGGTGAAAAGAAAAGATTGATGAGAGGGAGAAAGAAAAGGGTGACTGAAAAGAGAGGAGACTGACAGATGGGGGGGTGAAATAAGAAAGAGGGGAGAATTAGATAAAGGGGAAAAGCCAGCGGGAGGCTTCTGAAATGAGGCCAACAACTCTGCCACAGACAGTTCGCAGCACTCGAACACGAGTCGGCTCGACTTAGCAACTCAGCAGACCTTTCTCTCTCTCTCTGCCCGGCACGTAGCCTCACCGAGGCTAGCTCCAGAGACACATTGTTGGACGGCTTGTTTGTGCCAGCTGAAGTGGTTGCCCAGTGGGAGCATTATGCAAGGGACCGGCCTTTTGTGGATTAGCCTTCTGAACAGATGTGCTCCAGGCTAACGCTATTCACTGCAGAGGTTCAATAGTAGGACATGACAACCACTCCAAATCCAGCCGCACAACAGAATGAGATCACCGGCAGAGATAGACACTAGAATTACCGCCTCGCAGATGTATCTCTCCGCCAACCATCCGTGTCTGTCCAAAATGTCATCACTTCATCATTTTATCCTGTTAGGCATTTGTGTGAAATTGTCATAATTACCTCCGCTAAGGCCAAGGGCCTGGGATGTTTTCACCATCATTGGTTTGTTTGTTTGTTTGTTTGTTTGTTTGTCTGTCTGTTTGTTTGTTTGTCTGTCTGTCTGTCTGTCTGTCTGTCTGTCTGTCTGTCTGTCTGTCTGTCTGTCTGTCTGTCTGTTAGCAGGATTACTCCAAAAGTTCGCGATGGATTTGAATGAAATGTTTTGGAGGGGTGGAGTGTAGCACAATGAACAACCAATTAGATTTTGGTGGCGATCCGGATCATGATCCAGATTCAGGAATATTTTTATGGATTCCGATCAGCCTGAACATTAATACCACAGGGTATAACACATGCGCAATGTAACTGATGACACGTTGATGACGCGTGACCCCGCCTCCTTCTGAGAGCAGAGAGATACGTGTGTGGATGTGTGTGCGGGAGCTGCTGTCCGTCCGCGGTGAGAAAGAACAAAGCGGTTGATGACGGGATGAGAGACAACGTAGTGTAACGTTATACATAAAGGCTGCTGAATGAGAGAGGCATCCTCCGATACGTTACACGGAAACACACTGTGTTAATAATAAGCCGACCACCTCACGGTACCGCCAGCTGTGAGCTGTGAAGTCAGGCACGTTGGCGGAGGTCTGCGCTCTCTGAGTGCCATTCTAGTTAGCATATAAATTCTTGAGTTATGGCAAAAAAAGTGTATTGTGAGGTCACAGTGACCTTGACCTTTGAACTGAACAAATAATGAAATTCCCGACAGGTGCTTCTGAAATATCACTTTCACGAGAATGGGGCGATCGTAAGGTCACAGTGACCATTGACCTTTGACCAGCAAAAATCTAATCAGTTCATCCTTGAGTCCACGTTGACGTTTGTGCTAAATTTTAAGAAATCCCCTCCAGGCGTTCCTGAGATATCAAGTTCACAAGAACGGACCGGACGGACCTAAAAACATCAACGTCTCCGGTCACGGCTGTCGCTATCGCGGAGTCATGAAAAGCAGCTTTCAGTCTTTTTATGGAACTACAAAAATAAACCCTGTATTATTTCTTGTTGCAATCATGAATCTAGTGAGGATATTCATACTTCTGATGAGTAGTTTTGATATCTGTCTAGATCAAACTCATGCTGAATATCAAACTTCAGTACTTTTCTGGTGCAGACAGAAGTGTCTGTATTAAAAACTAAGTACCAAAAAATGGCACTGACTGACTTCATAGTCTTGTTTGCTTATTCTGTAGGTGTATTTGAGTTTATAAACAATATTATTACAGAATTTGTATCTGTAATTTTATCTAAGTATGACAGAGGGCTTAATATTCACGTATGTTGTAATTCAGACCACGTGTCTGGTGAGTTCCTAGATGTAGTGGAATCATTCAATCTTTTACAATCAGATAAAGGAGCTACACATTCCAAAGGTCATGTCCTCGACTTGGTACTTTCTTCTGGCTCATGTCCAGAGAACTTAGATTGAGCAGACGTCTTTGTATCAGACCACAAAGCTGTTATTTTTTAAAGCTCCTTTACCCTCTTCTTCTTCTTCTTCTTTAAAACCTCACCCCATCACTCGGCCTCGCATTTTTACCGCTGACTCTGCTGCCGATTTATTCTCACTACAACACTTCGCACAAAAGCCGGATGAATTATTAACCTTTCAACTGTCACAGTCTTTCCACTCTTAAACACATTAGTCCAATGAATACAAGAAAGCTAAAATCAAACACCCTCCCATCCCACGGCTTAATGATCACACCCGATCTCTGAAACGCAAATGGAAGTTAAAGGAGCCATGTGTAGCATTCAGGGGGATCTATTGGCCGAATTGGAATATAATATTAATAAGTATGTTCTCATTAGTGTATAATCGCCTGAAAATAAGAGTTGTTATGTTTTCGTTATAGAATGAGCCGTTTATATCTACATAGGGAGCTGTTTAAGAATATATGACAAACTCAACATTCCCAACTCGTCACATACTGAGGCTTGAGCAGCGGCCCGACGCTTCACACTATGACGCTCTAGGCACTCCTCTGATGTCAGTTTTGGATGTGTTACGCTTCGTCCACACTGGGAACGTCAGGAGCGCGTGGTGGCTCAGTGATTGACGCATCGGGTGTTCACACTAGCTGTGTTTCAGCTGCATTTCTGCTGTTGCTGTTAGCCCTTTCTTTCTACATAGAGTTTGCCTTTCATAATGGCCATTTCATTTCATTATAAATGTCATTCATATTTATTTTAGACAGAGAAAGGTTAAGAAGCGTGTGGTAATTTGTAAATAATAGTAATAATCCACAATTAAAACCCCGTACTATATCCATTCATGATGCTCTCCAAGTCACTGCATGTTCTACAACACTGTCGGGCACATATTTCAGAACAAAAGCCTTGTGTTAACAAATAAAGGAATTCTGTCCATGGAAAAAACGCTTGAGGGCTTTTATTTTGAAATGAAAGCAGGAAGTGTTGATTTAAAAACAAGTCTTTACTTTTTTTCATCTCATCTTTTTTTCGTCTCACGCAGGCTGCACGTGGCTGCTCTAATACGCAGCCGCCACGCGCTGCTGACGCTCCTGGTGTGAACGAGGCTCAGGGACAGCGTGTCAATATACTCTCGTTACATAAACAGTGTCTTTTCAAAGTAAACTTCCGTCTTCACAGGAAGTTAGGTTTAAGCTACAATCTACTTAGAGTTAAGAAAAGATCGTGGTTGACGTTGACTTGACTGGCTAATGACTCTCGTGACTAGTGACTCACGTGACTCGTTAGTATCGTTAGTCACGTGAGATGACTGACGTGACTAAAATAAGTCAACGTTGACTTGCAGTTTCACACATAACATGAACAGCGGTCTTCTGGGTGAAAGTCCTGTGTTTGTTTGACCCATCCACGTCCCCTCCCACCCGCTC
This sequence comes from Sebastolobus alascanus, assembly GCA_916701645.2. Classification (NCBI taxonomy): domain Eukaryota; kingdom Metazoa; phylum Chordata; class Actinopteri; order Perciformes; family Sebastidae; genus Sebastolobus; species Sebastolobus alascanus. The sequence goes on from CAKAOJ020000400.1 coordinate 254,698, forward strand.
TTAGCAGACTAGCAAGCACTTTATACTGCATCAGTTGCTCTGAGTGTCTAATGATGACACAGGTGGGTTTACATTGGATTTAGTTGAAAGCCCGGTGCGTCTCATACAGATGCTAAAGGGTGCCTCCGGGCATCCGTATCATGGTACGTGTCCACAGCCTCCGTCCTTTCCAGGCTTCCCATTCATTGTCTACGTAAGCAGCCGTGCAATGTGGCGGTGCAATTCGAGAGACGGAGCGTCACGACGGCCGTTCCTCATTTGCATAAAGTTGAGGTCTAGTCTACTTTATGCAAATCATGGGCGTCCGGCACGACTCGTCGCCTCTCGAAACTCCCGGAATCTTTTAAAATAAACGTTGTCAATCCAAAATAAAGACAGATTCAGCAACATGGATTAAAATGTTTCAGAAACACATTTCGGTGAACTATTTTCGTGATATAAGAGAAGACAGTTTCCAAACGAGCCTCCATGTTGTTTTGAAAGCTGGGAGCAGAATCCCACGGAGGGAAAGCGTTCGTCCAATCAGGTGCTGAGTGTGTTGTGTCTAGTAGCGGCCCACCAAGCGTCCAATGCTGGGAAGTGGCGCATGCCCTCCCGATAAAAAGCGCCCCGGTGGACACGTACCATCAGACGCCAAGGGGCGCTGACCAAGCTGCGGTATTTGACAAGTTGGGAGTGAGAAGGGGTTGGACAAACTACCAGACAGCAGTAAAAAGAGGCAAGACCAGCCTACCGCTCTGATATAATATCCAAAAATAATCATAACCCCAACAGTCTTATTAAAGGTAATCAGCTCTGCTCAGCAGAGATCTTGAACCTGGTTATTATTGGGAGACATTTGCTGCCCATTTTATTGGGAAGACAGAGAGTCTCCACCCCCTTTCAACAATAATCTTGTTTTCCTCACCCAGTTTCAAACTATTGACATCTCAGCATTATGTAAATTAATTTCTCAAATTAAATCCTCTACCTGTGTTTTAGACATTATTCCAACTAAGTTTTTAAAAAAGAGGTAGTCTTTTATCATATTGATTTTTAACAGTTTTTTTTACTTCTGGCGACTTAACTGTTTCAAACATGCAAATATTCATGTGCTACTGAAGAAAAACTAATCTGGATCTCAGTGAATTATCCATTTATCTAAGGTACTGGAGTAAGTAATTTCAACTCAATGAATCTCTTACCTGAACAATAATAATATTTGTATTATTGTTATAGGATTTAGAGCTCACCACAGCACAGAGACAGGCCTTTGTGAAGTTCTCTAATGACCTACTTTTAACAGCTGATAGAGGTGACTGCGCTTTTTAGATTTGAGTGCTGCTTTCGACGCGATCAATCACTCCGTTCTCCTGCACGTCTGCTCGAACCTGGCTAAGCATCCCTCTCTTGCCATTATAAAATGACATCCCCCCCATTCATGGAGCTGCCTACAAAGCTCAGATTACTCAGTTGTTGCTGAGGGAATGAGCATGACACCAGACTTATTAAAAGTTTTTACTTATACTTGTATTCATATTATTACTATTATTTGAATTGCTGAAAAAGATGCTGATTCATTAGCAGGTTAACTGGAGAACAGTCATTCGTTTGCTTATGCCGATGCTAACCTACCATTTCAACCCGGCTTGTTTTTTTGTGTGTTTTACTTGGTATTGAATTATCCCATTCTCACGTCTTTGAAGATTAGCGCTTTGCCCCGATCGTGTCCCTGTGGTGCGTCTCCCTAACAGCCAGTCAGACCTATTTTAGTAGGTAACATGTTTCCTCTCTGAGTCACTCTCCTCGCTGCCGGGAGAAAAGCATCCCTCTTTCAATTCTGCATGAAACATTCAACACACTGTAATCTCATAAGCTCTTCCCTGAGAGACCGCCGCTGCACGGGCAACCCCATCACATGTGTCAGAGAAAATAAAAAAAGCCTTATATGAATATATAGATATGAATGAACTGCAATCCATAAAGCCGACCACAACTGAGGGCTGCAGCGGAGGGGCTTTCTTTATATAAAACGCCCCAGTTAAAGCTTCTAATCATTTGGAATTTGGGAGAAAGGGATCGGTCAAAGAGGAACAGGTTAAAGAGACTTTCCATCGTCAGTTCTTTAGTAAAAACCTTTCTTCTTCTGAAGGGCGATATGACCCAATTTCAAGTCGGATGAGACAACTGCCATGTTACTTAAAGGTTTAGTTCCAACCCAGTTAGTAAAAATAGGCAGAGAGGAAAAAGCATTGCTCCCAAAAGACTGTTGACTTTGTTGAGGCTGCTTTTTTTTTTTTATCCAGAAACCAAGTCACTTTCACTAAAGAAGAATGAAAATAGTTCAGGTCAGTTCTGTAATGTGGAGTCATATATTAAGTGCGGAGGGATTCAAATTAAAACCTTGTCATCACCTTTAGGTTAGTGCCAGTCTTACACTGCACATATTATTCACTGTGTGTTTACAGGGCTGCAACATTTAATCAAAATTTATTGAAATCGCAGTATGGCCAACTGCAATTTTCAAATCACTGAAATGTCAAAATACCATTTTAAATAAATGATTGTCGTGCTGCAGATATGCCCTGGTCTACACATCATATTCTACAGACTAAAGAAACATCTTTGTTCGGTACCGTTATAATCACACCATAATCGTTTAAAGCAGCAGTAGGTAGAATATATCCTGACAGTAGTGCATGAGACCGGTAATCTGAAATAAATCATGTTCCTCTGTGTCCTCCGGTGTTCCTAATGGCATCTGCAAGATTTCACAGACCGGAGGAAAACAACCAATCAGAGCTGATCTGGAGTTTGCCGTCTATTAGCCGGCTGTCAATCACTCGCAAACTCCGATCAAACGGTCAAACTAGGAAGCGCTGATCAAATATGAATCAATATTCTGTTACTGTAATGATTATTTCTCTCCTCAGATGTTTTCAGAATCATCTTGTAGTTACTGTTTAGCTGTAAAATGAGAAAGTTTGTGACCCGGCAGCCATGTTGAGAACAGCTGAGGAAATACCAAGCACCGCCCGCCGATCAGAGCACAGCCAATAGGAACGCTCTCTCTCTCTCTCTGAAATGACCTGTGATTTGCCAAAGTCTCCTGTCACGGGCTAGATTTTTCTAAAGCCTGAAAACAGAGCCATGAGGAGGAGCAGAAGTCTAGTTTTCTCTCAGAACACTTGAATTACAATATGCTGAAAGGTTATTATGGGCTTTTTGCCCAATGATGCCAAAAACCTTCTGCCTACTGAAGCTTTTACAGTGAAAATGAAAATAATGATGTAAAAAATATCATTCCATCTAATATCGCAAATCATATTGCAATTACAATATCAGTCAAAATAGTCACAATTAGATATTTTCTCGGGCGAGGGAGTTCAAGTATCTCGGGGTTGTTCACGAGTGAGGGAAAAATGGAGCGGGAGATGGACTTGCGATTTGGTGCGGCGTCTGCAGTTATGCGGGCGCTGTACCGGACCGTTGTGGTGAAGAGGGAGCTGAGCTGGAAGACGAAGCTCTCAATTTACCGGTCCATCTACGTTCCAACCCTCACTTATGGTCATGAGCTTTGGGTAGTGACCGAAAGAATGAGATCGCGGATACAAGCAGCCGAAATGAGCTTCCTTCGTAGGGTGGCTGGGCTCAGTCTTAGAGAGAGGGTGAGGAGCTCGGACATCCGGAGGGAGCTCGGAGTAGAGACGCTGCTCCTTCACGTTGAAAGGGACCAGCTGAGGTGGTTCAACATCTGATCAGGATACATCCTGGACGCCTCCCTTTAGAGGTTTTCCAGGCACGTCCAACTGGTAAGAGGTAGACCCAGAACACGGTGGAGAGATTATATATCTCGGCTGACCTGGGAACACCTCTGGGTCCCCCAGGAAGAGCTGGAAAACATTGCTGGGGAGAGGGACGTCTGGAATTCCCTGCTTAGCCTGTTGCACCCGCGACCCGGCCCCAGATAAGAGGAAGAAAATGGATGGATGGAGATATTTTCTCAAAAACATGCAGCCCTATATGTTTAGTAAAGTTGGCTCCAAGGGGAGCGTACTGTAAGTGCTTAGTGGTGATACTACCTCTGCACTGCTTCATTTGTTTTACATTAGAACCAACATTGTCAGCCAGGGAATTGAATATCAAATCATGAACAAAGTTGTTCTTTGAGAAAAATCAATCAAGCATACATGAAGAGGTGCTCAGAGCATGACTCATTAGGAGTAGGACAGCAGCATGCTGAGACGTTATAATGACCCAGTCATGAGATGAGGCCTGCCTTTTGCTGTTAGTGCTCCGATGATATCTAAAGAACATTATAATATGATTAATACGACATCATATTGATCAGAGAGTCAATAGTACAGTGTGTACTTACAGGACTATGACAAATATCTGAAGCAGTGGGAGTTTGCATTCTGTTCTATCATTAAAGAGCAACCACAGAATGCTTGGAAAGGCCCAGGAGTGTTTGTATTTGTGCAGGAACCTGCCAGAACGCAGTCTGCCATCTCTGAGTTCAGCGACTGTCTAACACGTCCTCACTGGCCACAGCACAAAACCTGCTAGAATATAGTTGTGGAGCTGAAAGGGTTTCTAATGAATAGCTATCACCCAGAAATTATTTAAGTAGGTGCTGACAATATTCAGTGTGGACTCTACTCTTGTTTGGAGCAAACGCTTTCCAAGAATCAGTGCAATTTTCCAACATACTTGTTGGATAACTGCTTCAAACAGGCCTATTGTGACCGATGTGTAGAGCCACTTTTAGCTCATTGCTTTGGTTCGACAGTCTTCACAATTACTGCATGGCTGAGTCTAATCCTCTTTCATCAACCCCCATAGGCAACCATTTTCAGCAACAAAAAAAAAGGCACTGACAAACCCACTGTACGCTACCTACCCAGCACCAAATGACTACAAAGTCCAAGATGTCAGGAGTTGTTGGGCACAACACCAGAGCTTAACGGGGAGTGAATATTGGTTTTATATTTGTCAGGTGTTTCACACAAACACCACTCCAAATGAATGCTAACACTGCTCTGCGTCTGCTGGATGTTTAAGTAGGCAGCTGTTTGCTAACATGATAGGAATAAAAACTTTATATGCTGGGGATATACCGTAGTGCCGATTATGTATGTCACCTTTTTTTGATTGTTTTTAAAATCATATGATGTGGAACACCCATAGACCAATATGTTGGTCAAGGGGAAATGTTGGCCTGATGGTGGTACTTGACGAAAGACCATTAAGAGTAATCCTTTGTGAGATATGAATATGCAGAGAAAATCTCATGGTAATCTGGCTAATACTTGCTGAACCAGAGTGTTGGAAGGACAGACAGATAGTGCCATCCTTTGGTCCCGCTTTGAAGGAAAATATTACTTTGTTTTACTGTGTTTAGAAAAGGACTCTTCTACTCTCTCTCTCTCCTCTAATCTTCTTCTCTTCTATTGAAGCTGACAGCTCAGAGCAATCACTCCTGGGAAATCAGGGAGTCCTCGGTAGGAAAAGAGACCGAGGATGATCCTCCTCCTTGGTCCAAGGAGGACCCAGCTGCTGGCTGGCTGGTTGGCATTGATGGCTCATACAGTCGATACATTATGTAATCAATGTACAAACAAGGAGAGACACAAAATAATGAGCTACACGCCGAGATGGCATTTTAAAAACGAAGAGGCTATCAGTTTTAATTTCTTGATTACACCATGTGTTTATGTGTGTATGCTCTGATAAGCACCATCGTCTCCTCATCAGACAACTTATTAACTGTGGCAATGACATGACGGTCTGATGCTCGTACACAGCCTCAAACACTCACACTGTGATCCTGTTAATATATCTGGATGCTAACAATCTTTGTTGAGCTGGCTCAACAACAACAACAACATCCTGTTCTGTTTACAATAATCCAGATAAACTCTCGCTCTGGTTATGAGATATCTCAGGTATGCTAATATTAGCTGGGATACTGAGGAATGCAGTGTTTGCCCGAGGTCAGTCTCCACTGAATTATTCACATTATTCTGCGATGTAATAAAAACAGGAGTATAGTGAGCAGTGGTAAAAAGTACAATAAGTCAAATTATTTAAAGCTGCACTTTTCTCTTCATATATCAAAATTGGATCAAATGGCTGTGTGTAAATGGTGACGGACCAGTGGCAATCCTAGGAATTTTTAACAGGGGTGGCAAAGGGATGTTTAGAGGTTGCCACTAGGGATGTCAATGTGCACACGTAGCATGCAGAATTTTTTTTTGTGCATTAATATTCTACTAATAATATGCTAAAATATAAATTAATAAGCTACATGCATACACATAACTGCTGATTGTCAGTCTCCTATTTTGCAGAAACTTTATAGTCAATTAGGCAAACACTGACTAATAAATAGGACCTTTTTCTGAGCTCATTTACAAAAGTTAAGGCTATTAAGTAGTCAAATACTCTAAGAAAACCACCAAACAAAAAATGCATTATGCAAACTGGTTCTATCCAACCCAGTTTTAAACTGTGGAACAATGTGGCTATTACTCATTTTGATGTGAGACTGGGTTGGTTCTATCTTCCTCTAAATTAACTCAAAATGACTGATCTGAATATACCAAACATGCTAGCATATGCTGATAGCCTGGATTTTTTAGGCTAAAGAATTAAGAACAGGTTCTGACCGTATTTAAGGTTGTTAAAGTAATGAACTCTATTCTGCAGAACAAACTGTACCTTGTTTCAGTAGGTAATCCCTGCCATAGAACACCAACATAACCCCAGTTTACAGGCTGGTTTTAATCTGAGGAGACGAGCATGAAGTGACTGGATCATTATACCTGTAGAGTTAGTGTGATGTGATGTCTGAACAAAGCAACAATGTGTATTACCATCTTCAGGTTCCTGAGCTTTATTATAATAAATAATGCTCCGACCTTTAAACCAGTATTTGTGGTCATGGATCTATAACAAGCCATTCAACGAGCTGATGAAGCCTTTAACAAAAGGAAGGCTACTTTGATATAATAATAATAATAATAATAATCTGACTTCATGAAAGCTTTACCTCTGCTATAATGAAATAAGCTTGTTAGAGAATCACAAAGTGCCATGTTGATTGTCATTCCAAACAAAACTACCGACTACGGACTGAGCAATAAATCACATCATATTCCTATGTGATCAGTCTTGTGTCTGACCCATCGATCCACCCCGACCTCCTCCCTACGCAGACAAAGTGAATGGACATCCAGCGCAGTTGCTCTGAGAGGGTCTATATTGCTGCGGACGGGTTTACTTTACTACGTTAAAAACAAAAGCCAGTGCGTGAGCTTCACTGTCCCGAGAGTTAACAACGCTCACGTTCACACTCATTAGTTGCAAACGGATACATACCGTTCACTAAAGCATGAGCATGTTCAATGAATGCAAAATGAGACCGGGCTGTGTTCCACTGGAAAACTCCGGTGGATGCATGTGTTTGGGTTGTTGCAGAGAGAAGAGTTTCCTCCCTTAAAGGCATGGCACGACTTCAACCATACAGGCACAACAACACTAGCTGGCCAAACACCCACCCCATAGCGAGGTGAAAGCCAATGACGTGGCACCGGCCACCCCGGCCACTCCTCTATAACCGTGCATGTATCAGACTTGTTTCCAGCAGCAGCAGGCAGCTGTTTTCAGTGAAAAAAAAGCTCTGATAAACCCGCTGCACACGACCAGCTCAGCACCAAACAGCAGACAGACACAGTTAGAGACTAGCTGGTGGGCAAATTTAACAGCTAAAGAGCCAAAAAAAAAATTCTCAGGAGCTGGTGGAGACTAACCTGACCCGCCAGATGGTTGGATACACAGAACCATCTGAGAACCATCTGACATTCTTTCAATGAAGAAATACTCTCCAGTTCTGATATAACCGATGCTATTGTCACATCTACGCTATTCGGAGCCGAACAGTCTCTCTGTGTCATCTCACACTTTGGTCTCTCATACACCTAAACCAGGCCCGTAGCTTCCAGTAGCTCCTCACAGGATGCTGATTGGTCCGTGATCTGGCTTGCCGGACAAAAAGCATTACTTGTAGTCTAACAAGATGGATTTTCGTGTGATTCTCGTGTGATATTGTGACATCGCGAGAGCTAAAAGTGAGTATTAGACTTAAATTCATCACCTTACATCAACTCCATTATGTGATTATATGTATGGTGTATCTATAAAAGCCGCTCCAAATTAAATTTTGGTTTTAAATGCAGATGCACCGATCCAAAATTTTTCTCTGTCCTGCCCTGTTTTGTGAAAGACTCAACAGAAATCAGTGAAACAAGACCATGCATAATATGGCCCAACTCAAACTGCCGGTTCCTATTCACACATGCTTTGAATTAACCTTGCACGGCAGCTGGATTCTCACGATGTCATGAGACCACACGAGAAACGCCGGGACACACGAAAATCCATCTTGGCCGGTTTCAAGTAATGTGTCCAGACAACGGAACAATCAGCGTCCTGTGAGGAGCTACTGCAGCTATATGGGCGTAGCTTAGGTGTGTCAGTGTAGACCGGTGAGACCATAGTGTGAGGCGACACAAAAGGGAGACTTCTAAACAACAATGGCGGCTCTTAAAGAGGTTAGCATAGATGTTGCAATAGCATCAGTTACATCAGAACTGGAGAGTATTTCTTCATTGACAGAAGAGCAAAGTACGGCACTGAAGCCAATGTATTTGTTAGTTTGTTTGACGGATGGTTCGTCCAACCAAGCCAAGTATTTTTTGAAGGTGCCCGCCCTTTTCCAAACAGTTTCCAATGACGTATTTGTTGAATTATCATTGAATTATGAGTTGAATTCTCAAGGAGAGAGCAGACCATTAAACTAGCAAAATAACATGAAAAATTGCCCCAAAAAACAACCAATATATTCATCCAACCGCCCAACCATATCTACTGACTGATACTGAGACACAGGGTATCTGCTGATATCAATTACCAGTCCAATACCATCATTCTCTTTTTTCCAAATCTGTACCGATACCTTGCATAAACAGTAGTATAACGAAAGCAAGTGTAGGAATTTCCCAAAATGTTGAACTACTCCTTTACGTTGCCCATGCTTGTACAAGCAGGGTTGTTCAGCTGTACACTGAAGTAAAAAAACTCATTACAAAATTATCCCTAAGCACTAATAATAAGAGAGAATATTAGAAAAAGTGAAGTTGATTGATTATTTTTAGCTCTGCTGGTGTTTGCATGCCTGCACATGTAAACCAACAATCCCATTAGATTTGACAAAATTTCCAAAGAAATTATGAATGGGAGAGTAAGGGGGGGGATTGGGTAGGAGCACCTCTAGAGACTGAAAGCTCAAGGTAGTATTTCAGCCCAGAGAGCAGGTGTCGGAGGGTGCATCATTATCAAAGCTACCTCGCTGTGTGTGTACACGCCTCATCTGCCACCTGCCATCATAACAGCTCACGCTCTGCTGTGGCTTCATCTGATTTATCGCTGAGGCTCGTCAGCAATTTAAACATCAGACGCCGCAGTTCTATACTCCTCTCTATCTCTATGTGTCCCTCTCTCTTCTACAAAACACCGCAGTCACCAAAGAATCCCACTTCATCTTCATGGCAACTGGATCATCCAAGCCATTACAGCCTGAGTGGAAAGTCAGCTGAGTGGCAAGGCATCAGAGATGTGATGAATAGTGTGTAAGGGACTGGAAGTCTGTGTTGGGCTGGGCTGATGGGGAGGCGGGGCACAGCTCTGTACCTGTCAATAGCTAGAGCTGTGACAATTGGCAAGAAACGGGTTGCATTTCGACACCAGCAACTGCAAAATCAGATGTACAATGTGGTCTTTGTGGCATGAGGTAATAGACATTGGCTATTAGTATCTAACTCTAATCAAATGGACAATCCTCATAAGCTTTCCACAACAGTGAGCAGCATGTTTTTTTAATAAAACGTCAAAAAAATTACGTCAAATTCACACTATTCCTTTTTACAATGTCCATGTTTGCCTCATGGTTGTCTTCTGCGTAAAAATATCTGACAACATAGCTTGTGAATGTAAGGTTGTTCAGCAGCCAACTTTCAGATGGTGGCTGTCAGTGTCCGAAACCACTCCCTCCCCTCCAATACTAACACTCAGTACATTTCATCTTGCAAGTTCATTCTTGACCTAGAAAACAGTAGTTTGACAACAAAAAAAAAAAACTTAACTCAAGGTCCTCTTACTATTTTTTTCCAGAGCTTTCAACCAGACAATCAACAATCAAAATCTATCCACTGAGGAAAATCGTGAGAGGAGGTTGAAAGCTCCTGAAAAAGTTAGTTAATGGACCTGGAGTTACAGAGGACATGAAACTATAGATATGACCAATTTATTTTCGTAATTTCTACCTAGCTATCTAGCTAGCGAGCCGCCATGTTGGAGTGACGTCATTCCATACGTAAAAAGGTTGGTTCCAGCTATGGATGGTCAGATGGTCAACATTTTGGATTTAAAAAGTACATTTTTGTGCCTTGGTTCGATTTTAATTTGCCACACAACATGTGTGAAGCCTTTTCTGCAGTTAATAAAAGAACCTGCAGCGACAGTAAACAGTGTTAATCCCACCGTTAAAATAACACGATACAAGACGCAACGAGAGCAATGTTCAAAAGAAGAAATCCTATGTATGTGCGGTCAACAGCGGTGAGACTATACCAGAGCTCACTCAGCCTCGCCCACGCCGGCTGGTGCTGCAGCAGACAGCAGCTCATGGGAGTAACATTATAACTGAGGCTTCAAGAGGGAGAGACGGAGGAGAGCACAGGTCACATTGGGCCAATTATGTCTCTAGTGATTGTTTTGGTAACATCAGCCAAAAGAAAAAGGTTTTACTTTGTGACGTTGGTTTTTGTATGCTAATGTTGAAATGTCAAAACTTGCTGCCTACTGAAGCTTTAATACCATTCTTTGACTCACAAGCTACCCTAGAGACAACAGTGCTAGCCACTTAGCCCCAAAAAACCCTCATACTTTGACAAAGAAAAAGCCAAATATTTACTCAATGTCCACTTACTTGCGTACTTGTTGGAGTGAATATTTTGCTTGTTGTGTGTTTCAGTTAAATTGATCATTAAAAGGCAGCTTTTAGTCAGACATATAGTCTTCACACAAACCCAGTGCTGTCCCAGGACAGTGACTCTGTCATCCACAATGCATCATGCCGGTCAGTATAGAAACCACAGTGTGCTAAAGCTCGAACAATGGCGCTCTGCTGTGCCACAGTCAACAATCCACTGACAAAGGTACCATTTACAGTTTCAGAGCTATGTTAGCTCTGTGGTGGAAGCCATGCTGCTGCATAAATAGACCTTCCCAAGTCCAGATCACTTCACAAGAATGAACCATAGGGGTAGAGGAAAGGGGTTTGACCAGTATGAGCTGTTTAAGGCTGCTACTGGTATTCTTACAGATGCTAAACCTGTAATGTCAAGGTTGCCATATCTTTGAAATTTGTTTTATTCCATGCAACAATTGTTGGGAGCCAGATTCAGAGCAGTCCTAGTCTACAGTACATGTGTACTATACACTCCAGACATGAGTTCTAGATGGCTAATGCAGCTTATTAGTGATGGCAAATTACAGCAGTTACATGCAAATCAAATACATCCGAGCAGAGCCGACTAGCTTCCGCATTCAGATCAATGCTAGAAAGCTTCCCAGCTGCTCAGTTATCAGCAGCAGTGAGAGCATGTGGGTGTGCTGCAGTGCAGCAGGGAGGCCTGACACATTACAAAACCACTGTTGCTATTTCTAGAGCTTGAGATGCTTATGTCAAGAGGTGTGTTGAGTATTATGGGTGTGGAGCCTGGATGCATGTCCAGCTGCTCTCATTAGCGGTAACCACAAATGACATCTGACATATGACATTCTCATTCCCTCTAAATGAGCAGCTGACTCGCTCGAGGCAATTAGGCAAGGTGAGGGAAATAATGTGTGACATATCTGCTAAACTCTGAAAGGTATCTTCTTCTGCTGACACAATATGTCGCTGTGAGCACAACATGGAAGATGTACCCCGTTTACACCTTGCATTCAAATGTGTTTTGGGTGATTGGATTGCAATCAAACAGTGCTTGACCATATGAAAGCACAGGTGTTAAAGCACCCAAATTGCATTGAGGACAAATTGTGATCTGATTGACCAAACCACCTTCGTAGTCGGTCAGGGACGCATTGTGACCACATTGGACACAAGTGTAAATGCAATTGTTTTTTCAAACCACATGCAACACTATAAAACTACTTGGGTGTTAGTGATGCGTGGGTCGACCCACAACATTCGGGTAAACTAACAAGAAAATATCACGGGTTCGGACGGGCGAGTCAAAAAGTAATTAATAACTTACAGAAACATTGTGTGCAATAGTCCATCTTCTACTTTCTCTTCCTCTCTCTGTCACTGCCTCTCTCTATCTCAAACACACACACAGCGCACACAACGAGCGCCACGGCGCTCAGTGCTCTGTCATGACAATTATGCTACTATAATGCATAAAGTTGGCAAATTCTGCGGTTGGGTCTGGTTTGGGTGGTTGATTAATGCATATTTTTGCAGGTTGGCCGGTGCTGATTGACTCTCATAACGGGTTGGGTGGGTGCAGGTATCACTCGACCCGTTCGGTTGTTTGAGCTGGACAGAGTGATCGGATCCCAATCGGATCTCAATGTTGACACTGGAGACACATATTAACACAATAATTCATATCTAGATTCAACCTGGATACGAGAAGCATTTTAATGCAAGATGTAAACAGGGCCATAGATTACAGTTCACCAGTTTTTTTGCCAAATCAGATGTTTCATTGATGTTAAATGAAAGCAGAACAATTCAGTTCTGTATACTGAATCTCAGGACAGCTATGGTTTCTAATAATCTCGGAAAGCTAGTTATGTTGAGATAAGTATTTAATCGGAACATTATCTGGAGATACCAGAGGTAGAATAAGGTCATTATAGTCACAAATAAGACGCAAGTCTTGGCTATGAAGTTTCTACTCAAGTCCCAAGTGAAGATATACAAATTCTATGTCAAATCCAAGTCCTTAGCCTTGTGTTTCCAGTCATAAACAAGAAATTTTGTCCAATTCGCCCAAAAATGTAAAGCACTCATAAACACAATGTAAACAGACGAAAGGCCTCGACACACCAGGCGGCAACATTTCATAGCAAATTCAATTAATTTCAATTGAATTGCCGTGATCAGTGGATTGGCTCGGGGGGGTTGGGAAAGCAGACAGTTATGAAAAAGGAGTCGCCAATAGGCACGCTCTCTCTCTCTGAAATGACCTGTGATTGGCCAACGTCTCCTGTCACGGGCTAGATTTTTTCTAAAGCCTGAAAACAGAGCCATGAGGAGGAGCAGAAGTCTAGTTATCTCTCAGAACACTTGAATTACAATATGCTGAAAGGTTATTATGGAATTTTTGTCCAATGATGCCAAAAACTTGTTGCCTGCTGAAGCTTTAATCTTCTAGGTAAAGGGACTTATGTAGGCAGGTGTGTGCAGAATGACGCTCTCATTTAAGAGACTTTTTTCTATGCATATGTGTTGTTAAAGTCTATATACTGTAAATGCAAGAGAGAATATAACAGATGATGAAGGGGGTAAACATGCAGATTATTTTTAGCTCTGCCAGTGTTTATATGTCTGCTGTACAGATGAAAACCCAACACAATACTCATATCCATTAGATTTCACAATATTTCCACAGGGGTTGATGAGATATCCCTCTTGAGACTATAAGCCCATTTTAGCATTTCAGCCCAGATATTAACATAATACCAGCATTGTTTGTGAACCTCTGCACTGGCCCTGCCTCTTGTCTTGACATATAACATCTACAGTAACGACAATCTATAAGTGTATGAAAAACCTCAATTAGACACTGAATATCAATATCTTCAGAATAGCTTGTTCAAATGGAGCTAATTCATCACATAGTACCAGCCTCATCCTCCAACAGCACTTAAAGTACACCTCTAATAGTAAATCCAACCCAACATTATGGCTCCTGTTTTCCATAATAACCCCTGACCTCTTTTTGAGGAATCTCATTGGACAAAGGTCTGGAAGGATAAATATTCGACTGGTTTGATCCAGTCTATTAACATTCTCACTCTTTGTCTCTCAGTCGTGCCCGGCGTGTCCCAGACTACAGTAAGTCATCACTGGCTCCTACACTTTGACAGTTGAGTCTTGTGATGCGTGAAGGACCTGCATACTGAATCTTCTCTCTCTCACTCGCTCAGTCCCTCTTTCTCTCTCTCTCTCTCCATCACACACATACAGTTCACAGACTACTTTCTTTCATTCTCCCTGCAGGGCTTAACAGTGCACCATGCACTCAGCAACACCAATCCCTACTTACCTAGCTATGCAAAACACACACATGCACTCGCTCACACACACTGCAAATACTTTACGACTACTAGGACTATCACATGAACACATCAGCATGCAGTCTCCTGCGGAAATCATAGCACTACAGTATATGTATTATTATACATTTATTGTTGGTGCATTTCCTAAACTGATGTCTCACAGATGTTTTGACTCCTCTTTGTCATATGAGCTAAGCTCTGACAGCTGGTGTCAGACCAGATGCTAGTGAGACATGATACCCTGACGTGCTACCAGTGGAGGTGTCTTAACAGTTTCGGGCTGTACAGAGATTTAGCATAGTGACCACAGTCAAAATTGCAGATCACGTGTCAGACTCTGACCCAGAAGGAATGGTCCACACACAACCATTACAAAGCAAACACACTGAGAAATGATCTTTGTGTTATTACAGTTTGAGTCAGGTCCAGTATAAAGCCTTACTTGAGATGTGACTACTTGAGATAAATGGCAGACATGAACCCAAAAGTACAACACAGGGAGCAATGAGAGTTCAGCTTTACTCAAAGGCAGGCAGGAGTGAAAACTAGAAGATCAGGCAAACAATTCCAGCAATCCAAAAATCAGGCAATCGGCCCCAACATTTGGAAGCCTGCAGAATATTTTCAGCACATGTGCTCAGTGAGCCACTTTCCCTTAATACATCCACGCTATAAAACTACTGACATGACCTGGAAATTAAGTTGAAACAGGGTTCTCTGTGAATCTTCCAGCGGTATGTAGCTGGATGAGGTGCATCTCAGCTCAAGGACAGCAAACTTCCAAGGGAAAAAAAAGGGACTGGAGCCTCCACATTGTCCCAAGGACAGGCCGAAAACAGCTCGGCCACAACAAGTACTTTCCTTAGGGAATGGTCCACAGACTGCCATCTCATTCAGGTGTGTCCAGCCAAATCTAATATCTGTCCTCCCAGACATCATTTAACATCAACTAGGCATGCCGCGATTAGTCAGCATAATCAATGACGTCAACACTGAAAATGAGTCCACATTAATATTTTAAACCGATGCATGTTTTTTTAAAACTTTATTCCTTTTAGCTGCTAAATTCTCATAAAGCCATAAAGTCGTCTGCTTGCTATCTTAGAAATTACATTGAATACGTGTTGGAAGGAAAACTTTGCTGATTTTCAGCCAGCTCTGTGTCACTACAGTGTGGGCAGTGCATGCAGATGGAGTTCCCCCCCCCCCCGCACGCCCGACCAGAACAGTTACTTTTAATTCTTTAAAGTCCAACTAAAATCATATTTAGTCATCCCTTTTTGTAGTCTGAGTTAATGTCAACGTGTGTTGTAAGTGTGTTGTTAATAGTTTTTATTATTAAAAGAAAGAAAAAAGGTCTTTGAGGAAATATCAGATATGTTTTCCTCTCAACAGCTGGAGGGGCGTGTCCCTGTCTGTGTTTGATTGACAGCAGCTGGCAGGCTGCCAGTGTGCCGGTGTTACGACGTAGAGAACGAGAGGGTGCCGACGTTACACCTGTTATGGGAATTGTTGTGTTAAAAGCTCATGCGCTGCTTGTAGCTGCCAAAACATAATGCAGTATATGCATAATGAAGTATAACTGAGTGACTGTTGTGAAACTGTAATGATTTGATGTAAGGATAAAAGCCTGGAGAAGTATTAGGCTTCTCTCTGACTCTCTGTGTGTCTGTGAGAATTAGACTTCTCCCCATGTGTCTGTGTAAAAGTATCCAATTTGCATGTCAACTGCATGACAACTGTTGCCAGGTGAAGACTGCTAGCAGGTAAAGGTGAGGGAGCAGAGAGCGAGAAAGTGAAGTACAGAGTAGAGGAGAGTGTTAAGAGAAACAGAACCTCAGAACCGGAGGACCGGATGTTCTGTAGCTTGTGTTCTGACATTGTTGATAAGCATGCACCTGTTTTTAACAAAGAATGTTCAAATAAAAAGAATATTCGAGTATAAGCTGAAATGTACTTGTACTGTACATGTGCTTGTACATACACGGAGGCTTTTGTTTGCAAACAATAAATGATCCTTTGGAATAAGAGACAAAGACAGATATTGTGTTAAAGTATTTAATCGCTATTCATCTCACCCTAACTAGATGAAAGAGGTTTTCTGTTTGCCACGACAATTTGGGGGCTCATTCGGGATGCTTAACCTGAGTTTTTCTTAAGACTTTTTCACAGGTCAACTGTGCACAGCTGGAGACTGGGTCCCGGTGCCCAACCTCTCTCTACAGAGGATCGTGATCAACTTATGGGCATTACAAGGTATTGCCTGTTGGAGAAATGAATCAGGGATTACATCAGCATCTCAAGGGGAAAAAGAACTTAAAAGGTGAGAGGATAATATCTGTATGGTGTATATATGTTAACGCGCTAGAGGGCTGACTACTACTGATGTTGGACAAATTAATAGAATTACACTAAGACCTTGTTGGACTAGGCGCTGCAGATAGAGATGACTTCCATGACAGAATCACGTTAAAGGTGTACGATGTAGCATTGCCGGTTGCTGTTGTAAACACACAGCATTTAAAGTTGGCCACACCTCCATGGCTCAATGAGCCAGGGAGAGAGAGCAGCGGTGGTCAAGCGAGCTGGAGTGTGAATGAAGAGAGGGAGCAGCGTTAGCATAAATGAGGCAGTGAATCAGAGAAATAAAACGTTTTTTTCTGATTGTTTTTCACTGCGGTTATGTTCTAAAGCACAAATAAACACACCTACACTGTTGGAGCCTTAATGTAGTTTGTTGTTATCTGATGATAACACAGGGTGAATGTATGCTTGCAGTTCTAGCATTGACCACAGGGTGGAACATTGATATGAAAGTGCATATAGGTAAGCTCTCAGGTGATGAGGATCAGGTGTGTTTTTGATCATGCCATGCTGTGCTGTATGTAACTTGTTGGCTTGGATTCTACCGAATGGAAACAGGGGAAGAACAATACACAGATATCTGCATGATTCTATGGTGAGATGTAAATTAAGACAACTGATTACAACGTTATACAGCGTACTGGACATTGATTTGTTTTTAGAGCACGCGTCTGAACAAATTCTCCCGTTCGCCCCTCAGTGGCTTATAGATATTGTTATTTCGTTGTTTAGAGTCACTACACACACCTTCGCACAAAATCCGTCAAGGTTCTGCATTGCTGGATTTTGAATGAATGCAGCCAAAGCACACGCTTCATCCTGTCGCTGTGGCCTGTCTGCTCTGTACGTGTGCATGTGGGAGAGACACACCGATAGCAGCACTCTGCCCACAGCAGAGGAGAGAGACGAAGAGCAGGGGAAACACTGAAGCACATACAGCTTTGTATCATAGACACTAAAGGGTGCCTCTGTGCCAGAAACGTCCCAAACACAGCAAAATAAGAAGAAAAGAGAAAATGCAGGCAGAGGGCTGCAGGGTCTCTGTGGATACAGACACACTTCTAGTGGGTCAGAAGTGATGACCGAGAGGGATTCGTTTTGTATCAGTCTATACATTGTTTTTCAGGAAAAACGCTAAAAAAAACTGTAGGAATAGCTAATTGGGAAGAGCAATGGCTCTTATTTTTAAAGATGATGAAAAGTTCTCTTTTGCAGTATTGAATTAAACATATGCTTAAAGACATTTTGTGCTGGAGTTTGTATTATTCTAAATTTTGACACTAACAATTTAATTTCAACTACAAATGTATATTGGTTCCAAATATTGGTTACCAGTCTTCTTGATTATTAATAATCTGTATCAGAATTGGCCATAAAAAAAACATATCCGTCGATCCCTAATTAGGAGTGTGTGTGTGACTGATTACCATCTCAGGCTCTCAGTCATTTTCAAAGTTCACTGTGGCCTGCCTCAACCTGACACCATGGAAAATGACAGCCCTGTGAACAACAACAGAAATTCTGTCTGGTAGAGGGTATACTGCCAGACATCAAAGAAAAACGGTATGAACCTGGACAGGAGGCGACTGACTGGATGAACAGTATCCCAGTTCATCCAGATTGGCAGTTTTCAACCTTACAAGACTACACGTATTCCAGTGGGTTGCGTGGAGTCCCCTGCAGTCTTTTCAGCAGTACTGCATGACAGTTTGGAAGGATTTCCTCCTTCGTGTGATCGTGTGAGTACTTGTTGATGATGATCTTTTACTGTGTTCCCAAAACAAACAGGCCTGTGAGAGAGACACTATTGCACTGCTCCAATAAAGCAGCACAAGGCCACAAAGCCAGTCTAAACAAACTGCAAGTAATGTTTTTAGGCCATCTTATCTCTAAAAATGGGATACAGCTGTCCTCCCAGAGAATCAAAGCCATTTTGAAAATTCCAAAACCTCTCACAAAGAAACAAATAATGGCTTGCCTCAGCATAAACCGGCTACTGTAGACATTGGATACAGTACCTGAATATGCTGAGGCCTCTGAGTACGACACATGACAATGGACTGAGACCCACTGATGCTTTACTCTGGACAGAAAAGTTTCACCAGACTAAAACAAGCACTGACAACAGCCCCAAATCTGGGTCTGTCTGACCCAACCCAGCCATTCACACAGACTGTATGTGAGAAAAATGGATTCATGTCAGTTTTGTTACAGAAACATGGAGGAAAGCTGAGACCAGTGGCTTATGTCTCTTCCAAATGAGATGCTGTGGCAGCAGGCCTCCCTCACTGTTTGAAAGCAGTAGCAGCAGCTGCCTTAGCGGTGTTAGCATCCCATAGCCTGGTGGGATAGCAGAACCTGAATTAACTTGTTCCTTGTTCCCTGTTACCTCCATTCTCCTAGAACAGCGGACCAGTCTCCTGACTCCAGCAACAATGATGCATTACCATAATGTGTTACTTTCTCTCCCAAATATCAGTACCAGCTGATGCACTGTACTAAACCCAGCAACTCTTTTACCCACAGAAGCAGATGGTGAGCTGCATGACTGCCTTGCAGCAATTGCAGAAATTCGCACTTCACCGGTTGATATGAAAGCAACAGCATTAAAAACTGACGCACTCATTCTCTATGTAGAAGTCTGGGAGAAATTGTTCCCAGATGAGGGAATAAAAAGGATACTAGCATGTGACAATGGCACACAATTTGTAAATCACACCATACAGCAGATGTCAGGATATCTGGAAAATGATTTGAGAACACACTGTGCCTATCACCCAGAGGGTGGGCAGTAGAAGGAGAGAATGGCACTATCAAACTCATATTGAATAAAGTGTGTGAAGAAACAGGGCTTAATTGGGTTAAAGCCTTGCCCCTGGTGCTACTTAGCATAAAAGGAAGGGGAAAGCCTAAGACAGGCTTTTCCCCATTTGAAGTGCTCATGGGAAGGCCAATGGATACGGGGATCGCATTTCCTGGTTCAAGAGTCTCTGTGAGTGGAGAGGAAATGGATGAAACAATGCTAACCTATAGTATTGCATTCATTTCTCAAACTCTCTAAGATCCATTTATACACAGGTGAAAGCAGCACCATCAGGCCTGGAGACTGGGTGGTAGTAAAAGACTGTAAGAGGCGTCACTGGAGGAAACCACGCTGGACGGGGCTGTTCCAGGTGCTACTAGTGACCAATTCAGTCATCAAGTTGGCAGAGAGCCACGTGGATCCACACTATTCTTTGCAGGAAGGCTCCTGCCTTATAGGATCACAGGCCTGACCCTGAGGAAGCCCCTGAGGACGATCAGGGCAACACGAGTTAAGTGCTAGTGCTAACCTCTGACTACAACAAAGCCTGCGAGCGATGGAGCCAGAGAGAAGGACGTGGCACCCATTCAGGAGAACGGGCTGCAGGATGAGAAGCAGCCTGTGCTTCTTGACAGTGATCGGCTGTCTCATTGTGCTTCCCCTGCTGCTGTGGTTTGAGCTTTGGACTAAACCAAGAAACATCGCCAATCGCACGCGGCCAGGTGACGACACAGGAGAAATCTATCATCCACAGGGATGGACGGGCCTGAAACTGTGGTTAGCAGTGCACCTTTCCCCAGTGAATTTTGGTTTAGTCGCTCGTTCAGCAAGCTAAGTGTGTTCATGTTTGTAAGTTAGATAAAAAGGAGAGCAGGAAAGCTATAATTGTTCGGAGTCTGAGGCTGCTGTCTGGCTCAGTGTGACCGTCATCACTTCCTATGATAGAACACTGCTGTTACTGCTCTATGCAAGGTTTGATTGGCTGTATCGAAATAAGGTCTAAATCTATGATTACAGATACTGGAATGGTATTCTGTCAAATTACTGGTTAAAAAATATAAAATATAAATTTCTCCGTTTTGGTTTCAGATTTTTTCTCAAAGGAGAGCACAGGACAAGTGATTTACGGAGCAGATATGTACTGTATGCTGTAGCAGTTCAATTTCTTTGTCTTGACCTGCCAAGGGATTACAGATGTGAATTAGCTTAAAGCTATAATCTGGTACAGTGCATCAAATGGTGACATTTATGTTTAAACTGTACATGGTCCCTTCTAAATAAAAATAAATAAATAAAAATAAAATTTAGCTGATAAGCATGTTTTGAAATGCAGGACTTTTACTCGTAATGAAGTACCTTTCTTGTGTGATAATGCTATTTTTACTTAGTAAAAAATCTGAATATTTCTTCCACCACTGGCCACTGTGTCCAATAAATATCAATGGTTTCTATAAAGCCCGTGGAGGCTACAAGGTTCAGTAAACCCCAGAATACAAAAGGGTTTTAATATTCCTAGAGCCTAACTGGGACTTACGCCTGGGCACGTCAGGAGCGTGTGGCGACTGCCTCGCGTGGTGGCTGCGTGATTCACGCATTGGGTGTTCAGACCAGCTGCGTTTCTGCTGCTGCTGCTGTATAATGGCTATTTCATTTCATTATAAATGTATTTTATATTTATTTTAGACAGAGAAAGGTTAAGAAACGTGTGGTAATCTGTAAATAATAGTAATAATCCTCAATTAAAACACCGTACTATATTCATTCATGGAGCTCTGCATGGCATGCATGCATGCATGTTCTACAACATTGTCCTGCAAATATTTCAGAATAAAAGCCTTGTGTTAACAAAGGAAGGAATTCTGTCCACAGAAAAAAAACGCTTGAGGGCTTTTATTTTGAAATGAAAGCAGGAAGTGTTGATTTAAAAATAAATCTTTATTTTTTTCATGTCCGTGACATAATCTACAGATACAGACATTTAAACTGTAGTAATGTTGCTGGTATGATGTTAATATACAGTCAATAGATCACCTTCACTGTCGCAGCTGACACGCAGCTGAGACGCGTCTCACGCAGGCAGTGTGGCTGCTCTAACCTGTTAACACGGACGCTGAAATAAAAAACAACAGGTAACGCGGCCGGTCTGTCCTGGGCTTAAAACAGCAGTGGAGTCAATCAAATCAAAAGGGGTTGTCGTGTAAATGTGCTCACTAAACTTAAAGTGGCAGTAGGCAACAATTTTTTGGCATAATTTGGCAAAATTCCATAATAACCTTTCAGCATATTGTAATTCAAGTGTTCTGAGAGAAAACTAGACTTCTGCTCCTCATCAAATCTCTGTTTTCAGGCTTTAGAAAAATCTAGCCCGTGACGGCAGATTTTGATCAATCACAGGTCATTTCAGAGAGAGCGTTCCTATTGGCTGTGCTCCAGTCATGTGACCAGAACTTGGCTTCTTTCAACAGATTTTACAATGGCGGCTGCCTCACAAACTTTCTCCTTTTACAGCTAAACAGTAACTCCAAGATGATTCTGAAAACACTTGAGGTGAGAAATAGGCTTACAGTAACAGAATATTGATTCATCACAGAGGAAATGATTGGTCTCTGGCTCAGCGCTGCCCGTGGCACCGCAGATCACACTGTAGCTGTAGCTGCTGGATAATGGACGGATACCATTTAACAGACCAGAGGTGTTAAGCTAGGAAGCTATGTGACATCATTCCCCTAAACAAGGCAGCTGTTCTTGCCCGGAAGCTGCTATAGTTTGCTCTGTGTTTTTGTTGTTGGAAGCCTGTTGTATTTTCCTCCTGAGGGGGGTTGACCACAGTTTCAGTGCAGCGATTAATTCCTGCTAGTGCTTTACATAACACTATTGTTACAGATGCAGCTGATGTACTGGTCCCACTTTATGTTCTACTGTACATGCAACAGTGAATTAATGCTGCACTGCTGCTCTGATGTGATGCAGTTTGTTGAGTGTTGTCTATAAAGACAACATTAACTTCAACTGATTCTGTTTTAGTGTCCCATTGTTTCAAGATGGTTTCAGCGCCAATGATTCTGAGCAAAAGACTGTAATCAAAAATGGTCAAATCCCTCCCAGTGGACTGAACAGGTTACCCAGTATCCAGTGAATTTGTTTAACTTGGTCACAAACTGTAGAAAAAGTTGGACATAGAGTCAGTGATGTCCCCTGTTGGTTTTATAGTGACATTTCAAATCCTGGAGCTTGGAATTTCCTTCTTGACCCAAGGTTGTGAATTGCCGTGAGGAGACGTGTTGAGGTGGGGCGAGCAAGCAGTAAGTTGAGTGTCTTGTTGTATTACAACTGAAAATTTGCTTGCTGGTTTTAATGTTTAGATTACAAAGAGATTACAAAGAGGGTGTTTTGTTTTTTGGTAATTGTCTGGTATACACCCCTAATTTAGAAGAGGCAACTTTGAGGTTTAACTCTACCCAGCTATTGCGTCACCAACGGCAGGTGGGAGCTAAATAAGCACAGCTTCTCTTTGGCCCTCGCTCTTGATTTCTAAGAAACTAGTGTACACTGTTGGCTCTTGCACCATAGATCCCATACTGGATCTGTGTGTGTGTGTCAGACAATCAAGACAAAGTCAAAATGAACAGCCCGAGTGTGTAACTGCCACCCAAGACGGCATCAAAAAAGCCACCTGTTTGCTTGAACGGAGAGAGCGAGTAGATGAGTGCAGGGACTATGAAAGGAAGAAGAATTATTCATTATCACGGGGGCCAGGGGTGTTTTTATGTTCCTCCTTCAAGGCTCCTCTGACTTCTCTGTGTTTACTGCTTTTTTCTGATACAACTGAAAAAAGGGAGCATTGTCTGACTTCAGATTCTGCTGCCAGAAGGATCTGTCTTTCTTCTGAAGCCGTGCACCCACCCGGGGCATGCACTACGAAGCAGGGTTTGGGGTTAGCGAGGTAACTTCAGGTTTAACCCTTTAGGGTTTTCTGTCCTACGACGGTGCTTCACTTCTTACCGGGGTAGATCGCCATGGTAACTTATGCTGAGCACCTAACCTGCTCCGAATATGTAAAAGAAAGTGTGATATCTGGCAAGACCTTTGTGAAATTCAAATAATGATAAAGAAATATTTTTAACATAAACAATTGTTAAAGCTTCATTTTACTGAGAAAAACTCCATGAAAGAGGCATCTTGATATTGATGCACACACGTTTGGTTCAACTAATAAGTGAGTCAACAGTTCAAATTTGTGACTGGAAACTTAAAAGCACTGTAGTGACTACCCAAGTATAGTGATAGTCGGCTATAATGTCATATCACATTAGGGTTGGGCAACTGGATGAATATATCAGGAGCCAATGGGGCGATTTTTTTGGGCAATTTTTGTTCAACTCTGTAAATAATAGCGTTAGAATCTTTTGCTAAACGCTTGCAAAGATGGCAAATTGCATTGTTAGGTTTAAAACCCAAATAATCCCCCTGAGCTCGCTGCACACACCTTCGCGAATATATTCACAATCGCCGGTTGTTGGCTGACGGTGGCTGGTTGGAAAACTTTTGCATGTTGCCCTATAATCCTATATTACATGAAAAATGGTACTGATAGTTTTAGATAAGAAGACATGCATCCTGTGTAGAGAAAAAAAAGAGTGATTTCAGTGCATATTTTATTTTGTGGTGTCGTTGAAGTAAATGAATCCACAACTGACAGAAGCAATTACATTATATTTCTGAGGATACAGGAGGATGACATCAGCAGCTACAACTTAAAGGAAGTAATGAGTACACTGACATTAGATTTTAAATGTAGCCTCCCCATGTCTGGTTCCAAGCCAAGCCAATCATTGCATATTTGTGCCTTGTTTTCTTGAATTAACTACAGAAGCACTACAACCACCCTCATCACTAATTGCAACTGTAAACTGTTTGAGCTTTAAGATGAATCCCCTGAGGCTGGCTGGCTGTTATCTGATGTAATCAGTGCTTCTAGGTTAGAAAACCCTCTCTCTTGCTTGTCTCAGTTGGCGAGAATGCTTTGTCTTCCAGGGCAACTTTTTCCACCACGGTTAAGTATTAAGTAACAAATGCCAACCGTGATATCCTTTACACTCATGTGTACATGCTGTGATGATGGGAGCTGACGTATGTGATGTGTAATGGTATTGGGCAGGTGCTAAGAGCAGCGTGGCGACAGAATAACCAAATGTGAGGAAAGCAGATCTTTAGTTTAGTGACTCATGCTGGCAAGTGCATCGTGAGAGGTTTGCTGTTCCACAGTCAGCCAGACATTGCCGGCAGCAGTCCATTGAGTCTGGTGGTCTCCAGTTAACCAGTTTAACAACTTACAGGCTGACTGGAGCTCCATAATGCAGTCCCAACGGCCCTCTAACCCGCACAGAAGAAAACCTAGAAGAGAGCTGCATCTGCTGATATGCAGTGATACACATCAACTAGCAAAAGGAAATAGGAGCAGATGTATCATTATGGACTGCATTGCAGACTGAGCCGTTCGACCGAGCATTATCCATAAAGTGCTATAAATAGGTCAGTGTCCACTCAGCAAAACGTACACACAGGAAAGTATCTTCAAACCAGTCACACACACGGCCACCGTCCTACACAGGCTCATAAATAGTTGGAAACAGCGTAGGGATCAATAACCAGGATGACTCAGATTGCACAGAGCACGGCCGCTACAGCTCAAAACAGCCCCTAATGCCCCCAAACCACATATAGCCTCTGAGATGTAATACTCCAGCTCTGTATTCACCTACCAGCGCTGCAAAGAGCAAGCCAAGGACAGTGAGGTTGAATGTTAAAATGCCTTCTCACTTTATGCAAAAAAAACAACATTCAAAGCAAAAAGTGCTGAGCCATCACCACCAGCCCATCAACACACACAGTGTCACCTAGACAATAAATCATGGGAGAGCCTTGAAAGATGAGCAGTCAGCCTGGTGTTTTAATTATCTCATCACATCTCGTTTTTTCCCACAGTTTGGCACAATTCGCCTGGACCCCCTGAATCACCACATACATCTTCCATTTGTTCAAATGGTCAAATACAGAAATATGGCCAGCCAGCAGCATCGGGTTGTTGTAACTAATTGGACTTACAGAAATAATTGGCATATTTCTTCAGTCAAAGCTAACTGCTCCTTGCAACCGCCACTGCAGCTTCCGTGTCGACTGAAAATGTTGTCGGCAGGACTGATACGCCCTTCTACGCTACTGATTGGTTCCAGCAAAACAAAACTAACCTAGGGAAGGCAAGTTCTGAAGAAATTGCAGTGTGAATGCTGGGTGTTAAAAAGCTGACGCTAAACTGATTGTTTAGCTGGGCGGCTTTTAAAGTTGAATAATATTGATAATGTTTGAAAGATGTGGAATATTTTAAGGTTTGCTGAAATAATCCACATATTTCAACAATTATGTTTGTGGTGTCAAAAATTTTGAGAATGGGAGCAGGTTAGAAACTGGACACTGCCCGCTTTCCTCCAGAAATGTATGTATGGTCTCCGTTTCCATGGGAGTCAATGCGGCAGTTTCTTGGCACTTTCAGGCTCGAAATTATGTATGAAGAGTTCAAATTGTGGGAATGAGAGCACAGTTTAAGATTTTGGAAAGTATGAAAAGTATGAATACTAGAAGTAATAATGCGCACATGTTCAATTCAGCAGAAAGTTTTGATGTTGAAATAAAGTTTCTACGTTGATAAATGTGGAACCAGTTGAGTGCCATAAAAATGTGACATGGACATAATAAAGAGTTAGAGGAACTCCCCTCCAAACAGAGATCAGCTAACATGAGCCCAATGTCTCTGATGGCTCTAAATACTACAATATTCTGGGAGATTCAACCACAGTTACTGGTCAAAGAGCTGCAGCAAATTCAAAACACTCACTGCTCAAATAAAGCTTCAGTCCCCCTACACAAATATGGAGTTTAATAGTCTTTGTCATTATCATAGAAACTGCAAAAAAAAAAACATGAAAGTGTCCCCCTGCAATTTAGTATTACACTTCCATAAAGTCTGGAGAATTGAAAGAAAGAGCGGTCAAAACTGATGCAGCAGAGGCGAAAGTATCCTGACTCTTTGTCCCTATATGGGTCAAACTCCAAAAACATTGAATCCTACATTTCCCATAATGCAACTTCATAGTGTCTTGATAAACTCTCCCAGTTTCTGGGTAACACCCAGGTCTTTCAAACTTCATGCCCACAGTTTGTAACACACACAAGATCGCTGTTAAAAATGTGGTGTTCCCAAGCCCAAGATGAAATAATCCTAATGCCATCACCAGGGTTATATTCTCACATTTTTACAAAGCTCCTCCTGAACCACAGATGACATTATCCAGCTGTTTTCACAGGCTGAGTAGTACTAACCATGAAAGTAAATAGATTGTGGTGCGTAAGATTTAAATCGAAACACATACACAACTGCGCGAGACTTCCTTTCCTCTCTCTTAGATAGGGAGGGAAGAAAAGAGAGAGGAAAACAACACTTTGGTATCTTTGTTCTTTGAGCCTCTCCTCTGTAGCAATGACCACCGCTACCAGGTAAGCAATCCTCTGGAACCCCTCCACACACACACACACACACATATATATATATATATATAGCCTGACTGACAGAGATGGAGAGACATTTTGGTTTGCTGCCGTGTGTGCAAGTTAGGGTGCATCAAGAGGTTTTTGAAGGTCAATCTTAACATTGTCATTTTTGGATTAAAGCTGCCATTGCCAATATTTTGTCGCAATTTTCAATCTTTAAACTATCATAGTAAAAAAAAAAAAAAAGTCCTCTGACAGAAATGCATTGTTGTCAGGTTGGATAAGCTTCTGAAACAGCAATTAGACCATTAGAGTCAATTTAGGCTAAAGGATTCCAATACAAACAGTGTAACAGTGTTCTATTGTGCAATCAACCTGCATCATAGCCATTCTATCAGAGGAAGATGTCACTCAATACAACACACATCTGAATTTAACACCAGTAGTAGCCTGATAATAACATAACAATGCAACCTGTACACATAAGATATACACACCAACACCATGTCTCACTTGTTAGCAGGTGCAGCCTCTGAGTGGACTGCCAAACGGAGCGCTACAATACAGTGAAGGAACCCAGCCAGGGACAGGCGCTAGCCACAGCTAGCCACAGCTAGCACAGCTAGCAGGTTGCATGCACACAAGAACCTGCCTGCAATGCGTGACACGACATGAATCAATCACACACTCTAATCATGAGGGCAGATAGATCTCCCAATCGCATGCACACGAGCAAGAATCCAAAGCAAGGACACACTCGTCCAAATCCATTGTCTCTGGGATGGGGTGGAAACACAGACAGATTGATGAAAAGATGGATTGATGGATGGATGGATGGATGGATGGATGGAAGGATGGATAGATGGATGGATGGAAGGATGCAGAGGTAGATAGCTCACCGGTTTGCCTTCTTCCTTTCTCTCCACCTCTTTCAGCACATTATCCAGGCTAAGTGTGCATGTGTGTGTGTGTGTGTATGTGTATGTGTGTATGTGTGGTGAGCCGGCAAGGATGCACACTGCTACATCCCCTCCTCTTCCTCTCTCTGATGATCCCTCCCTCTTTCTCTCTCCTCCCTAGGATTTATTTAATTATTTCCTCTCTCACTCACTCACTCGCCCTTTCTTCCCCTCTCTCCCTCTCTCTCTCTCTCTCTATCTCTCCTCACAGCTGATGGAGTCGCTTTGCTTTTCTCAAGGCTGTTTAATTCTCTCTCTCTCTTCTTCTAGGACTTGGTATCCTCGATGAAGTCGTATCACGTCTTTTTTGGCGTGGCAGGCTGAGCCAAAAATAGAAGATTAAAGGGAAAAAAAATGCAGTGCCTGCCTTGTATATTAAGAGCTGATATCTGCACAGTACAATGCTCCCCCCCCCCCCCCTCTCTCTCTCTCTCTCTCTCTCCTTGTCTTTCACTTTCACACTGTGTCCCTCGCCCGCCTCTGTGTCTGTGTGATGCAGCAGCACTGTAGGCTCCTCCCTGGAGAGACGGCGGTGCCACACAGCTGAGAGAAAGAGAGGGGGATGCTGGGAAAAAGTGGTGGCAGTGGGAGGGGGAAGAGGAGGGTGGGGCTGTGGGTGGATGGGCGGTCCTTGGTGGCGGTGGTGGTGGTGGTGGTGGTGGGGGGGGGCTGGGGGTTCTGCCAGAGAATCCGGTGCAAGGCAGGGCAGTCTGCACTGAGCGCATCATCCAGGATTTCAAAACCTCCTCCCACCCTCCATCGTTCTCTCTCCACAGAGGGGGGTCTGTTCACGCTCCACACACACACACACACACACACACACACACACACACACTTCACGGCTGAAAAAAAAAGAAGCAAGCTGCTTTCAAGGGGACCATTGTCTATTGTTGTCAGCCCTACCTTCGATCAGGTCAGTTTAAAGCATAGATTTTACATCAATAAAAAAAAAATTAAATAAATAAATATTTATTTATTATTATTTATGTACCATAAACAGAAAGGCTATCAGAAAGGCCATAATGGCATTCTGAACATATTTTTTTTTAAAACAGGAAGTTGCTGAAAAGGTAGTCAGCTATTTTGGATTTTGTGCTTTAATTTTAACTTTCTAAACACGTTTGAGACCTTTAAGATGCTCAACGACTCAAGAGACTTTGCACCCGTCTTCGAACTAGTAAATATTTTTGATTTGACATAGCACTTGGGTGTGGGCGTGGCACATCAGCTCAATAGCGCCCCCTAATTACTTTTAGCCTTCGAACGCACCCTTGTTAAACTTGACAACTCACGAAACTTGGCACAGACATCACAACCTGCACATTATTAATGGTTCTCTATATGATATCCAGAGCATAAATATATCATCATCAACTATTGTCTATGTAAAGATATAGAGGAGTAATGTCTACCTGAGCAGAGAATGAAGTAGCTCTCCCTCTGCGTGTGTTGTAATCATTATTTCAGCCCAACCGGAAGTCGTCCATTTTGAGTTTTGTGTCTTCTGCTAGAGGGTTTATTGGATCCACATCAAATGTGGTTAGCGAAATCTAAAGACCTTCACGATGTTAAATAAAATTACGAAGCTATTGAGTTATCATATAGCGGCGTTGCCATGGCAACGCGGACAATTTGTGTGTTTTGTACTGTACTATACTTTGTTATTGTCATCTATAGTGGTAATTTGCAAAAAACACACAATTCAAATGATTATGAATATTTAAATATTTGCTTTGATTAAAAAAAATTGTTCTTAGGAAGTTAAACAGGTCATAATTCTCTCACTAATATCTATTTTATATTGCTGTGAAAACATCTCCTTCAAACAACTGGATTTATTCAAGTTTCTCGCCAAAAACTTAATTTTATGAGATTACATTTGAACACATCATGATAGTGTTGTAATTTACCTTCACCCAATGGTCATTTTGCTGAGCAGACAGTGAACGTCTCATAATAGTAACTCAATGGAACCTCCATTAACGTTAGTAGCTCCGCTATTTATCCAGTCAGGACTGTGCTGCCCAACGGCTGCTAACAGCTAACGTTAATAACTCTCCTCCTGCTGATTTAAACACAGGTTTGTTGTTCACAGTGTCGCATTATCAGGGAAAAAAATAGGGTGCGTTCCCTCAGGTTTAGTAGCACCATGTTGTTGAGCGCTTTTTTTCTCTCCGCCGTGTCTCCGGTCCAAAACAAACTGAAACATGATACAGCGTGCGTACGCGTCATTGTGCAGCGTAACTGTTGGAAAGCATCAATAAGAGGAATCGATAGTCACGGAGGCATGAGATGCCAAGGAATCGGACAACTGCGGTTCTCTATTCCCATCTCTAGCGTTTTCCCTGCCTGCCAAAGTGGCGGATGTCCTGATGATTTCACCCGCCTCTGCCAACAATTTACCCGCATTTGGCAGGTGCTAATTTCAGACCCTGCTGTGAATGTAGCAGTGCACTGTGTGTACAGTTTAGACTGTCTCAGTGAAGAAATGCTACAACTCCTCAAGACCCAAGCCAAGTTCCCGAGTCCGGCTCGCCACCTGCCGATTAAAGTGAAGTGTGTTAGCCCGGAAGTTAGCCACAACTTCGGCACTGGCTCACTTAAGGTGGGCTGTTAAGGTGGACCAGCTATTCTCATTTTGTGACAACGGCTGCTGAGTCAAGTGCGACGCCTAGAGGTAAAATTCGATACGCTGGTCCGGTCCGGTGTTGTGGCCCAACTCTACTGCTTGCAGCTTTGTTTTGTTTTCTCATCATGGTGTATAGCATGCACTTTCACTAATTGTGAATATCAATAACAGAGAAATGACAGTTCAAATACAGCAGAATCCTTTCCCAAACCACAGTCCTGTTACTATATTTAACCAAAGACCAAATGCCGTTCACCTCCATTGTAATGGGGTGGTAGAAAGTCTCAGTGGAGGACAATTCAAAATCACACAAAGCAAAACGATCTGCATGGTAAGATCCCACAAATGGAAATAGGAAATGATGTTAATATGTTTTGGGTGAACTGACCCTTTAATGTTTCAATATGTTCACAAAGCATTAGCTACTGCATATTTTATCAGGAGATATCTGTACAGAGTTAGCCTTGAAACACAGACACACACAGTGTGTCCTCATTCTTTCTTCCCTTCACCTCCTCTCTGAAAACAGCTCTATCCTTCTCTCCTCATGTTCATCAACAGCAAGCAAGTGAGAAAACACAGCCGGAAGCCACAATGTTACATGTACAATATTACAGCATATATATATATCATCCACAGAGCACAACAAGCAAAGCTTTACACAACACATAACTTGGTGTGTGTGTGTGTGAGAGAGAGACTGTGCGTATCCTTCGTTACCTACCTACAGAATGACACTCTGCTCTTCACACAGTAAACCAGTAGTCTGCTTCAGCACAAAAGCACACGACACCCGTCCCATCAAACCCACACACACACACACACACACACACACACACACTCAGACTCAGGAGTGCAGTCCACAAGCTGCTGAAAACATGCTGTCACAGCAAATAGACAGGGAGGGAGCGCAGCAAACAACATGGGAGTACATGGGAGAGACACAGGGCAGAGCAGCAGTGACCACAGTGTCACATTTCTATATAACTGCAACGATATTAATGGTCCCATGTTGTAAAAAGTGACATTTTCATGGCTTTTATATTATATAGCAGGTTTAAGTTCTATATAAATACTTTGAAACGCTTAATCCACAGATAAATACACACAGCCCGTATTCAGAAACTGAGCTTTTGAAACAAGCCGTCAGGATTTCTGTCCATTTGTGATGTCACAAATATACAATATTTAGACCATTTCAAAATTTTAAACGAAAACATTCTAAATGGGTTTATTTCCCATTCATCCCATTTATTTCCACAGTTTATTTCCTGTTGCAGTGTATGTGAATGACATCGGCTGACAGGAAGTAAACATGGACCCAAGCTGTTGCCTAGCAACGCAATTCTGTTGCAATTCAATTGAATAAATAAAGTTTTTTTTAAACATTGAAGTATGTAAACATGTTCTATTAGAAACCCAAAATACAAGTATGAACCTGAAAATGAGCACGATATGGAACATTTAAAGTTTAAGAACAATTTTTGGGCTTTTTTACAAAGAGCTCGACATGAATAAACGGATGGGCTATATACTGTATGTATTAGCCTTGTTAAGCATGTTGCAAGCCTCTTGTCCAGTGTGCTGGGATGGATGGATGGATAAATAGTTTTACAAGCTAGAGCAGGGGTGTCAAACATACGGACCGGGGGCCAGAACCGGCCCGCCAGAGGGTCCATGACTTTGCAAAGTGTAAAAATTGCAGGGAAGTCATTAATTCCAATTTCATAATAACACGCACTGCTATTCCTATTTGGGGGTCGCGCTGTCCTAATAGCGCCCAAGCTACGTGACACAACACTGTCAAGCTACTGTTCATGCAGGAGCCGCCGGTGGAAAATACCTTTGTCAAAAAGGAAAAAATGGACGCAGATCGTCGGGTTTTCCAAGAAAATAGACCAGATCCTATGTCTTTACTGAGGTAAATGGGAAGCCAGTGTGCTTGGTGTGTTCACAGCACCTTTCAGTGCCCAAGTTATATAATATTTGGGGCCACTATCAGACTCATGGCGGAAAATACAAGAACTTGGCAGGAAAACTGAGAAGATATGAGGTCAGCGACACATCTCATCATCTCTTTTGTAAATGGATTGTACATTAATTGTGAACATTTTCAGAATGTACTTGCACTTCTTTTCACTAACAGGAAGGGGAAATTTGGAGGTGTAGTTATTTATAGGCTACTACGCAATGTTTTTACCTTTCCGGCCTGCTTGAGATCAAATTGGACTGTACGTCGCCCCTGATCTAAAATGAGTTTGACACCCCTGAGCTAGAGGGACAAAATGATAATTAAGCAAAAGCATTTGTTAAAAATTGGTATTTCAGCTTTAGCCACCCTGGCCTTCGGGTTAAAACGCTGAAATATAGTCAATGTTTTGAGAACAAAAGAGAGATTGTTTGTATAGATTTGAACAAGCAGAAGGCCGCTTCAAAGCTGCTTAGCTCTTACCCTTCGTTTTACCAGTTGGAAAACTGTAAACTCTCAATTTTACTGACTTTTTGACGTTTGGCTGGAATACACCTCTGGCTGCAAAACTGCATGATCTATCTGCAACACTGACCAGTGTTAAATCATGGCTGATTCAGGATCGGTACTGAGACGACAGAATTCTGAGTCTTCTAGAGCTGCAGAGGGTCTAACGTCTATCAGATGAGTCCAAACAGAGCTCTCACCCGCCTGCACTTTGTACTTACACCAAAGCCTGGTGCCAGGTACATACTATAGATGCTTAACCTAGTTTAACAGTGCCATTGGGAGTCCTAGAGGGGGGGATAGAGAGAGAAAGCAGAACTGATTTACTCACTGTCCTCTCCAGGGCAGGGCATGCCAGGCCGCTCCGGGATACTGGGGAAGACTGCAAAAGACAGAAAATTGAAGGAAACAATTCAATCACTTTCAATCTGTTGTTTTTATCTGCTCCTGTTGCCAAGCAGAGGTGTGAGGAAAATATGCACAGGTCATGAAAATGGAAACCCTTAAACCCTCACCCATATGCAGTCTAGATGAACACCCTGAATTTATATTAATTGATTTATGCATATTAAGTTATGCACTTCTCTGTGGTGTTTTAAGACATTGTGGCAAATAGTTATTACGGTATATTAATAAAGATGGAATTAAATTAAAAGTAGGAGCTAACTCACCATGCAGCAGTAGTCCAGACCTCCTGGTTCGATTGTAAATACGAAATGCCTCCTCCAGCTCCATCTGGGACGAGATGGTACAAGGGTCCCCTACACACCAGGAAAATCTGTTAAAGTCCGACATATTGGTGCTGAGCAAAACTGGGAGGAGCGGCTCGTCACTAATATGAGAATAGCTGGTCCACCTTAGAGGTCAGTCCACGTGTCCAAGTGAGCCTTGGCCGATGTTGTCGCTAACTTTGGGGCTAACCATCTTCAACTCACAAATAATAACAAATAAACTGTACACACACTGCACGTCTCTCTCTCTCTCTCTCTCTCTCTCGACCACAATTTCTTCTATTTATCTGGGACACTGACATCTTCCAGGACACGTGGACCGGCACCACAACGGAAACCCTGCTGTGAGGCACACCCACCTTCATCATCGATCCACTTGAGTGTGATGGGCTGCTGCTTGGCAACGCTGCACATTGTTCTCACCTCCTCCCGCAACTCCACAAAGGTTACTGTGGCTGCCAAGTCTGCAATCAACATGTCCCTAAATGCACGCACACACACACACACACACACACACACACACACACACACACACACAGACAGAGAAAATGTCAAGATTGAGTCACTTTTGTGTAAGTGGACCAGAGATCAAGAGATCCCTCAGGGGGCTCCAAGGATTGGGTCAATAGCAAAATGAGGAATTCATTCACTCTTATTGAATTTTAAGTAGACTTCCCCCGTGGTCTGATATTGTAGGCTCACTCCTAAGTTATCGGTTGATTAGTTTAGCTGTTAGTTTATCTGGCAATGAATTCACAGAGTACTTGGACGTGCAGACGCGTTTGACAGAGTAAAGGATGGAGGAAAATGTTGGCTGGGTTTGTGTCAGAGTTAATGACTCACTGACTGCAGAGCAATGTGATTCACTGGGCATGTCTGTTGTATGTGTTGGCTCAGGTCAGTCTCAGCTGTTTACCAGCTTGCACCGATGTTTAACTGGCACATTCAGAAGAGATTATGCAGGTGTTAAATTGTGTCACCCCAGAATTTGGACAAATTAACAAAATTAAAGGGGCACTCCACTGATTTTGGAAGATCAGTTTAGTCATAGAGGTACTGTACTACCGTTAAATGAATATGAAAGTTTATTATATTTAACAGCGGTAATAATAGCCCCAGTTTGTGCCTCTAACATGATGCATTATCATTTCATTCAAGTCATAAAGCTATCATCTTTTTCTGAAAGATTAATACCCCAAAAAGGTCTTTAACCACACTTAACCTCTGCTGTGAAAGTAATATCAGAATCATCAAAGATCCTTCTAAACATCTGGATAAAAAACATTCAGTCTGCATGATAAAAAAAGAATTTAAACCATTTCACAAGTTGCAACTCTATTTTCTAATCTACGTAGTCTGTATTGACTTACCTGATACAAGAAAAAAAAACTTAAATTCAGTGTTTCCCATTACATTGATTTATTTGTGGCGGCCTGCCGTAATAACAACATTGACCGCCACATACTGATTTTTTTTTACTGGTTAAAATGGGTAAAATCTTATTTCATTGTAGAGCTGCGTGCGGCGCATTGATTTGCTCTCCCTCACAAACACATCGACAAAAGGCCCGTCTGTGAATAGAACCTCCTCTCGGTGCACACTCTGAATCAAAACATGAACACGTGTGGGAGGAAGGATTGTTGTTGGCTTTTCTCCGCAGAGATGATGGCTGGACGAATTCACGAATGGTTAGTGAACGCCTCTGATACATTCAAGTTAACTCTGAAAAGTTACTCTATCTATTCTTAATGCAACGCTGTCAACCTCTGAGACCGAACTCTTTAAATAAGTTATTAGCATGCATGTAAGGAGTCTAAGGATAGCTATAAAGTTAACGTTAGAATACAGCCGGGTTGTCAAGGTTAACACGCTGTACATAGCTGCTTAAGAAGGTGTGCGTGTGCCTCCACTGGTGCACACGCACAAACCCCCGTCTTGAAAACATTAAATGATGGGAAGTAACATGAATATAAACCAGGGGTCTCCAACAAGTAGCTCGCGAGCTGAGTGGTTCGCTAAAGGTTCAAAGCATATGTACATACATTTGTTTACACAAAGTCACTTTGTAAACCTGTTTAAATTTCTATCCGATCTTTCCGGCTGGTAGCAAGGAGCTGAAACAATCTCTGTTTACGAGACTTCATTTGATGGCACACATCCTAACGAAACACTAAAAGCTCTTCGCCTATGCCGGGACTGTAACAGAGACGATGACTGCGGTGGCTGAAACGTTATTAAAGGACCATAAAAGTAAGACAGAAATTATGATGGAATGTTTTTCATCTAGATGGTTAGAAGAGTCTTTGAGAACATCCATTAATGTGTTTAACGACCTGTATTTTTCAAAGATTCCCAGAAAATGATATTACATGAGAGGTACAACTGGGGCTAGGGAGTACTAGCAGGACAGGTTATAGTGGTAGTTGGTGTAATACTACTGTAGAAATACTAATAAAGTAGAAATACTATGCTGAATACTTTAAGGGCAGGCTCAGCATATCTTGGCAGTGCTGGATATTGTTTTTTCAGTACTGATACCAAATCAAAACTTTTTTCAACACCTTACTTTGAGAAACACATTTTGCTACAGAACCTTTTATCTTTTAATTCATCGAAAGAACCCAATGTTCTCAAATGTTAAATGTTGTCTAAACACAAGCAGCTGAACAAGAACTTGCTTGACATTGTATTGTCAAGTTTAGGATTTATATCTGAAAACTGATCTGATCGGCACCTGACATTGTTTTGCGCTATGGACACATTTCCTTTGGTACCAAAGCAATATTGAGGTTCGATACGCAGTACTAATCAAGACAGAAAAAAGATTTGTCCAATCATGACCGGGTGAAGGAAGAGCTTAGGAGTTGACATACGTACTGACTGTGCTCTAGTTATCAAAGGAATCACAAATTGTAGGAAAACACTGGAAAGTCAAAGTCTACATCAAGTCAGAAGGCTTTGCTAGAAGTAAATAGCTTTAAAGGTCCCTTATCATACTCATTTTCAGGTTCATACTTTTATTTTATGTTTCTACTAGAACATGTTTACATGCTGTAATGTTCAAAAAACACTTAATTTTCCTCATACTGTTCGCCTGAATATACCTGTATTTACCCTCTGTCTGAAACACTCTCGTCTTAGTGCATTTCAACGGAATTGCCACGGAATTGCGTTGCTAGGCAACAGTTTGGATCCATGTTTACTTCCTGTCAGCTGATGTTATTTACATACACTGCAACAAGAAATAAACTGGGACACATTAGAATGTTTACGTTTAAAACCGTGTAATGGTCTAAATATTGTATATTTGTGACATCACAAATGGACAGAAATCCTAACGGCGTGTTTCAAATGCACAATTTCTGAATACGGGCTGTGCGTATTTCTCCGTATATATGGAGCGTTTTGATAGATTAACAGTACTTATATATCACTTAAACCTGCTTTATAATATGAAAGACATGAAAATCTCACTTTTTTACTAATTTGAATACTGAAGCTGTAAACTAGACAGTTGGAACACACATTGGTTGAAACCAATGGCCATAAATGATTTGTTTACCATCTGGATTTGAATGCTGAAATTAAACAGAAACCGCAACCGTGGCTGAATTCTGTTACTGGCCTTCACATGCCCTAATCAGTGGACAGCTCTCTTAAATAAGGGTGTGAATGTTCAGTTTCAACACCAACCCTCACACTGCTCTGCTGCCGACTGTATGTGATTACTGTGGGCAGTATATATATGAATGGAGGCTGAGCCAAACATACAGCCAGTGTGTGTGTGTGTGTGTGTGTGTGTTTTATACTGTAAACAAATATCACCACCTAAAACATGCCTCTCTGGCTGGGCCCGTGTGAGTGTGTTTGACAGGAGTACGGGGCCAAGCGTTTATGGCGAGTGTTTTTTGGACTCTAACAAGGTGGAGCAGAGACAGCTTGCTTCCCAGCAGGCATTGCTCCACACAGTCAACACCCACACAAGTCAATGTGGAATGATGTCACACACGCACACACACACACAGTAGGGTTATGACTATATATAGGTTTGTCAATATGAAATCACATTGATCCAGTATTTGTCATCAAATAGGATCTGGTTGGTTAAACTCTGATGTGATGAACATGATGTTGATATGAGTATATACTACACTAAAATAAATTTTAATTAGGCTTATGCAACATTTTGATATAATTAAACATATATGGTGTGTTACAAGGGTGTCCTACTTCATGTTTCCTCTTTGTAGACATACTAATAGCAACTCTTACTTTTAAAAACCAAACCTGTTGAAGCCAAATTGATATGGAAAACTCTCTCAGAGTCTGTGACTATAAAGGCAACACTATGGCTGACCCTTGCACTGTTTGCTGAGTGCATAAACTCAAGAGTGCTCGGCACACTAAAGGGATCGGTCATGTACAAGAGCATAAAGCTTCCTATCAACATGTTGATCTTTGAGCCCTCTAATCCAAAATGTTCTGTCACCTCTAGCGCAGATACTGTACAATGGTCACTGTGTGTTGGTTGGTATGATGGTAACACACACTGTGTGTGACTGGGTTTCCACCAACTACAACAAATTCTAGTTTTTAACCTTATTCTGGGAAGCTCCATTAAACTGACTGGAGGTAATTAACCAACAGAATGTGTGGCCAAAGACAATAATAAACCCAGCCATTAGTCTGATCCCAACAGCCCGAGGCTAAACCGCTCTGTTTATGAGGATATCTCAGATATGATGATTGATGATTGTTGGGCAGCCTCTGCTGATATTAATCCACTAACCTATTGATCGTGATTGTATTTTGTAATATTTATGTCAGTACGAATGGTAATCTCTGTGTGTATATAATGGACCTAATAGACTGATAACAACATGCAGACACCTAAACTTAATGTATCAACAGATCATTTGTGAATACAGTATGTAGATACGTTACAGCTGGGTCGATTTCTGGGTTTTTTTCTGGTCCGGTCCGGTCCGGTCCGGTCCGGTGGAGCTTAAACCATTTTGATTTGTCTTTATGACACATACTGGCAAATTAAAAAGTCACAGCGCTAAATCCAGCTTGTATTGCATTAGTAATAAGCATAAGACAACGTGATTAACATAATATGATGTTTGTTTATGAACGCACTAACGTATGGTTTACTCTGGTATCTCCTGTTAATTACTGAAGCTTATCTGTATTTCTGTCCTTTATGTTGTTGCTGTTTCTGTCTCTTGTCCTGTCATGTCTCATATCTGTTAATCACTTGTTTTGTTCTATTAATAAACACAAGAACAAATTTGAGGGCAGTTTATTTGGCTGGTGGTTATTGGCTGAAAGGAGTCACTATTTCTAGATTTTTTTCAAATCTGCATTGTTATCTATTTATGTTGAATATAAAATATGAATACAAAACTGTGTGAATATACGATGCGATGGGATCACACCAGCCGCAACGCCAGGACCTACGGCCCCTTCCCCACTTCCTACCCCCCTACTTCGGCCACCCTTGCACAGGCCACACCAATCTTCGAACTCTGCTTCCATTTTGATCTCAACTACACACCTGTGAAGTTT
Organism: Sebastolobus alascanus; assembly: GCA_916701645.2. Lineage (NCBI taxonomy): Eukaryota > Metazoa > Chordata > Actinopteri > Perciformes > Sebastidae > Sebastolobus > Sebastolobus alascanus. The sequence continues at coordinate 294,173 of CAKAOJ020000400.1, forward strand.
ACACAGTTGTGATGCTCATGGTGGCAAAATATGTCCACAGACAGACAGAAATATAAACACCTGACAAAGTACTCCGTTAAAGTAGGTGTCTCCAGGTCCACATTTTTCCATGATGACACACACAGACTGACAAGGCAAAAAAAAAACAATACCAGCGTTGCTGTCGCGGCTGGTAACAATACTATGACTCTTCAGCAGATAATGTCAACTTCTAGCCCCCTCAGCCATAAACACCTCTTTTCTCAATAAGGATTGAATCTCAATACTAACCACTGAAATGTGTCTGTAGCGCACGGTATCAAAAATGCGTCAACGAATGTCTTGTCAGATTCATAATCTTGTTCACTTATTCTTAGATCAGATACTTTCTGATTTAAATCACGATGTATTTTATTAAAGTTATAAAGTCCTTGAGAAGCTTGCTTGAGAAAAACGTAGTATATATTCCTCAAAGTAAGACTTTGAAAAAGTATTGTTTTGGTATTGCTACTGAAACTCAGGTATTACATCAGCCCTACTTCTCAATCACAAAAATACTTGACAATGCTGAGAGTAGTTGTTGTATGAACCTTTCATACAGAGACCAAGTAAATCTTGAAGTTACATCACTTGACCAGCACCGTCTGCTCAGTATATGGAACTAAAGTCCTAAAAAAGGTCTGGTGTGAACAGCAGCCTGTGATGAACAGTCTGACCTGAATGGTAAAAAAAGGGGTTTAATGCATATTCAACATACCACATCATTCAGGAGGGTTCTGTTTTAAGATTATATATCAAAACTGACTGGATTAGTCTGAGTTTAATGGGGCCACATTACCCCCCAGCCCCCGTACACACACTCCCGTCTAAAAATACATTTGAGGGTATTACCAAGCTGCGAGCTGAAAAGCACTTCTGACCCAATTCAGAGTTTTGAGTAAGCTCTGCATCAGTAAACTGCTACCTGAGGAGCAGCAACACGTCAACAATAAAGAGATCCGTCCTATAAAGGAAACATCAACACTTAATGTTGTGTGTCCATCAGTGACCAAGTGTCCTGATCATTAGCCCCTACCTACACACTATGTGTTAATCAACCTGAATAACACTATTAGATAAACTATAGACGAATCTGGCGACCACTTAGAGGCCACAAGGTGTCTGGGTGCTGTTTTCTGTGTTTTGTTTTACAACTAGTATTGTTTAATAGTGAGGTTTTATTTTCGTGTTTGGTTCTCTTCTAGTTAGTTGTAGCTCTGAGTCCTCTTTGGTCATAATTAATTCCTTGTTTTAAACAGCACCGTCCAACCCTTTTCCTTTTGTAGTCTGCCTCATCTGTTTTTGTTTGTATTTAACAACCACACTTTTACTAAAATATAACTTTGTTTTACAGATTCAAACTGGTTTTAGGTTGCTTCACTTTCCCCAGAGAGCTGGATCGTAACAAGGTCTCTGTATCTGAGGTTTAACTTAAACCTGCTGCAGACCTGGTTTAACTGAGGCTTAAGGACATACAGCTCAGTGTGAGGACATACTGTATATATGCATCTCAGGTCATTTTATTAATTCTTTTAATTTCAAATCTTCAAAAAGAACATAGACTTTTACCGTGTTGTGGCATTACAACTAAAGGTATCACCTCTTCATCAAGTCATTTTCCGAAGCTAAACAAAAGGTTACTGATTATCTGACAAACATAACAACCAGTTGTTCATAAATGCAGCGCCACAAGTCCACAAGGCCTGCAAGGACGATTACGTTTGCCACTAGTGTAGAAGTCACAGAAACAAATAATCATAGGTATTGTCAGACCAATTCCCACTGTAAGCTAATACTGTATATTGGACAGATTATTGATGCTGCCGTAGACTGACATGAGACAGGAGCGATATGTTCAGGATACACAGTGTGGCTGAGGAGGAAACAATGGAAGGAGGAACTAACTAGGGGTGTGAATTCTTTCGGTATCTCACGATTCAATTAAATTTTGATTCTTGGGGTCACGATTCGATCCAAAATCGACTCCTGATTCATTATTCTATCTTCAGTACATAAGGGTGCTACTAAAGGCGGTGTGGCAATTTATGGCATGAAAGCAGAGTATGGAGTTTTTACTCTTGAACACACAGTGACGTCACGCTCCACCCAGGCCACCGTCTGCTACAACGCATATTTACACCTCCGCCTGCAGTGTTTGCACCTCCAACAACAGTGGCAGAGACCCCAAATGCTCGTATGTGTGTGTGTGAAAGAATATTTGAAAAACGTATTTCAACTGATTGCAATAATTTAAACACACAAAGGCAAAAGGTAACATTTATTCATGCTAAACTTGCACAAATAATCACTTTTTACTAAAAGGTTTTTAGTATTTCTCAATTCTCAGTGACTTCAAGAGTTCAAGTTATATAAAAATTTAAATGCTGCTTGTTACATAAATAAAATTGGTTGCTGCCTTAACATTTCTGAGAAACTTGCAAATTTAAAAAATAAATTGTACACAATATAACCCTGTAAAACTGCTATTTTGTGTGATTTTTGTCCATGTCCATGACACCGAGTCCTAACTGGCTGCAAGTTTTGAGCTGAACTTTAGTTGGATGTCCTGTTTCTATTTATTCCTGTCGCTCGCTTTGAAAGCGCCGCAATGGACAAAGAACGGCTGATTCATGACGTTGAAATGAGTAGTTATCTCTACGCAATACTTCCTCATTTTACTACAAAAACCTAAATAAGGTGAAGCTGGCTGCAGGGAGTTCACCTGAACGTTTCCTACTTCCTGTTGGCTATATTGTACGTCATTTCCAGTAATTATCACAATATTAAACATGTGTTTTCTGTTTAAAAAGTACAAACATCGGAAGATAGCAAGAACTACTCCCCCCATCTTTTAAGTGGTTACGTCTCCAGTCTGATCTCTAGCGCGCACAGCTGATCGGTACGTGGTCTGTTTACATGACGTAACGTAATGCTTGCTGCAGTTAAAAATCGATTTTTGGAAGTTGTGAATCGATTTAGAATCTTAGAAGACAAGAATCACGATTCTTACATGAATCGATTTTTCCCCCCCCCACCCCTAGAATTGACAATATAAAACATTGCCATTATCAAGGACCTTCAATAACATTACTTCACTACTTTTTGTGGCATCATTGCATCTTTGTCAGTGTTTCGAGCGATGTTCAGCCTCAATCACAACGAGGAAGGCTTCTTTCATCATTTGCATTTGAAACACTTGGCATGGAGCGTAAAAGATAGTAAGAGAAATACATATGTAGCCTACAGAGTGAGATATTCTTTAAAGGGGACATATCATGAAAGCTCACTTTTTCAACTGGAGTTCCTACCAACCCACAAACTGTGAAATAAGACAACCAAGTCAGTTTATTGTGGGCTGTCTAGATCAGAAAACATGTGATTCAACAAGCCATTCAGATGTGGCTCCCCCTTCCTATGTCACATGCAGGCTCATTAGAATATACCGCCCACTGCTTGAGAACTACCTTTGCAAAAGTGCACCACAGTTTTCTCGCAAGCCAATCAGAGACATTTTCGGGAGGGGGGCTTAAAGAGACAGGCGTTCAGATAGAGGGTGAATACATGTATATTCAGACAGACACTATGAGAAAAATAATGTGTTTTTTTTAACATTAAAACATGTAAACACGTTCTAGTAGAAACCCAAAATACAAGTATTAACCTGAAAATGAACATGACATGTCCCCTTTAAGTGTAACTAACTTATAAAAGCTTTAAAATATTATATTTAAATTCATATTCGATAAAGCGGCGACATGATTGTCATATTTAATGACATTAATCATTATAGAAACCAACAACCTTATCACCACAAAACTTAAAGCTGCAGTATGCGATATTGGCGCAAATATGATTTAAAAAAGTTATTTTTAGAAGACGGCTGCTATATCGTGACAGTAGTACATGAAACAGGTAACCTGAATAAAATCCTGTTCCTCTGTGTCCTACTGTGTCCTCCGGTGCTCCTAACGGCATCTGAAGGATTTCACTTACCGGAGGAAAACAAGGTCCGCTGCCCAGCTGCCATCTATGAGAGCCGGCTGTCAATCACTTGCGCACTCCGACCAAATGGTCAAACTAGGCAGCGCTGATCAAATATGAATCAATATTCTGTTACTGTAATGACTATTTCTCTCCTCAAATGTTCTCAGAATCATCTTGTAGTTACTGTTTAGCTGTAAAATGAGAAAGTTTGTGACGCGGCCGTCATTGTAAAATCTGTTGAAGGAAGCCAAGTTCTGGTCACATGACCGGAGCACAGCCAATAGGAACGCTCTCTCTCTCTGAAATGACCTGTGATTGGTCAAAATCTGCCGTCACAGCTAGATTTTTTCTAAAGCCTGAAAACAGAGACATGAGGAGGTGCAGAAGTCTAGTTTTCATCCAGAACACTTGAATTACAATATGCTGAAAGGTTATTATGGAATTTTTGCCAAATTATGCCAAAAAATTGTTGCCTACTGCCACTTTAAGGAGTAAGAGAACACACCATGAGAGGACAGCCACTGGTGCTAATATCATATTATACAATAAAGTTAAAAAAAAAAAAGTACTCGATATTGTTATCAGGGTGGGAAAGCTTTTTGAAACATCATTACTTGTATTGTGATTATTGTGATTATGCCCAGGTGAGTTTGGCATTGCTCAGGTATACAGGAGTGTTGATCTGAGGAGCGACCCTACATACCACCAGATCTGTGCACGGCTCCACTCCACAGGTGTTTGTCCCCCTCGGCATTGTTACCAGCCGCCTGCTGTCTGTACTTATTTCCTTACGGGAAGCTACTCACCCACAGTAATGTGCTTTAATGTTCACCAGCTCCGAGTCCGAGTCCATTATGGATCCGTTTGACGCCAGCATATGCATTGTACAGTTTTGGTGTAACGTTACCTCCCAACAACTAGCCCACCGTTAACCGGACAGGCCCAAACCAGCTGCTGTGAAGTTTCTCTCGTTAAGTCAGGGATAGAAGCTTCTCTTGGAAGGAGGAGTTGTCAAAGTGGCCCGTATAACACTACCACTTCCGGCTTTGCATTTCAAAATAAAACAAATACGAACAAATGTAAGCAATATTTATTATTTATTATTTTATTTATTTTATTGGTTTAAAAAGACTGTGTGCACAGACATTAATTGTTTACATAGAAACAAAAAGATGGGTGCACCAGATTTAGCAGGGAAGCTAATTTCCATCTGTAGTCCTAAACACAGACACAATAGACACAATAGCCACAATAGACACACTAAATAACATCACAACAGAATCACAATATAACATCACAGTTTCAAGTGCAATCCAAAATACAATAAATACATATAACACAATAATAAATACGACAGACTTCAGTCAAGCAGCATTATCACAAATAAATACAGTAAAAACACCCCTTGCCCAATATAAAGTGTGTCATGGGGCTCGGGGGGTTGAGATGTGTTGATGTGGGACAACCTGTGCCACATCAATGTAAAATTAATCAAAACAGGTTGCAGCCACAGATAAAATTGGTGACGGGATTAGAGTAGTAGCTTTTATTTTGAAAGTGAACCCTCGTAACGTCCGATCGCGTCAGAGCGAACTCTGGCTAACTTGACACATTGTTTCATGGCTCACTATGGTTACCAAAACCCAAATTCACCTGTCCCATTGTTTCTAACGGGGGCTTGTCAACAAAATAAACCGTCTATAATATTCCTGTAAGGCTTTTTGCAGACGGTGTGTGGTATTCCAGAGTGAGTTTATAATGAACTCATTGAAAGTTGCATAATTTCCTCTCCTCATACAGGAGGTGTGTCTACCTGCCTGGTTCATCTCTCCTATTGTAATGCCCTTGTCATATTCCAGCATTAGAAGGCGTCTCTTTATATTCCCTGTATTATTATTATTATATATTATTGATAATGTCAACAGAATTTTATAAATGTTTTTGTGTTTTTATGTTTTAATAAAAGACTGTTATTGGAGAAAAGTTTACACGTGTGCTACTAAGAGATTTCTCTGAAGAAGACCCACAAAAGGACAACTCAAACATGGGCTACACATAACAGAACAAATAAAAATAAAATAAATAAATAATAAATATATTACAGTATGTTATGGATCAAAAGCTGGTTGAGGCCTCCACTAACAATAATGCAGTTGCCAAGCGCCACCTGCTGGTTGGTTAATAAACAACTTCTAATTCATTTGGAATCAAAGAATCTTCATTATTCATCTTATTATATTAAAAAAATAATGGTAATGAAATTATCCTATTCCTTTATTGGCATTCCACAAAGTAAAGCGAAATTAATGATAATATATGAATGCTATAATATTCTATATGTAGTGCAATATTAGCAACGTTATTATCACTATTTTTTACTATAAAGATTAATTTATACACATATATATATTTAATCGCAAATTAATCGCACATTTGTATCTGCTCAACATGTACCTTAAAGGGAGATTTGTCAAGTATTTAATACTTTAATGCTGCTTTATGTAAATGTATGTATATATTTATTATTGTAAATCAATTAACAACACAGAACAATGACAGATATTGTCCAGAAACCCTCACAGGTACTGCATTTAGCATAAACAATATGCCCAAATCATAACATGGCAAACTGCAGCCCAACAGGCAACAACAGCTGTCAGTGTGTCTGTGCTGACTTGTCTATGACTTGCCCCAAACTGCATGTGATTATCATAAAGTGGGATGTCTGTAAAGGGGAGACTCGTGGGTACCCATAGAACCCATTTACATTCACATATCTGGAGGTCAGAGGTCAAGGGACCCCTTTGAAAATGGCCATGCCAGATTTTCTTCGCAAAAAATTTAGCATAAGTTTGGAGCGTTATTTAACCTCCTTCGCGACAAGCTAGTATGACATGGTTGGTACCAATGGATTCCTTACATTTTTCTAGTTTTATACGATACCAGTATCTTCTCTCTAGCTTTAAAAGTAAACCTGCTACAACTTAAAAATCGCAAGTTGCGTTAATGCGTTAAAGAAATTAGTGGCGTTAAAACGATTAGCTGCTGGTCAACCACGCAGCTAACGGATTACTGAAGCTGGCAAACTTTATTACTTTACATTTGCACATATAGGTTCAGCACAATGTCTAGTACCTACAGTATTACAACTCAGACCAGGGAACATGTCTACACATATTTAATTAGAAATATGGCTAACCACATAGCCTACTATTTAACAGTCAGGCTTTTTCAGCAAACTATACTACTATATTTTTAACTTTTCATATAGGCTAGTCATTAACCTTCCCTCTTTAAAAAGTGCACAAAACTGATGAATTGTTACTGGAACTACAATATTAACCATATTTATTGTTTTCAGGCTCTTCTTTGAGAAATGTCAAGCTTAAATTGATATAAAATAAACTAAAAGGGCTATAAATGGATGTCAATCAGAAAAGTAGCTGTGTATGTGCACTATGGGCCCAACATTAAAATAATGTTATTCAAGGAACGTTGGAGGGAATAACTGTAAAACATTTAATTTTCCATAAATAAATAAAATATTTTAAATTGCCAATAGTTGGTCTTCTAGTGATGAGGTATGAAGCTGGTTGCTATATAATACAAACACCATTTCACTCTGAGACATCGGAGGACAAATATTCACTTATTTCATATCTGACATACTGAAGAAGTGAACACTGAAATAAAGACCCCACTGACATCAGTTCAGCTCTCTTACTGTTTCATCAAGGAAAATGTGAGAATATTAGGAGTTTAAAATCATTCAAAGACTTTCTTCGAGGCGTTTAATTCAACGCCTTAACTGAATTCAAGCCCTGAGGTATTGAAAGCTCTACACGCATCCAGTGGCAAGTTGGTTCGGTAAAATATAAGAAAATATGAAATATTAAAGTAAAGTCGTCGGTATAAATGTCTATCCTGAACCGACTGCTGCTTTGCAAGCTAATTGTTCGTGTTTAAACTTCTTTGTGAAAATAAAATATTGCCTATTGCACAGTTATGCATTTAGCCACCACCTTCAGTAAATTTCTGTTACACTGAACAGCAAATTATAAATTGTTGTTTTGAAGACACCAGTAGATCGTTTTCTCAAAATGTAGCTCACATTCATCGCTTCATTTGACAATTTTTAAGTGATCATCTTGGTAGTTTTAATGTTGTCAGGTTTAATGTGACATTGCAGTAAAAAATAAATATAAATAAACTGACATTTACACAGAGAGAAGAAAACAGCTTGTTTATTGAAGTGAAACTTCAGTGAGCTCGGCGTCAGCAGATTGGAGGGATTAACACATTTAGTGTTAACTTAAGCGGAGTCCATTCCTAATATACACCGATCAGCCATAACATTAAGACCACTGACAGGTGAAGTGAATAACATGGATTATCTCGTTACAATGGCACCTGGCAGTGGGGGGGATATATTAGACAGCAAGTGAACATTTTGAACTTTGAACTTTGTGTTGGAAGCAGAAAAAATGGGCCAGCGTAAGGATGTGAGCGACCTTACATACAACATATATACATAACTTTATTAACTTCCACTGTTATTTAGAAATATGTGGAAATAAACAGCAAAACTCCATCGTTCCACATGGTGGAGCTGCAGCACAAAGCAAAGCAGAAAGATCTATTTAAATGTGTTAATCTACAGTTATGTTGTCACAAACTGAACTGATCTGCAGAGGCATTTTGGGTTCAGAATATATGAATGAATAAAAAAAAAAGACAAAATAAGATGCAGGTCCTGGTGGTGAACCTCTGTGGATCATCAGGACACGGCGGATCCTCTCAACACATCCTCTTTTCTGATCACTCACTCTGACAGAGATCAATACTTCCAGCTGATGAGAGAAGAAGAGAACAGAAGTCATGACTCAGTGTTTACAGAGACTCCCTTCATCAGCTGTCAGTCAGTGATGCAGCACACAGTTCATTTATAAAACTATCATTGGCAAAACCAACCTCCATATCTCCACTCACTACTCAATATCTCCAACAGTAACCGCAATTTATGTTCTAGTAAATTCATCAGTGTGGTCGTTCCTAAAGTCTGCACCTCCTCTGGTCGTCACTCATTCCAGTTTGCTGCTCCTAGTGACTGAAATGAGTTACAAAAGACACTAAAACTCCACACCCTCATCCCGTTACCCTCCTTTAAGAACTCATTACAAGAGATAGTTTCTGATCACTGCACCTGCCTCTGAATCTGCCTCTCTGGAACACAGCACATATATATATTTCTATTGTTGCATATACTGTATATATTGTGATGTTTTCATGTTTTAATTTTGTCTCATGTTTTATTGCACTAATCGTACTTCTGTTCTATGATCTAATATCTTGTATGGCCTTGCCTTCTGTCGCTGCCTCTTGGCCAGGTCGTCATTGTAAATGAGAATTGGTTCTCAGTTGACTTATCTGGTTAAAGGGACTGTTTGTAACTTCTTACACGTATAAATCATTGCGGGTCGGTGTCCCATGCGCGCTCGCGTTTGGCTACGCTGTTCAGACTCAGACTCCAACACAAACTACACGGAAGCACCAAAACCACAAAGTTATATCTAGTGAAGCCCGTCTTGTAAAACAATGTTGGCCGCGGTCGGAGGACACGGGGGAGACCGTAGTCTTGGTCTCCAGGGCCGGAGTCTCTGCTGTACTCTGCCTGCTTGCCTTCACTCACACACCCGCGCTCGTTCTCACTCGCTCCACCTCTCTGCATGCGCGCACACTACACACTGCAGAAGAGTTAGTTTAGCTCTGAGAATATCTAGTGAATGTACAGTGGACGTTTGTGCAGAAATAAATGCTGCAGCTCCTCCAGACCAACAGAGGTTTTCCGTGTCTTGTGAAGTGACGGGGCTCCGCAGCGAGTTACGTTATCGTCTCCGACCGGATGTCGGTGTCTCCCCCCCCCCCCTGTTCCCTCCGGCCGCGGTCGGGGGTCTGAGGCAGGAAAAGCAATAGGATCAGCACTGATTCATGGAGAGACCTTCGTCCGGTCAGCTAACATTACTGCCAAGCAGGTGAAATATAGAGTGATATTGTGGTTTTAGCTGACGTGTGTCGCATCACTGTTTTGACGGATGCTCGCTCACATTCAGGTAGTGCGTGCACACGGGCGAGCAACAGGACGCAGAGTGTCGTTGACATTGCGGCCACAAGTGTCGCTGTTACAACCAATTTCTGATTCTTACAAACAGTCCCTTTAAATAAAGGTAAAATAGAAATAAAACATCCAGTATAAAGAGCAGCAGGGACTTCAGTCTGTGTAGCGTAGCCAGCTTCCTTTCAGCTCTCATGTTAACGTATTGGAGTGAACACACTGAGCTCAGCACTCGTAGACCTGCAGAGACTTTGAGCATCAAGTCTGTAGATTTCACTGAAGTACACAGTGGAAATTAACTGCTGAGAGTCCTGAACGCATCATTACAGAATCAGAGAGATATTCACTGCTCACTTTAATGATGGATTTACTGCTGTTAGGGTTCAAAGATGTTAAAAAAACAGTGTCTCAGTGACATTTGAATTAAAAATTGTCTCTGAGTTTCAAATACAATGTCCAGGTGGGGCACAAAGTGGCTCACCCACGGCTTCTCCTTAAAATACAACTGCTGCACAGCAAGCTGATCCAAGATGGGAGTCCACTCATGACATGTTTTAAATGTGTAGCTCAACATTGCTCTGCCACAGTCAATGGACTAAACCACTGAAGAAGAAAATGTATTTTAGCATCAAGATACTCAGTGTTGATCAGTATTATATCAGCCTAATGTCTGCAGTTTAGTGTCACCACAACTTTCAAATCATATTAATCTCAGAACAGAAGTAAAAAAATGGTGTCTGACCTCAGAGTCTTCAGTCTACAGTGTGGACTCTCCACAAGATCAGACAGCAGCTTCACATCTGAATCCTTCAGGTTGTTGTTACCCAGATCCAGCTCTCTCAGATGGGAGGGGTTGGACTTCAGAGCTGAGGCCAGAGAATCACAGCTGATCTCTGACAACCAGCAGCGCCACAATCTGAATAAAGAATAAATGATGAAGATAAAAATCACTTAATAATCCAATCAGATGTGTTCAGGTTTTAAATGTGTAGCTCAACATTACTATGTCCTAATCAATGATCTCTTCCCTAAAATGAGTAGACTGACTTTTTCATTGTGTTATTGTGGATCATCATAATGTCAGCCTTCTACAGACATCATCCAAATGTCACCACAACATTCATACACCTATTCATGTCAACACACATCAATAACATGCTGCTGATCTCTGTGTTCATCTGTGTGTGTGTGCTGAAGGATCAATATCAATGATCAGACATTATTTGTGGAACACGTTGAAACAAACAGAAAACAGAGAAATATTTCTACTTCATGAAGTAAACTTGATCAATTTAGAACAAATATTCAGGGTTCCTACACATTTTACATTTAAAAATTCCAAGAGTAAGTGTAACTGATGACGTGTTGATGACGCGTTGATGACGCGTGACCCCGCCTCCTCCCTTCTGAGAGCAGCGAGATATGTGTGTGGATGTGCGGCGAGACATCGAGGTGCGGGAGCTGCTGGCCGTCCGCGGTGAAAAAGAACAAAGCGGTAGATGAAGGGATGAGAGACAACGTAGTGTAACGTTATACAGACATAACAAGGCTGCTGAATGAGAGAGGCATCCTCCGATACATTACACGGAAACACACCGTGTTAATAATAAGCCGACCACCTCACGGTACCGCCAGCTGTGAGCTGGGATCTGGTTTTAAAGTCAGGCACCTTGGTGGAGGTCTGCGCTCTCCGAGTGCCATTCTAGTTATTGTTATGTTGCTCATGATGAATAGTTGGCCCACATCTGGCTGCCAAAGTGCCGCCCTGGGCAGTTACCTAGTTGGCCTCTATGGAGGAGCCGGCCCTGGCTGTGACGTACAGGCTTAGAGGAAGCTCTGTAGGAGTGTGTGTTCAGTCAGAGCCTACTTCTTGTGTTGCTTTCAACAACATCAAGCTCGCTCTGGCCCGCGCTCTCTCACACAGTAGTAAACATTTTGGCTGCACTGGCTGCTCCAAACGCCGTGAAAAACACTCAGCTTGTACGATCTATTTATTTTTAGAAATTCAGAATTTTATATTTTAGAAAACAGAATAGGGGCAACAGCCTGGAAACAGAAATGTTTTTCCATTCTCTCTTTTCTTTTTTCCATACTTATCCAGACCTGGAAATTACTAAAATCAATCCATACTTCTCCATACTGCGTAGGAACCCTGAATATTAGTTCAGAGGATCTTCTGTATCCAGATGTGACCATTTACCAACAATGATAAACATTCATTTACTTTAACAACTAGCAGTGGACATTTTCTACACTTTAAGAAACACAAGTCTTTTGTGACTGCAGACTGAATTTAGTTCAAGAAACATGAAAATATGAAGAAAAGGACATTAACCACATATGGATGTAAGTTATGTTTGTACATAAATCAGGTTCAATTGTTAATTAAACATGTAAGATCTATAATAGTAGCAGAGAGTCAGTGAACTGACCTCAGAGTCTCCAGTCTACAGTGTGGACTCTCCAGAAAACCACACAGCAGCTTCACTCCTGAATCCTGCAGCTTGTTTCTTCTCAGATCCAGCTCTCTCAGATGGGGGGGGTTGGACTTCAGAGCTGAGGCCAGAGAATCACAGCTGATCTCTGACAAACTGCAGCTCTCCAATCTGAATAAAGAATAAATGATGAAGAGAAAAATCAATTTATAATCCAATTAGATGAGTTCAGGTTTTAAATGTTTAGCTCAACATTACTATGTCCTAATCAATGATCTCTTCCCTAAAATGAGTAGAGTGACTTTGTCATTGTGTTATTGTGGATCATCATAATGTCAGCCTTCTACAGACATCATCCAAATGTCACCACAACATTCATACACCTATTCATGTCAACACACATCAATAACATGCTGCTGATCTCTGTGTTCATCTATGTGTGTGTGCTGAAGGATCAATATCAATGATCAGACATTATTTGTGGAACACGTTGAAACAAACAGAAACCAGAGAAATATTACTTCATTAAGTAAACTTCATCAATTAAGAACAAATATTCAGGGTTCCTACACATTTTACATTTAAAAATTCCAAGAGTAAGTGAAACTGATGACGCGTTGATGACGCGTGACCCCGCCTCCTCCCTTCTGAGAGCAGAGAGATATGTGTGTTGATGTGTGGCGAGACATCGAGGTGCGGGAGCTGCTGGCCGTCCGCGGTGAAAAAGAACAAAGCGGTAGATGACGGTGATGAGAGACAACGTAGTGTGACGTTATACAGACATAACAAGGCTGCTGAATGAGAGAGGCATCCTCCGATACGCTACACGGAAACACACCGTGTTAATAATAAGCCGACCACCTCACGGTACCGCCAGCTGTGAGCTGTGATCTGTTTTTAAAGTCAGGCACCTTGGTGGAGGTCTGCGCTCTCCGAGTGCCATTCAAGTTATTGTAATGTTGCTCATGATGAATAGTTGGCCCACATCTGGCTGCCAAAGTGTCGCCCTGGGCAGTTGCCTAGTTGGCCTCTATGGAGGAGCCGGCCCTGTCTGTGACGTACAGGCTTAGAGGAAGCTCTGTAGGAGTGTGTGTTCAGTCAGAGCCTACTTCTTGTGTTGCTTTCAACAACATCAAGCTCGCTCTGGCCCGCGCTCTCTCACACAGTAGTAAACATTTTGGCTGCACTGGCTGCTCCAAATGCCGTGAAAAACACTCTGCTTGTATGATCTATTTATTTTTAGAAATTCTGAATTTTATATTTTAGAAAACAGAATAGGGGCAACAGCCTGGAAACAGAAATGTTTTTCCATTCTCTCTTTTCTTTTTTCCATACTTATCCAGACCTGGAAATTACTAAAATCAATCCATACTTCTCCATACTGCGTAAGAACCCTGAATATTAGTTCAGAGGATCTTCTGTATCCAGATGTGACCATTTACCAACAATGATAAACATTCATTTACTTTAACAACTAACAGTGGGCATTTTCTACACTTTAAGAAACACAAGTCTTTTGTGACTGCAGACTGAATTTAGTTTAAGAAACATGAAAATATGAAGAAAAGGACATTAACCACATATGGATGTAAGTTATGTTTGTACATAAATCAGGTTCAATTGTTAATTAAACATAAAACATCTATAACAGTAACAGAGAGTCAGTGAACTGACCTCAGAGTCTCCAGTCTACAGTGTGGACTCTCCAGAAAACCACACAGCAGCTTCACTCCTGAATCGTTCAGGTGGTTTCCACTCAGATCCAGCTCTCTCAGATGGGGGGGGTTGGACTTCAGAGCTGAGGCCAGAGAATCACAGCTGATCTCTGACAAACTGCAGCTCTCCAATCTGAATAAAGAATAAATGATGAAGATAAAAATCACTTTATAATCCAATCAGATGTGTTCAGGTTTTAAATGTGTAGCTCAACATTACTATGTCCTAATCAATGATCTCTTCCCTACAATGAATAGAGTGACTTTGTCATTGTGTTATTGTGGATCATCATAATGTCAGCCTTCTACAGACATCATCCAAATGTCACCACAACATTCATACACCTATTCATGTCAACACACATCAATAACATGCTGCTGATCTCTGAGTTCATCTATGTGTGTGTGCTGAAGGATCAATATCAATGATCAGACATTATTTGTGGAACACGTTGAAACAAACAGAAACCAGAGAAATATTTCTAATTCAGGAAGTAAACTTGATAAATTAAGAACAAATATTCAGGGTTCCTACACATTTTACATTTAAAAATTCCAAGAGTAAGTGTAACTGATGACATGTTGATGACGTAGTAACTCACACAGTAGTAAACATTTTGGCTGCACTGGCTGCTCCAAATGCCGTGAAAAACACTCTGCTTGTACGATCTATTTAATTTTAGAAATTCTGAATTGTATATTTTAGAAAACAGAATAGGGGCAACAGCCTGGAAACAGAAATGTTTTTCCATTCTCTCTTTTCTTTTTTCCATACTTATCCAGTCCTGGAAATTACTCAAATCAATCCATACTTCTCCATACTGCGTAGGAACCCTGAATATTAGTTCAGAGGATCTTCTGTATCCAGATGTGACCATTTACCAACAATGATAAACATTCATTTACTTTAACAACTAACAGTGGACATTTTCTACACTTTCTTTAAGAAACACAAGTCTTTAGTGACTGCAGACTGAATTTAGTTCAAGAAACATGAAAATATGAAGAAAAGGACATTAACCATATGGATGTAAGTTATGTTTGTACATAAATCAGGTTCAATTGTTAATTAAACATGTAAGATCTATAATAGTAAGAGAGAGTCAGTGAACTGACCTCAGAGTCTCCAGTCTACAGTGTGGACTCTCCAGGAAACCACACAGCAGCTTCACTCCTGAATCCTTCAGCTTGTTCTTACTCAGATCCAGCTCTCTCAGATGGGAGGGGTTGGACTTCAGAGCTGAGGCCAGAGAATCACAGCTGATCTCTGACAAACTGCAGCTCCTCAATCTGAATAAAGAATAAATGATGAAGATAAAAAATCACTTTATAATCCAATCAGATGTGTTCAGGTTTTAAATGTGAGGCTCAACATTACTATGTCCTAATCAATGATCTTTTCCCTACAATGAATAGAGTGACTTTGTCATTGTGTTATTGTGGATCATCATAATGTCAGCCTTCTACAGACATCATCCAAATGTCACCACAACATTCATACACCTATTCATGTCAACAAACATCAATAACATGCTGCTGATCTCAGTCAAGTCTGGAATTAGAGGATCAATATCAAATCAGACTTGTTGGACTTCATTACTTCATTTATTACATGGCCTTCTTCTCACTGTATCTGGTAGCTTAGTAGGTTTATGTCATTTACAGGAAAGGTCCACATTTGTTCAAGTGTGTTTGTAAACAACAGCCACATGTCATATGTTCATTAAAAGAGTTATTGGTGGCAGTAATCATTCCTCCTGTGAAGTGATCCCTTCATAACACAACTACACTGTAAGAAATGACTTCATAAGTTCAACTGAAACTAATATGAAGGTTCAGCAGTCTGAGTCCGACAAATCAAGTGAGTGTTTACCAAAGTTACAGACTGTTTAGTACCAACTTCCCTCTTTGAGTTACTATTCCTCCTGCAGCTCAACAAGGAAACTGTCAAACACAACATACTGACTGGATACATACTAGGGCTGGGCAATATATCCATATTATATCGATATCGTGATATGAGCCTAGATATCGTCCTAGATTTTTGATATCGTAATATCTAGGGCTGTCAAAGTTAATGCCTTAAAAACCTGTTAACGAAAAATCGTTTTAACGCCACTAATGTCTTTAACGCATTAACGGAATCGATCTTCCAGAGGTTGTGGCGGGCTCAGTTTAAAAGCTAGAGTGAAGATACTGGTATCATAGGAAACTACTAAACGTAAGGAATCCATTGGTACCAACTATGTCATACTAGCTCTTTGGGAAGGAGGTTAAATACCTCTGACCTCCAGATATGTGAATGTAAATGGGTTCTACGGGTACCCACGAGTCTCCCCTTTACAGACATGCCCACTTTATGATAATCACATGCAGTTTGGGGAAAGTCATAGTCAAGTCAGCACACTGACACACTGACAGCTGTTGTTGCCTGTTGGGCTGCAGTTTGCCATGTTATGATTTCAGCATATTATTTATGCTAAATGCAGTACCTGTGAGGGTTTCTGGACAATATCTGTCATTGTTTTGTGTTGTTGATTGATTTACAATAATAAATATATACATACATTTGCATAAAGCAGCATATTTGTCCACTCCCATGTTGATAAGAGTATTAAATTCTTAACAAATCTCCCTTTCAGGTTCATTTTGAACAGATAAAAAATGTGTGATTAATCTGTGATTAATCTTGATTAAATATTTTAATTGATTGACAGCCCTAGAAATATAGTAATATGGCATAAGTGTTGACTTTTCCTGGTTTTAAAGGCTACATTACAGTAAAGTGATGTAATTTTCTGAACTTACCAGACTGTTCTAGCTGTTTTATTATTTGTAATTTACACTTAGTCATTATATCCACATTAGTGATGATTACTTATCAAATATTGTCATTGTGTAAATATTTTGTGAAAGTACCAATGGTCAACTCTGCAATATTGTCGCAATATCGATATCGAGGTATTTGGTCAAAAATATCGTGATATTTGATTTTCTCCAAGTCACCCAGCTCTAATACATCTGACTCAGACTGATGAAGCCTCCGATTAGTTTAAGATCAACTTTACAGGTCATTTTACACAGAACAAGACTGTGGATTTAGTCCTCATCTCGTAACACTCAGGTTATACGGGGATTGCTTCACAGACAGAAGGAATGATGACAGACATCAATAACTCTTTGAATGTAGATATGAACATGTCAGTATTGTATTCAGATAGACTTGAAAAAAATATGAACCTGCAAAGATGTTTCTGATGCAGAATATTTATTTGGTTTTTGTTGCAATCTAAATGTCTGTGGCTTCAAATAATTAGACAATGCCGACATGAAAACAGAGCACAGTTAGATCTGCTGTCAAAAAGAACGTGGAAATAACTTAGAACCATAGAAACCTCTAATTAGATGGTGTTGTTCATAATCATCACTTATGTGCCTTTAAGTTGGTGCAATACGTGTTTATTGAAGAGTGCTGCACCTTTAGACATGTTCAAATAGAGCGTTACAGGAATGAGTCCTAAAACCCAGAAATGAGTCAGCATTTTAGCACTTCCTGTTCCCTCGTCTGGAAGTCAGTGGGTTTTTAGTTAGATGCCTGAAATAAGGTCTGTGGTTAAAGGTCCAGTGTGTAGGATCTGGAGGTATCTAGCGTGAGGTGAGGTTGAGATTACAACCAACTGAAGCCTCTCCTGTGTGCCAAGCGTGTTGGAGAGCTACGGTGACCGACGTGAAAACGTGAAAGTCCCTCTGTAGAGCCATCTGGAGCAGATCCAGTGTGTAGAGAGTAGTGTGTACAAACTATATAAGCTCCAGTCAGTGAACTCACCTCAGAGTCTCCAGTCTACAGTTTGGACTCTTTAGTCCAGCAGACAGCGGCTTCACTCCTGAATCCTGCAGGCTGATGTTTCCACTCAGGTCCAGCTCTCTCAGATGGGAGGGGTTGGACTTCAGAGCTGAGGCCACAACTTCATAGTGAGTATCTGAGAGTTCACATGCAGAAAGTCTGTCATGACACAAAAATTACAAAATATGTTATTATGAAAGAGGACAGTTTATATTTACTTCATGCATTTGATGACTAAACAGTTTGATATATACTTCTTTGATCAACATTTACTCCTCACATCAGTGGTTCAGCTAATCTTATCTCACTGTTTGACATGAAACAATAATTCTCATCACTCTCTCTCAAACCTGCAGACTTTTAATCTTTGTTTTTCTTTAATCTTGCAGATGAAGAGAGAGAACATGTAGTTACATTGAGGCTTCCATAATGTCCAGTCTGTCAGTGTGATCTGATCTCAGGTCTGTATTCACATAGTTAGCATGAGGCCTTCTTGATTAGAAAAGCACATTAAAACTCAGTGAATAAGTAATAATAATACAGTTGATAAAGTTGACCTCTCTTTGCTGCTACCTCCTATTGTCAGGTTCACGTCCATAAATGGGAAAATTCACTGACTGCTGCCAAACGGTAGAGAAATGAAACAAATCACGTAATAATATTAGACCTGTACATAATTAAACATTCATATAATTAGATATTTTGATGACTGCATGCCGTTTTGTCATTAATTCTCTTTTCTGAGCATCAAACGTATTCAGCTCACAAACACAATTAAAGAACCAATGAGGTTGCATTATTTTCAACATAATGTCATCAGAAAGATGTTATCAGTGTATCAGCATTAAAAACATAACATTGATCTTTGGTGTGTATAAGATCTGTTAACAAGTCTGAATTCTACCATTCTGCTGTTATATATTCATCAGACCGCTGTTATTGGTGGAAGCTGTGTATTTCCTGTTACTACTCTTCTCTACAGCAACAAGAGAGAGAAACACCTGAGTTTCCTTCTGTGAGTAACAGAATAAAAGGAGAGACTTAAAAACAACATGATGGAACACAACAAGCCAACGAAAGAGATGAGCCCAAAAACACACAAGGTAAGGTGTAATGTGGTGCAAGGGCCTATTGAAAGCAAACCCCAGCACCAGAGCTCTGATCCCAGGACCGCCCCGACTCCCCGCCGGATCAGCAAACGTTCTGTTGCTGCCGTTACATCGGTTAGACCCAGAGCTCCACCAGACAGCTGATCTTTTGTTTTTTTCATTTGTTTTACCAGGTTCACATGTCGTCTCCATCACGCAAAAAGATAAATAATAAAATACTGTAAAATGTAACAATTATTAGAAATAAATAGAATAAGTGTTCATTAACTTCACAGCTAGAAACACAAACTACTGAAACATTTTTTGCACTCAACATTTGAAACAGCTCAAAAACATCTGTGACAAAATACAACTGACATATTTATGTAATAAACACGTGGAACACTTATAAGAATATTATATTTTAAAAATAATTTATAGTGTGTATATTTGAAGAACTACACTAGTAATCTACACTGATCTATAAAGTTAATCACATCTGGACTTACACAGCTTTTCTGTAGTTCCTCACAGCTGGAATCAATCTCCGTCGTCCCTCGTCTGTTGTGTTGTACTTCTTCAAGTCAAACTCATCCAGAACCTCCTCTGACATCTGCAGCATGTAGGCCAGAGCTGAGCAGTGGATCTCAGAGAGTTTCTTCTTTGATCTGTTCTCTGACTTCAGGAACTCTTTGATCTCCTGATGTACCGAGTGGTCGTTCATCTCCATCAGACAGTGGAAGATGTTGATGCTTCTGTCAGGAGAGGTATAAGACATGTTCATCTCCTTCAGGTTGTTGATGATTCTCTGGATGATTGCTTGACTGTTGTCTGTCTGACCCAGCAGACCTCCTAAGAGTCTCTGGTTGGACTTCAGAGAGAGGCCATGAAGGAAGCGAACAAACAGGTCCAGGTGGCCATTTTTACTTTCAACGGATTTCTCCATGGCTCTCCACAGGAAGTCCTCCAGGGTTGAATGAACATATCTTTTTCCCAGGAAGTCCTTCAGTACCTTTGTGTTCCTGTCTGTGTAACAGTGGATCATGTAGACTGCAGCCAGAAACTCCTGAATGCTCAGGTGAACAAAGCAGTAGACTGTTTTCTGGAAGATCACACACTCTCTTTTGAAGATCTCTGTACAAACTCCAGAGTACACCGAGGCCTCTGTGACATCAAGACCACACCGCTCCAGGTCTTCTTGGTAGAACATGATGTTTCCTTTCTCCAGATGTTCAAACGCCAGCCTCCCCAGCTTCAGAAGAACTTCTCTGTCAGCCTCCGTCAGCTCCTGTGGACTCGTCTCACGTCTCTCACCATACTTCTGCTTCTTCCTCTTTGTCTGAACCAACAGGAAGTGTGAGTACATGTCAGTCAGGGTCTTGGGCAGCTCTCCTCTCTGGTCTGTCGTCAACATGTGGTCCAGAACTGTAGCAGTGATCCAGCAGAAGACTGGAATTAGACACATGATGTGGAGGCTCCTGGATGTCTTGATGTGTGAGATGATTCTGCTGGACAGCTCTTCATCACTGACTCTCCTCCTGAAGTACTCCTCCTTCTGGGCGTCAGTGAAGCCTCGTACTTCTGTTACCCTGTCAACACATGCAGGAGGGATCTGATTGGCTGCTGCAGGTCGGGAAGTTATCCAGACGAGAGCTGAGGGAAGCAGATTCCCCTGGATGAGGTTTGTCAACAGCACGTTGACTGATGACTTCTGGGTGACATCAGACACAACCTTATTGTTCTTGAAATCCAGTGAAAGTCTGCTTTCATCCAGGCCGTCAAAGATGAACAGAACTTTACAGACAGCGAGCTTCTCTGCTGTGACCTTCTGTAATGTTGGATGGAAAACATGGAGCAGCATGAGAAGACTGTACTGCTCATCTCTGATCAAGTTCAGCTCCCTGAACGAAAGCAGAATCACCAGACTGACATCTTGGTTTTCCAAGCCCTCTGCCCAGTCCAGAGTGAACTTCTGCACTGAGAAGGTTTTTCCAACGCCAGCGACACCGTTCGTCAGAACGACTCTGATGTGTCCCTGTTGGTCAGGTAAGGCTTTAAAGATGTCGTGGCACTTGATTGGAGCGTCATGGAGGGTCTTCTTCTTGGAAGCTGTCTCAAGCTGCCTCACCTCATGTTGGGTATTAACCTCTTCACTCTGTCCCTCTGTGATGTAGAGCTCAGTGTAGATCCTGTTGAGGAGGGTTACACTTCCTGTTTCATCAGTTCCTTCAGTCACACGTTCACATCTCCTCCTCAGACTGATCTTATGTTCATCTACAACCTCCTGCAGAACTCTATCTGCTGAAAGAGAGAGACAAGTTTGACACAAAACACAAAAACTTGTTATTTTCATTGCCAATATGAAAATCATCAATATAACAACCTATAAAGAAGTAAAGGTTATAAAGTCATCATCCTTTCTTGAAGTCAAAACTAACGTAAACGTGATTTTGACATTTATTGTTTATAGTTTTTATTTTTATAGAGAAACATCAGAACTGCTCATTTTTCTTTCAGCCTCTGACTGTGTGTTGGTGTACATGTTTGATTGACAGCAGAGGAGGCGGAGCCTCAGCTGCTCGCCAGCAGCTCTTCACCTAAACAGCTCACTGGGGCTGTTCCTACCTCCCTGTAATACACTGCTCAAAAAAATGAAGGGAACTTAAATCACACATCAGATCTTGATGAACGAATTATTCAAGTGTAAAATCTTTACTGATGTACACTGTATAATTTGTTGTGAAAAAAATGATGTAACGACGGTCAACGGAAACCAAAATCATCAACCCACTGAAGGCTGGATTCAAAATCACACCGAAAATAAAAATAAAAAATTTAAATCACAGGCTGATCCAACTTGTGTGAATTTCATCACGGCAACTCATAATGTGACTCAGTAGTGTGTACGGCCCCCTCGTGCCTGTATGCACTCCCAACAACATCTGGACATGCTCCTGATGAGTCGGTGAATGTTGTCCTGGGGGATCTCCTCCCTTGACGGCGTCGGATGCACCGATACATAACGTCCCATTGGTGCTCAATTGGATTTAGGTCAGGGGAACGTGAGGGCCAGTTAATGGCATCAATGCCTTCATCATCCAGAAACTGCCTACACACTCTGGCCACATGAGGCCGGGCATTGTCCTGCACCAGGAGGAACCCGGGGCCCACTGCACCAGGAGGAACCCAGGGTCCACTGCACCAGGAGGAACCCAGGGTCCACTGCACCAGGAGGAACCCAGGGCCCACTGCACCAGGAGGAACCCAGGGTCCACTGCACCAGGAGGAACCCAGGGCCCACTGCACCAGGAGGAACCAAGGGTCCACTGCACCAGGAGGAACCCGGGGTCCACTGCACCAGGAGGAACCCGGGGTCCACTGCACCAGGAGGAACCCGGGGTCCACTGCACCAGGAGGAACCCAGGGCCCACTGCACCAGGAGGAGCCCGGGGCCCACTGCACCAGCGTAAGGTCTGACAATCGCTCTGAGGATTTCATCCCAGTACCCAACAGCAGTCAGGGTACCGTTGGCTATGACATGGAGGTCTGTAGGACCCTCCAAGGATATGCCTCCCCAGACCATCACTGACCCACCACCAAACCGGTCATGCTGGATGATGTAACAGGCAGCATAACGTTCACCACGGCGTCTCCAGACTCTTTCACGCCTGTCACAGGTGCTCAGTGTGAACCTGCTCTCATCTGTGAAGAGAACGGGGCGCCAATGGCAGACCTGCCAATTCTGTTGTTCTCTGGCAAATGCCGATCGAGCTGCACGGTGCTGGGCTGTGAGCACAGGTCCCACTAGAGGACGTCGGGCCCTTATGCCACCCTCATGGAGTCTGTTTCTGACAGTTTGGAAAGAAACATGCACACCAGTAGCCTGCTGGAGGTCATTTTGTAGGGCTCTGGCAGTGCTCCTCCTGTTCCTCCTCACACAAAGGAGCAGATACCGGTCCTGCTGCTGGGTTGATGCCCTTCTACGGCCCTGTCCAGCCCTCCTTGTGTAACGGCCGGTCTCCTGGTATCTCCTCTATGCTCTTGAGACTGTGCTGGGAGACACAGCAAACCTTCTTGCGACCGCACGTCCTGGAGGAGCTGGACTACCTGTGCAACCTGATTGGGCTGCAGGTACCGCCTCATGCTACAAGTAGTGACAAGGACACTAGCAGAACACAGAACTAGAGAAGAATCAGTCAGGAAGGATGAGGAGAGAGTAGCTGTCTGTGGCCATCACATGCAGAACCATTCGCTTTTGGGGGGTTGTCTTGCTGTTATCTCTCCATTGCACCTGTTGTCACTTTCATTTGCACCAAAGCAGCTGAAAGTGCTTCACAATCACTTGTGCTTCCAAAATGGACAGATTGATATCCCTGAAGTTAAACAGATGACGGTGTTATACTGTGATGATTAAGTGTTCCCTTCATTTTTTTGAGCAGTGTATTTAAAACTGATCAAATAATGCAGAATATGTTCGTGTCTTGTTGTGTAGACCTGTATTTACTGAATAGCACCTCTAACAAAGAACCGTGAATCTCGTTGATGAATACACTGCGTTTCCTACAGCTGCTTTAAAATAAAAGCCCCCCCGCTGGTGGAGGACTAGTATGTGAAGCAAAAGGAAATGTTGAGTTTTCAGCAGTAAATAAATTAACCTCTGATGTGACTGCAGCTCAGTTCGGCTTTTCCTGCAGTAGAAGTGCATGTATTCATGACTTGGCACAACACAGAGCAGGAAACAGGAAAAGACAAAGTAAACAAATGTGCTGGAATCTGAAACTTACAAGCTGAGTGCAGACAGTGTTTTTTTTCGCAGAGGAACTGAACTAAACATCTAAACTAACCAATGTTGATATTAGATAATATATCATAACACTTTTTAAGATGTTTAATGTGCTGCAACTGACTAGCTAATTATTACTCTACTGTAGCCTGAAAACTGATGTTAGCAGTGCACCTTTCCTCAGCGGGTGTTTGTTTGGTCGCTTGTTCAACATGACGCTCTGCAGGACAGGACATGTGTTAGTAAGTTAGATAAGGAGACTTTAGCAGAAAAGATAATGTGGGCTGTTGTTCAAAGTCTGTGGCTCTTGTTGTGTCTCAGGCTGCTGTCTGGCTGTTAGTCAGTGTGACTGTCTGTCTGTGATAGAACAGTGATGTTGTTGCTTTACACACAGTTTAATAGTTCTCCATCTTCATCTATGCAGATGGAGAACAAACATCGTTCTGAGTGTTAATGCAAAGACGGAGTGCTATCATAAAAACAAAACATAAAAATACAAAATAATTTCTTTTGGATTCAGATTTTCTCTCAAAGGAGAACAAAGTACAAGTGATGCAGAGCAGATATGTATGATGGAGAAGATCTTGTCACAACAATAGTTAGTGTATTAAAACAACAAGTCTGTCCATCAGCAGACTGATCTACAGTCTTACTTTGTATAGTGCTGGTCTGACTGGCTGTCTGAGGTCCAGGTCTTGTTCTGGATCTGGACATCAGCTCCTCCACAGAATCATGACTCATCTTCTTCTCTCTGTGGAGACATAACTTTATTACTAAAATCATTTGTTGATTGTTGTTGAAGAATATCAAGACTTGGCCGACACTGAAGCTCAGACGGTCACAGAGAAGAGTTAAAGTGTTGGTACTTTTCTGTTTGAATTCAGCATTCAGTCTGTAATGAAAATGTTCCTTTATTTTAAATCTCCTGTTTTAATAAACAAGTATTAGCTGATTTTCCTATCTGACTGTCTTATTGAGATATATATATATATTATTTTGGAGGCTAAATAACTATATAAACTATATAACTATATAAACAACAGACGTTAAAATAAAATAAAAAATAAAATAAATTCAAGAAGTGACAGTACGTTTATTTATATTGCAAATGTTGAAATTCTATACTCCATTCATATCACTACTGAGGTGATTGAACTGAGGTTAGAAGTGATCTAAATACTGTGGTAGACCAGCAGTCTAATACCCCTCTCACACCAATGACCAGGGACCAGGTTATCTTACCCAGGTTCAACCCTCCTTTGGTCAATTCAAACCAAGCCAGTCAACCCGGGTTGAACCCTGGTCAGGACAAGTCAGATACGACCTGAGTCACAACCCGGGAGCAATGCATACCAATTAGCTCAGGTTTTAGAAATGGGCGGAGGATTACAGAGAGAGGAGATGATAGTGACATCATCAATATGTGCAAAGACGTAAAATGTCACAGAATGATTCATGTTTTTGGGATACAGTGTAAATATAGTACACACAGCATTTTTAGCTTTATAAAATGTTTAGCTATGTTGTATGTATGGAGATGTAATGTTTGCAAAAACATACAGACAACATACAGATTTACAGGATCTACGTATTCATCAACATGAACCTTTTTTCCTCTGTCTATCTACAGAACCCATTTATCATATATCAGACTACATTGTTTTATCTAAATGATAATATAGGCAACATTTACAAAAGGATTAGACACTTCTGAAGACTGAAATGTATATTTCACTCACTCCACCATCCCAGCAAAGATTTACAGTAATTTGTAGTTAATATTAAAGTTTTTCAGCTGGACATGTGGCAGCTGTGGGATAATGTAAGAGCTTGTTCAAACATAATAAAATTAGTTTGTTACTTTATAACAGAGAGAACAGGCGACAGATGGATCTTTTTGCAGGTTTATTTGGAAAGATAAAAAGTTAAAATGGTAACGTTACAAATAGAAGATGTATAAACACACTTGAAAAACAGATGTGCGTACAGCTGGCGGTACTGTGAGGTGGTTGGCTTATTATTAACACGATGTGTTTCCGTCTAACGTAACGGCGGATGTCCCTCTCATTCAGCAGCCTTGTTATGTTCGTATAACGTTACACTACGTTGTCCCTCACCGTCCCGTCATCTACCGCTTTTTTCTTCCTCACCGCGGACGGCCAGTAGCTCCAGCATCTCAAAGTCTCGCCACATATCCGTGTTGTTCTCGTCCGTCGTTCACCTCCGGTGTGTCTGAAAACATTCCTGCTGCCGTCCCACCGTTTGTTTATGAGCCACGGCGACCTTTGACAGTTGCGTCACGGACTGTGCGCCCACATTTTCAACTGAATAGGTTTGTCCTGCCCCATTTGTTAGCGACCCTTTTCTTAGATTAGGTTACATCTTTTCTAGGTGACCGACAGCTGTCACAGATACTAAGAGGAAGATGGCACAAATGATTTCGCTTTGTCTGTGTCACAAAAAGTTTAAATTTTAGTTGGCAAATAAACTTCAGTAAAAACTTTAACATACACACAAAATCAATAGAAAACATTGACGGAGATAGCTGAAAAATGAGTCATGTAAATGAGTTAGTAGCAGCTCTTACTTTGTGTCTGAGGGTCCAGGTTCATTTTTGAAGTTCAGAGGGTAATTTTTGGACCGGTCACTCTTCATAGACAGACAGCTGGGTACTGGAGACTCTGCTCTCTGTCTGTACTGAACTCTGCAAACAACAAGATGATTTCATTCATATTGCTTGAATTGTTGACAAATTCTCTTTTTTAGGTCATTAAGGTAGCTCTAAACACACAAACTACTGCTACTGTCGACAATAACGAGGTTTAAAAGTTTGTAGCCGTTTTCTTAGATTAGATTACATCTTTTCTAGGTGACCGACAGCTGTCACAGATACTAAGAGGAAGATGGCACAAATGATTTAGCTTTGTCTGTGTCACAAAAAGTTTAAATTTTAGTTGACAAATAAACTTGAAATAAAAACTTTAACATACAAACAAAATCAACAGAAAACATTGACGGAGATAGCTGAAAAATGAGTCATGTAGATGAGTAGCAGCTCTTACTTTGTGTGTGAGGGTCCAGGTTCATTATTGAAGTTCAGAGGGTAATTTTTGGACCAGTCACTCTTCACAGACAGACAGCTGGGTACTGGAGACTCTGCTCTCTGTCTGTACTGAACTCTGCAAACAACAAGATGATTTTATTCATATTGCTTTAATCGTTGACAAATTATCTTTTTTAGGTCATTAAAGGGACTATTTGTAACTTTTCACGCGCATAAATCATAACGGGTCGGAATCCCATGCGCGCTCGCGTGTGGGTACGCGAGCGCGCAGCAGCTCTGCTCCTGCTGCCTGCCACAAACTACTGCTACTGTCAACAATAACGAGGTTTAAAAGTTTGTAGCCGTTTTCTTAGATTAGATGACATCTTTTCTAGGTGACCGACAGCTGTCACAGATACTAAGAGGAAGAGTTGATTTGACAAAGTCTGTTAAATTTTAGTTGGCAAATACATTTGTATAGAAATTTGAATATACAAACACAAAATCAACAGAAAACATGGTATTGTCAGAGGTAACTAACAATGAGTCCTATAAATGAGTTAGTAGCAGTTCTCTTACTTTGACTCTGGGGGTTCAGGTTCATTACTGAAGTTTGGAGGACGACCTTTAGACCGATCACTCTTCATGGAAAGACGGCCAGAGACTAGAGACTCTGCTCTGTCCTCCTCTTCCTCCACACAAACACTCATCTTCTGATCTGAAGTCAGTCTGAAAGGTAAAACAGGAACAGACACACACACACACACACACACACACACACACACACACACACAGACACAAACACAAACACACACACACACACACACACACACACACACACACACACACACACAGTTTATGTATAATAAAAGTATAATAAAACCATCCAGCATTCACCTGGTCAGTTCTCTTTAGATCTCTGCTTGTTTTCTTGGCTTACAGCAGGTTTAATGAGTATTATTCAGCCAATCATGACTTTGTGAATCAAACTGTTGAGTTCATTGTAACATTTCTTTCTTCTACAGTCCACATGGGAGAAAACTGACTCACTTTGACAATAAAATAATAGAATGTTGGATTAACACTCACCCTGCTTCAATCTCCTGCTGCTCTGTTGAATCTAAAATGGAGTCTGAGCTGACTCACTGAACACTTTCACTTTCATGGTTTACTCCCTGTTCTCGTGTTCTTAAATCACATGGATCAGTGTTGCTCATCCCCTCTCCATTTACAGGAAATCTTTGACCTCAGAGTTTATCTACGAGTGTTTGTGTTTGTGTTACTCACACAAATCAGCTTTTTAACACGGTGTGTTTATGAGAATCTCTTTTGGTTTGAACAGGTTGAATTAAAATTAGTTTTGGTCCAATGTTATCACATTATTATGTTTGAATCATGTCAATAAATCAGATTAGTTAAATGTCATGTCAATCATGCAGCAGCCAACATCACACATCCCCAGAGAGGCTTGGGGCTTTGTGAGGATGCGTGAAGACGAGGATTTCTGTTTTTTCCTGACATTGTTCCACAAGATCATGCCACAGGTGGACATGCTTTTCAACCAGCTGCAGAAGAGGAACATGGACCCTGTCTTCATCAGAGCACTGGTCCAGAAGTTCACAGACAGCATGCTAACAATCAGGTAAATAACTCTCAGATATTTACTACTTGCTGATAAAGGTGTTGTTAGAAAGATGAGTTGCTCACTTCCAACAGTCTGTAAAAGCCTAAATGTGCCTTGTCATCAAAGTGAATGATTATCATAGAGCACATCACAACAATATTTGTTTAGAATTTTAAAAAAGGAAAGAGAAGAGACAAGAGACACAAGATTTGGATAATAATGCAGGTACAGTAGTTATTAAACACAGTCCACCAGGTCAATTTCTAGAAGAGGCCTAGTTGTTATTGAAGATTAAAGATTAACAAAATTCAAGATTAATTTAATTGTTATTCAGACTTTACATAGGCTGAGTGCACAGCAGAATCCAATTATATTGCATCTGGCTCATGAATGTAATATAAAAATGCTAAAGAAACTGAGTAAAGTTAAAAAAAAAAGTGAATTATATAAGCATACTGTAAACAACAAAGAGTATATTGCACACAGTTGATAGAATTGCACATTAAGGAGTCTGATGGCTTTATTTTTTGGACCAGGACCTCCATTTCCTCTCTGTGTGAGGACAGTGAACCTGACCAGCAGCACCAGCCCATGAAGCGACGGAGGATCACCTTAATGCTCTCTGGCCATGCTCTCCATGGAGAAGAAACTCATCAGAGACATTCCTGACTTTAAGAAGAAGGTCATTGAGAGGTTTGCCACTCAGAAAGAGAGAAGAGCAAAATTCTTCTACAAATAGGCTGTCCAAAACATGCAGGCTTTCTCACCACATTGACCTTTCTTGTACATATTTGTCCTCAGTCTCATTTGCTTAAATACTGTGTTGTATCTTGATTTCTGTTTTTACTGCTGCTTCTTGTTTCTGTACTAACCCCTTTGCTGCTGTACACTGCAAATTTCCCCACTATGGGACTAATAAAGGAATATCTTATCTTATATCTTATCTTATCTTACCTAAAGAAGCTAAGAGCTGAAATACATTGCTAGAAAAGCTGGAAGCTAAACTGTAATACTGTCAAAAGTGGTAAATTTGAATTTTCCTGAATAGGCGGAAAGAAGAAATGCTTTATATGTATATCAGACAGATGAACTGCATTGCTAAACATAAAGAGAGAGAGAGAGATGGAGAGAGAGAGAGAGAGTAATATTTAAAACTACTAACTAAACTAAACTTTAAAACTACAAGACGTTAGACATAAAGTAGTATTTGGGTGGAATAAACCTTTAATATCTACATCTGGAGCAGGTCCTATTCACGGAGCCGGGCCACCATGTTTCCCAAATAGACCGTCTGAAGAACTGGCTTCTTCAGACGGTCTATTTTCTATCTATGTATCTATATATGTCTCTGTATTTCGTTAAGTTTAAACTTTATATTTGACCTTAAAACTTAAGTTAATTAAAATCACTTCAACCTGTGCAGACTGTTTATTATATAGGTTCGGTTGTATGTTTTTCTGTTGTTTTGTAAGTAGTTCTTTTAATATATCCATGGCAACGTAGCTGTGAGAAACATGAGCCTCCCTTCGGTCAGTGGATCTTTTGGTCATTCGATTTTCTTTTCACAAAAGGATATTAAAAAACAAAAAATTAGTGGTTATTTGATTTTCATTTTAAAATACAAAAATTGAAATTGAAATACAAGGCGTTTTTCTTTATCAGGGTCAAAAAGTGATGCACTGTGTGTTCTGACACCTTTCTATCAGAACCAGTATTAACTTTTTCAGCACTTTGAGCTCCTGTAGCTCTTCTATTGGATCGGACAACACGGGCCAGCCTTCGCTCCCCACGTGCATCAATGAGCCTAGAGTCTGACCCTGTCGCCGGTTTTCCTTCTTTGGACCACTTTGGTAGGTCCTGACCTCTGCAGACCGGGAACATCCCACAAGAGCTGCAGTTCTGGAGATGCTCTGACCCAGTCGTCTAGCCAGCACTATTTGGCCCTTTTCAAATGCGCTCAAATCCTTACGCTTGCCCAGTTTTTTCTGCTTCCAACACAAAGTTCAAAGTTCAAAATGTTCGATTTCTGTCTAATATCGAGACAGGCGTTTCAGATAGAGGGTGAATACATGTATATTCAGACAGACACTATGAGAAAAATAATGTGTTTTTTTTAACATTAAAACATGTAAACACGTTCTAGTAGAAACCCAAAATAGAAGTATGAACCTGAAAATGAACATGACACGTCCCCTTTAAGTGTAACTAACTTATAAGAGCTTTAAAATATAAAATGTTACATTTAAATTCATATTCGATAAAGCGGCAACATGGTTGTCATATTTAATGACATTAATCATTATAGAAACCAACAACCTTATCACCACAAAACTTAAAGCTGCAGTATGCGATATTGGCGCAAATATGATTTAAAAAAGTTATTTTTAGAAAACGGCCGCTATATCGTGACAGTAGTACATGAAACAGGTAACATGAAAAACATCCTGTTCCTCTGTGTCCTACTGTGTCCTCCGGTGCTCCTAACGGCATCTGAAGGATTTCACTTACCGGAGGAAAACAAGGTCCGCTGTCCAGCTGCAGTCTATGAGAGCCGGCTGTCAATCACTCGCGAACTCCGACCAAACGGTCAAACTAGGCAGCGCTGATCAGATATGAATCAATATTCTGTTACTGTAATGACTATTTCTCGCCTCAAATGTTCTCAGAATCATCTTGTAGTTACTGTTTAGCTGTAAAATGAGAAAGTTTGTGACGCGACCGCCATTGTAAAATATGTTGAAGAAAGCCAAGTTCTGGTCACATGACCGGAGCACAGCCAATAGAAACGCTCTCTCTCTCTGAAATGACCTGTGATTGGTCAAAATCTGCCGTCACGGGCTAGATTTTTTCTAAAGCCTGAAAACAGAGACATGAGGAGGAGCAGAAGTCTAGTTATCTTCCAGAACACTTGAATTACAATATGCTGAAAGGTTATTATGGAATTTTTGCCAAATTATGCCAAAAAAGTGTTGCCTACTGCCACTTTAAGGAGCAAGAGAACACACCATGAGAGGACAGCCACTGATGCTAATATCATATTATACAATAAAGTTAAAAATAAAAGTACTCGATATTGTTATAAGGGTGGGAAAGCTTTTTGAAACATCATTACTTGTATTGTGATTCTTGTGATTATGCCCAGGTGAGTTTGGCATTGCTCAGGTATACAGGAGTGTTGATCTGAGGAGCGATCCTACATACCACCAGATCTGTGCACGGCTCCACTCCACAGGTGTTTGTCCCCCTCGGCATTGTTACCAGCCGCCTGCTGTCTGTACTTATTTCCTTACGGGAAGCTACTCACCCACAGTAATGTGCTTTAATGTTCACCAGCTCCGAGTCCGAGTCCATTATGGATCCGTTTGACGCCAGCATATGCATTGTACAGTTTTGGTGTAACGTTACCTCCCAACAACTAGCCCACCGTTAACCGGACAGGCCCAAAACAGCTGCTATGAAGTTTCTCTCGTTAAGTCAGGGATAGAAGCTTCTCTTGGAAGGAGGAGTTGTCAAAGTGGCCCGTATAACACTACCATTTCCGGCTTTGCATTTCAAAATAAAACAAATACGAACAAATGTAAGCAATAATTATTATTTATTTTTTATTTTATTTTATTGGTTTAAAAGGACTGTGTGCACAGACATTAATTGTTTACATAGAAACAAAATGATTGGTGCACCAGATTTAGCAGGGAAGCTAATTTCCATCTGTAGTCCTAAACACAGGCACAATAGACACAATAGACACACTACATAACATCACAACAGAATCACAATATAACATCACAGTTTCAAGTACAATCCAAAATACAATAAATACATATAACACAATAATAAATACGACAGACTTCAGTCAAGCAGCATTATTACAAATAAATACAGTAAAAACACCCCCTGCCAAATATAAAGTGTGTCATGGGGCTGGGGGGGCTGAGATGTGTTGATGTGGGACAACTTGTGCCACATCAATGTAGAATTAATCCAGACAGGTTGAATTTTGTACAAAATAAAACAGCCACAGATAAAATTGGTGACGGGATTAGAGTAGTAGCTTTTATTTTGAAAGTAAACCCTCGTAACGTCCGATCGCGTCAGAGCGAACTCTGGCTAACTTGACACATTGTTTCATGGCTCACTATGGTTACCACAACCCAAATTCACCTGTCCCATTGTTTCTAACGGGGGCTTGTCAACAAATAAACCGTCTATAATATTCCTGTAAGGCTTTTTGCAGACGGTGTTTGGTATTCCAGAGTGAGTTTATAATGAACTCATTGAAAGTTGCATAATTTCCTCTCCTCATACAGGAGGTGTGTCTACCTGCCTGGTTCATCTCTCCTATTGTAATGCCCTTGTCATATTCCAGCATTAGAAGGCGTCTCTTTACATTCCCTGTATTATTATCATTATATATTATTGATAATGTCAACAGAATTTTGTAAATGTTTTTGTGTTTTTATGTTTTAATAAAAGATTTTTATTGGAGAAAAGTTTACACGTGTGCTACTAAGAGATTTCTCTGAAGAAGACCCACAAAAGGACAACTCAAACATGGGCTACACATAACAGAACAAACAAAAATAAAATAAATAAATAATAAATATAATACAGTATGGTATGGATCAAAAGCTGGTTGAGGCCTCTACTAACAATAATGCAGTTGCCAAACGCCACCTGCTGGTTGGTTAATAAACAACTTCTAATTCATTTGGAATCAAAGAATCTTCATTATTCATCTTATTATAGTAAAAGATAATGGTAATACAATGTTGCTAATATTGCACAACATATTGAATAGGAAAGAATAGAATTCCTGTATTGGCATTGCACAAAGTTCAACTAAATTAATTACAATAAAGGAATGCTTTAATATTCTATATGTAGTGCAATATTAGCAACATTTTATTGCCATTATTTTTTACTATAAAGATGAATTTATATATATATATGTATATATATATATATATATATATTTAACAGCTCTTTTACTGTTTCATCAAGGAAAATGTGAGACTATTAGCAGTTTAAAATCATGCAAAGACTTTCTTCGAGGCGTTTTATTCAACGCCTTAACTGAATTTAAGCCCTGAGGTATTGAAAGCTCAACACACATACAGTGGCAAGTTGGTAAAATATAAGAAAATATTGAATATGAAATATTAAAGTAAAGTTGTTGGTGTAAATACCTAATCCTGAACCGACTGCTGCTTTGCAAGCTAATTGTTAGTGTTTAAACTTCTTTGTGAAAATAAATTGCACAGTTATGCATTTAGCCACCACCTTCAGTAAATTTCTGTTACACTGAACAGCAAATTATAAATTGTTGTTTTAAAGACAACAGTAGATCGTTTTCTCAAGATGTAGCTCACATTCATCGCTTCATTTGACCATTTTTAAGTGATCATCTTGGTAGTTTTAATGTCGTCAGGTTTAATGGGACATTGCAGTAAAAAAATATATATAAATAAACTGACATTTACACAGAGAGACGAAAACAGCTTGTTTATTGAAGTGAAACTTCAGTGAGCTCGGCATCAGCAGGTTGGAGGGATGAATATATTTAGTGTTAACTTAAGCGGAGTCCATTCCTAATATACACCGATCAGCCTTAACATTAAGACCACTGACAGGTGAAGTGAATAACATGGATTATCTCGTTACAATGGCACCTGGCAGTGGGGGGGGATATATTAGACAGCAAGTGAACATTTTGAACTTTGTGTTGGAAGCAGAACAAATGGGCCAGCGTAAGGATGTGAGCGACCTTACATACAACATACATACATAACTTTATTAACTTCCACTGTTAGTTAGAAATATGTGGAAATAAACAGCAAAACTCCATCGTTCCACAGGGTGGAGCTGCAACACAAAGCAAAGCAGAAAGATCTATTTAAATGTGTTAATCCACAGTTATGTTGTCACAAACTGAACTAATCTGCAGAGGCATTTTGGGTTCAGAATATATGAATGAATGAATAAAAAAAAAAAGACAAAATAAGATGCAGGTCCAGGTGGTGAACCTCTGTGGATCATCAGGACACGGCTGATCCTCTTAACACATCCACTTTTCTGATCACTCACTCTGACAGAGATCACTTCCACCATCTGATGAGAGAAGAAGAGAACAGAAGTCATGAATCAGTGTTTACAGAGACTCCCTTCATCAGCTGTCAGTCAGTGATGCAGCACACAGTTCATTTTTTTTACTTCAAGGTTTCACCTTATTTTAGTGCTCTAGTATGTGGGGATGTACAGTATGTGTTTATTGTCTTATTGTGATGAGATGTTGTTGCTGTTGTTGTTGTTTTTGTCGTTGTTGTTGCTGCTACTACTGCAAAACCAATTGCCCCTCACGGGACAAAGAAAGGTCTTGAACTTGAACTTGATTTATAAAACTATCATTGGCAGAACCAACCTCCATATCTCCGCTCACTACTCAATATCTCCAACAGTAACTGCAATTTATGTTCTAGCAAATTCCTCAGTGTGGTCGTTCCTAAAGTCTGCACCTCCTCTGGTCGTCACTCATTCCAGTTTGCTGCTCCTAGTGACTGGAACGAGTTACAAAAGACACTAAAACTCCACACCCTCATCCCGTTACCCTCCTTTAAGAACTCATTACAAGAGATAGTTTCTGATCACTGCACCTGCCTCTGAATTTGCCTCTCTAGATCACAGCACATATATATATATTTCTATTGTTGCATATACTGTATATATTGTGATGTTTTCATGTTTTAATTTTGTCTCATGTTTTATTGCACTAATCGTACTTCTGTTCTATGATCTAATATCTTGTATGGCCTTGCCTTCTGTCGCTGCCTCTTGGCCAGGTCGTCATTGTAAATGAGAATTGGTTCTCAGTTGACTTATCTGGTTAAAGGGACTGTTTGTAACTTCTTACACGTATAAATCATTGCGGGTCGGTGTCCCATGCGCGCTCGCGTCTGGCTACGCTGTTCAGACTCAGACTCCAACACAAACTACACGGAAGCACCAAAACCACAAAGTTATATCTAGTGAAGCCCTCCAGACCAACAGAGGTTTCCCGTGTGAAGTTACGTTATCGTCTCCGACCGGGTGTCGGTGTCTCCCCCCCCCCCCCTGTTCCCTCCGGCTTCGGTCGGGAGGCTGAGGCAGGAAAAGCACTAGGATCAGAACTTATTCATGGAGAGACCTTCGTCCGGTCAGCTAACATTACTGCCAAGCAGGTGAAATACAGAGTGATATTGTGGTTTTAGCTGACGTGTGTCGCCTCACTGTTTTGACGGATGCTCGCTCACATTCAGGTAGTGCGTGCACACGGGCGAGCGACAGGACGCTGAGTGTCGTTGACATTGTGGCCACAAGTGTTGCTGTTACAACCAATTTCTGATTCTTACAAACAGTCCCTTTAAATAAAGGTAAGATAGAAATAAAACATCCAGTATAAAGAGCAGCAGGGACTTCAGTCTGTGTAGCGTAGCCAGCTTCCTTTCAGCTCTCATGTTAACGTATTGGAGTGAACACACTGAGCTCAGCACTCACAGACCTGCAGAGACTTTGAGCATCAAGTCTGTAGATTTCACTGAAGTACACAGTGGAAATAAACTGCTGAGAGTCCTGAACGCATCATTACAGAGTCAGAGAGATATTCACTGCTCACTTTAATGATGGATTTACTGCTGTTAGGGTTCAAAGATGTTAAAAAACAGTGTCTCAGTGATATTTGAATTAAAAATTGTCTCTGAGTTTCAAATACAATGTCCAGGTGGGGCACAAAGTGGCTCACCCACGGCTTCTCCTTAAAATACAACTGCTGCATAGCAAGCTGATCCAAGATGGGAGTCCACTCATGACATGCTTTAAATTTGTAGCTCAACATTGCTTTGACACAGTCAATGGACAAAACAACTGGAGAAGAAAATGTATTTTAGCATCAAGATACTCAGTGTTGATCAGTATTATATCAGCCTAATGTCTGCAGTTTAGTGTCACCACAACTTTCAAATCATATTAATCTCAGCACAGAAGTAAAAAAATGGTGTCTGACCTCAGAGTCTTCAGTCTACAGTTTGGACTCTCCACAAGATCAGACAGCAGCTTCACATCTGACTCCTTCAGGTTGTTGTTACCCAGCTCCAGGTATCTCAGATGGGAGGGGTTGGACTTCAGAGCTGAGGCCAGAGAATCACAGCTGATCTTTGACAACCAGCAGCGCCACAATCTGAATAAAGAATAAATGATGAAGATAAAAATTACTTAATAATCCAATCAGATGAGTTCAGGTTTTAAATGTTTAGCTCAACATTACTATGTCCTAATCAATGATCTCTTCCCTAAAATGAGTAGACTGACTTTGTCATTGTGTTATTGTGGATCATCATAATGTCAGCCTTCTACAGACATCATCCAAATGTTACTACAACATTCATACACCTATTCATGTCAACACACATCAATAACATGCTGCTGATCTCTGTGTTCATCTGTGTGTGTGTGCTGAAGGATCAATATCAATGATCAGACATTATTTGTGGAACACGTTGAAACAAACAGAAACCAGAGAAATATTTTTACTTCATTAAGTAAACGTCATCAATTAAGAACAAATATTCAGGGTTCCTACACATTTTACATTTAAAAATTCCAAGAGTAAGTGTAACTGATGACGCGTTGATGACGCGTGACCCCGCCTCCTCCCTTCTGAGAGCAGAGAGAAATGTGTGTGGATGTGTGGCGAGACATCGAGGTGCGGGAGCTACTGGCCGTCCGCGGTGAAAAAGAACAAAGCGGTAGATGACGGGATGAGAGACAACGTAGTGTAACGTTATACAGACATAACAAGGCTGCTGAATGAGAGAGGCATCCTCCGATACATTACACGGAAACACACCGTGTTAATAATAAGCCGACCACCTCACGGTACCGCCAGCTGTGAGCTGGGATCTGTTTTTAAAGTCAGGCACCTTGGTGGAGGTCTGCGCTCTCCGAGTGCCATTCTAGTTATTGTTATGTTGCTCATGATGAATAGTTGGCCCACATCTGGCTGCCAAAGTGTCGCCCTGGGCAGTTGCCTAGTTGGCCTCTATGGAGGAGCCGGCCCTGTCTGTGACGTACAGGCTTAGAGGAAGCTCTGTAGGAGTGTGTGTTCAGTCAGAGCCTACTTCTTCTGTTGCTTTCAACGACATCAAGCTCGCTCTGGCCCGCGCTCTCTCACACAGTAGTAAACAGTTTGGCTGCACCGGCTGCTCCAAACGCCGTGAAAAACACTCTGCTTGTACGATCTATTTATTTTTAGAAATTCAAAATTTTGTATTTTAGAAAACAGAATAGGAGCAACAGTCTGGAAACAGAAATGCTTTTCCATTCTCTCTTTTCTTTTTTCCATACTTATCCAGACCTGGAAATTACTAAAATCAATCCATACTTCTCCATACTGTGTAGGAACCCTGAATATTAGTTCAGAGGATCTTCTGTATCCAGATGTGACCATTTACCAACAATGATAAACATTCATTTACTTTAACAACTAACAGTGGACATTTTCTACACTTTCTTTAAGAAACACAAGTCTTTTGTGACTGCAGACTGAATTTAGTTCAAGAAACATGAAAATATGAAGAAAAGGACATTAACCACATATGGATGTAAGTTATGTTTGTACATAAATCAGGTTCAATTGTTAATTAAACATATAACATCTATAACAGTAACAGAGAGTCAGTGAACTGACCCCAGAGTCTCCAGTTTACAGTGTGGACTCTCCAGAAAACCACACAGCAGCTTCACTCCTGAATCCTGCAGCTTGTTGATGCTCAGATCCAGCTCTCTCAGATGGGAGGGGTTGGACTTCAGAGCTGAGACCAGAGAATCACAGCTGATCTCTGACAACCAGCAGCTCATCAATCTGAATAAAGAATAAATGATGAAGATAAAAATCACTTAATAATCCAATCAGATGTGTTCAGGTTTTAAATGTGTTGCTCAACATAACTATGTCCTAATCAATGATATTTTCCCTAAAATGAGCTGGATATACTGACTGGATACATTCTAGGGCTGGGCAATATATCCATATTATATCGATATCGTGATATAAGCCTAGATATCGTCCTAGATTTTTGATATCGTAATATCTAGGGCTGTCAAAGTTAATGCCTTAAAAACCTGTTAACGCAAAATCGTTTTAACGCCACTAATTTCTTTAACGCATTAACGGAATCGATCTTCCGGAGGTTGTGGCGGGCTCAGTTTAAAAGCTAAAGTGAAGATACTGGTATCATAGGAAACTACAAAGCGTAAGGAATCCATTGGTACCAACTATGTCATACTAGCTCTTCGGGAAGGAGGTTAAATAGCTCTGACCTCCAGATATGTGAATGTAAATGGGTTCTATGGGTACCCACGAGTCTCCCCTTTACAGACATGCCCACTTTATGATAATCACATGCAGTTTGGGGCAAGTCATAGTCAAGTCAGCACACTGACACACTGACAGCTGTTGTTGCCTGTTGGGCTGCAGTTTGCCATGTTCTGATTTCAGCATATTATTTATGCTAAATGCAGTACCTGTGAGGGTTTCTGGACAATATCTGTCATTGTTTTGTGTTGTTGATTGATTTACAATTATAAATATATACGTACATTTGCATAAAGCAGCATATTTGTCCACTCCCATGTTGATAAGAGTATTAAATTCTTGACAAATCTCCCTTTCAGGTTCATTTTGAACAGATAAAAAATGTGTGATTAATCTGTGATTAATCTTGATTAAATATTTTAATTGATTGACACCCCTAGTAATATCGTAATATGGCATAAGTGTTGACTTTTCCTGGTTTTAAAGGC
Source organism: Sebastolobus alascanus (assembly GCA_916701645.2). NCBI lineage: Eukaryota > Metazoa > Chordata > Actinopteri > Perciformes > Sebastidae > Sebastolobus > Sebastolobus alascanus. The sequence continues at coordinate 333,652 of CAKAOJ020000400.1, forward strand.
TACATTACAGTAAAGTGATGTAATTTTCTGAACTTACCAGACTGTTCTAGCTGTTTTATTATTTGTAATTTACACTTAGTCATTATTTCCACATTACTGATGATTACTTATCAAATATTGTCATTGTGTAAATATTTTGTGAAAGTACCAATGGTCAACTCTACAATATTGTCGCAATATCGATATCGAGGTATTTGGTCAAAAATATCGTGATATTTGATTTTCTCCAAGTCATCCAGCTCTAATACATCTAACTCAGACTGATGAAGCCTCCGATTAGTTTAAGATCAACTTTACAGGTCATTTTACACAGAACAAGACTGTGGATTTAGTCCTCATCTCGTAACACTCAGGTTATACGGGGATTGCTTCACAGACAGAAGGAATGATGACAGGCATCAATAACTCTTTGAATGTAGATATGAACATGTCAGTATTGTATTCAGATAGACTTGAAAAAAATATGAACCTGCAAAGATGTTTCTGATGCAGAATATTTATTTGTTTTTTGTTGCAATCTAAATGTCTGTGGCTTCAAATAATTAGACAATGCTGACATGAAAAGCACAGTTAGATCTGCTGTCAAAAAGAACGTGGGAATAACTTAGAACCATAGAAACCTCTAATTAGATGGTGTCGTTCATAATCATCACTTATGTGCCTTTAAGTTGGTGCAATACGTGTTTATTGAAGAGTGCTGCACCTTTAGACATGTTCAAATAGAGCGTTACAGGAATGAGTCCTAAAACCCAGAAATGAGTCAGCATTTTAGCACTTCCTGTTCCCTCATCTGGAAGTCAGTGGGTTTTTAGTTAGATGCCTGAAATAAGGTCTGTGGTTAAAGGTCCAGTGTGTAGGATCTGGCGGTATCTAGCGTGAGGTGAGGTTGAGATTACAACCAACTGAAGCCTCTCCTGTGTGCCAAGCGTGTTGGAGAGCTACGGTGGCCGACGTGAAAACATGAACGTCCCTCTCTAGAGCCATCTGGAGCAGAGCCAGTGTGTAGAGAGTGTGTGTACAAACTACATAAGCTACAGTCAGTGAACTGACCTCAGAGTCTCCAGTCTACAGTTTGGACTCTTTAGTCCAGCAAACAGCGGCTTCATTCCTGAATCCTTCAGGTAGTTGGAGCTCAGGTCCAGCTCTCTCAGATGGGAGTGGTTGGACTTCAGAGCTGAGGCCACAACTTCACAGTGAGTATCTGAGAGTCCACAGTTAGAAAGTCTGTCATGACACAAAAATTACAAAATATGTTATTATGAAAGAGGACAGTTTATATTTACTTCATGCATTTGATGACTTAACAGTTTGATATATACTTCTTTGATTAACATTTGCTCCTCACATCAGTGGTTCAGCTAATCTATTCTCACTGTTTGACATGAAACAACAATTCTCATCACTCTCTTTCAAACCTGCAGACTTTTAATCTTTGTTTTTCTTTAATCTTGCAGATGAAGAGAGAGAACATGTAGTTACATTGAGGCTTCCATAATGTCCAATCGGTCAGTGTGATCTGATCCAAGGTCTGTATTCACATAGTTAACATGAGGCCTTCTTGATTAGAAAAGCACATTAAAACTCAGTGAATAAGTAATAATAATACAGTTGATAACGTTGACCTCTCTTTGCTGCTACCTGCTGCTGTCAGGTTCACGTCCATAAATGGGAAAATTCAGTGACTGCTGCCAAACGGTAGAGAAATGAAACAAATCACGTAATAATATAAGACCTGTACATAATTAAACATTCATATAATTAGATATTTTGATGACTGCATGCCGTTTTGTCATTACCACTCTTTTCTGAGCATCAAACGTGTTCAGCTCACAAACACAATTAACGAACCAATAAGGTTGCATTATTTTCAACATAATGTCATCTGAAAGATGTTATCAGTGTATCAGCATTAAAAACATAACATTGATCTTTGGTGTGTATAAGATCTGTTAAAAAGTCTGAATTCTACCATTCTGCTGTTATATATTCATCAGACCGCTGTTATTGGTGGAAGCTGTGTATTTCCTGTTACTACTCTTCTGTACAGCAACAAGAGAGAGAAACACCTGAGTTTCCTTCTGTGAGTAACAGAATAAAAGGAAAGACTTCAAAACAAGATGATGGAACACAACAAGCCAACGAAAGAGATGAGCCCAAAAACACACGAGGTAAGGTGTAATGTGGTGCAAGGGCCTATTGAAAGCAAACCCCAGCACCAGGGCTCTGATCCCAGGACCGCCCCGACTCCCCTCCGGATCAGCAAACGTTCTGTTGCTGCCGTTACACCGGTTAGACCCAGCGCTCCACCAGACAGCTGATCTTTTGTTTTTTTCATTTGTTTTACCAGGTTCACATGTCGTCTCCATCACGCAAAAAGATAAATAAGAAAAAACTGTAAAATGTAACAATTATTAGAAATAAATAGAATAAGTGTTCATTAACTTCACAGCTAGAAACACAAACTACGGAAACATTTTTTGCACTCAACATTTGAAACAGCTCAAAAACATCTGTGACAAAATACAACTGACATATTTATGTAATAAACATGTGGAACACTTATAAGAATATTATATTTTAAAAATAATTTATAGTGTATATATTTGAAGAACTAAACTAGTAATCTACACTGATCTATAAAGTTAATCACATCTGGACTTACTCTGCTTTTCTGCAGTTCCTCACAACTGGAATCAGTCTCCGTCGTCCCTCAGGTGTTGTGTTGTATTTCTTCAGGTTCAACTCATCCAGAACCTCCTCTGACATCTGCAGCATGTAGGCCAGAGCTGAGCAGTCGATCACAGAGAGTTCCTTCTCTGATCTGTTCTCTGACTTCAGGAAATCTTGGATCTCCTGATGTACCGAGTGGTCGTTCATCTCCATCAGACAGTGAAAGATGTTGATGCTTCTGTCAGGAGAGGTTTTATCTCTGTTCATCTCCTTCAGGTTTTTGATGATTCTCTGGATGATTTCAGGACTGCTCTTTGTCCGACCCAGCAGACCTCCTAAGAGTCTCTTGAAGCTTCCCGAACTGCTCTTTGTCCGACCCAGCAGACCTCCTAAGAGTCTCTGGTTGGACTTCAGAGAGAGGCCATGAAGGAAGCGAACAAACAGGTCCAGGTGGCCATTTTTACTCCTCAGGGATTTCACCATGGCTCTACACAGGAAGTCCTCCAGGGTTGAATGAACATATTCTTCTCCCAGGAAGTCCTTCAGTACCTCTGTGTTCCTGTCTGTGTAACAGTGGATCATGTAGACTGCAGCCAGAAACTCCTGAATGCTCAGGTGAACAAAGCAGTAGACTGTTTTCTGGAAGATCACACACTCTCTTTTGAAGATCTCTGTACAAACTCCTGAGTACACCGAGGCCTCTGTGACATCAAGACCACACCGCTCCAGGTCTTCTTGGTAGAACATGATGTTTCCTTTCTCCAGATGCTCAAACGCCAGCCTCCCCAGCTTCAGAAGAACTTCCCTGTCAGCCTCCGTCAGCTCCAGTGGACTCGTCTCATGTCCCTCACCATACTTCTGCTTCTTCCTCTTTGTCTGAACCAACAGGAAGTGTGAGTAGATGTCAGTCAGGGTCTTGGGCAGCTCTCCTCTCTGGTCTGTAGTCAACATGTGGTCCAGAACTGTAGCAGTGATCCAGCAGAAGACTGGGATTAGACACATGATGTGGAGGCTCCTGGATGTCTTGATGTGTGAGATGATTCTGCTGGACAGCTCTTCATCACTGACTCTCCTGCTGAAGTACTCCTCCTTCTGGGCGTCAGTGAAGCCTCGTACTTCTGTTACCCTGTCAACACATGCAGGAGGGATCTGATTGGCTGCTGCAGGTCGGGAAGTTATCCAGACGAGAGCTGAGGGAAGCAGATTCCCCTCGATGAGGTTTGTCAACAGCACGTTGACTGATGACTTCTGGGTGACATCAGACACAACCTCATTGTTCTTGAAATCCAGTGAAAGTCTGCTTTCATCCAGGCCGTCAAAGATGAACAGAACTTTACAGACAGTGAGCTTCTCTGCTGTGACCTTCTGTAATGTTGGATGGAAAACATGGAGCAGCATGAGAAGACTGTGCTGCTCATCTCTGATCAAGTTCAGCTCCCTGAACGAAAGCAGAATCACCAGACTGACATCTTGGTTTTCCAAGCCCTCTGCCCAGTCCAGAGTGAACTTCTGCACTGAGAAGGTTTTTCCAACGCCAGCGACACCGTTCGTCAGAACGACTCTGATGTGTCCCTGTTGGTCAGGTAAGGCTTTAAAGATGTCGTGGCACTTGATTGGAGCGTCATGGTGGGTCTTCTTCTTGGAAGCTGTCTCAAGCTGCCTCACCTCATGTTGGGTATTAACCTCTTCACTCTGTCCCTCTGTGATGTAGAGCTCAGTGTAGATCCTGTTGAGGAGGGTTAAACTTCCTGTTTCATCAGTTCCTTCAGTCACACGTTCACATCTCCTCCTCAGACTGATCTTATGTTCATCTACAACCTCCTGCAGAACATTATCTGCTGAAAGAGAGAGACAAGTTTGAGACAAAACACAGAAACTTATTATTTTCATTGCCAATATGAAAATCATCAATATAACAACCTATAAAGAAGTAAAGGTTATAAAGTCATCATCCCTTCTTGAAGTCAAAACTAACGTCAACGTGATTTTGACATTTATTGTTTATAGTTTTTATTTTTATAGAGAAACATCAGAAATGCTCATTTTTCTCTCAGCCTCTGACTGTGTGTTGGTGCACATGTTTGATTGACAGCAGAGGAGGCGGAGCCTCAGCTGCTCGCCAGCAGCTCTTCTTCTAAAGCTCACTGTGGCTGTTCCTACCTCCCTGTAATACTCTGCTCAAAAAAATGAATGGAACACTTAAATCACACATCAGATCTTGAGGAACGAATTATTCAATCAATGGAAACCAAAATCATCAACCCACTGAGGGCTGGATTCAAAATCACACCGAAAATCAAAGTAAAAAATTGAAATCACAGGCTGATCCAACTTGTGTGAATTTCATCACGGCAACTCATAATGTGACTCAGTAGTGTGTACGGCCCCCGTGTGCCTGTATGCACTCCCAACAACATCTGGACATGCTCCTGATGAGTCGGTGGATGTTGTCCTGGGGGATCTCCTCCCTTGACGGCGTCGGATGCACCGATACATAACGTCCCATTGGTGCTCAATTGGATTTAGGTCAGGGGAACGTGAGGGCCAGTCAATGGCATTAATGCCTTCATCCTCCAGGAACTGCCTACACAGTCTGGCCACATGAGGCCGGGCATTGTTCTGCACCAGGAGGAACCCAGGGTCCACTGCACCAGGAGGAACCCAGGGCCCACTGCACCAGGAGGAACCCAGGGCCCACTGCACCAGGAGGAACCCAGGGTCCACTGCACCAGGAGGAACCAATGGGTCCTCTGCACCAGGAGGAACCCAGGGTCCTCTGCACCAGGAGGAACCAAGGGCCCACTGCACCAGGAGGAACCCAGGGTCCACTGCACCAGGAGGAACCCAGGGTCCTCTGCACCAGGAGGAACCCAGGGTCCTCTGCACCAGGAGGAACTCAGGGTCCACTGTACCAGCGTAAGGTCTGACAATCGCTCTGAGGATTTCATCCCGGTACCTAACAGCAGTCAGGGTACCGTTGGCTATGACATGGAAGTCTGTGCGACCCTCCGAGGATATGCCTCCCCAGACCATGAGCACAGGTCCCACTAGAGGACGTCGGGCCCTTATGCCACCCTCATGGAGTCTGTTTCTGACAGTGTGGTCAGAAACATGCACACCAGTAGCCTGCTGGAGGTCATTTTGTAGGGCTCTGGCAGTGCTCCTCCTGTTCCTCCTCACACAAAGGAGCAGATACCGGTCCTGCTGCTGGGTTGATGCCCTTCTACGGCCCTGTCCAGCCCTCCTCGTGTAACGGCCGGTCTCCTGGTATCTCTTCTATACTCTTGAGACTGTGCTGGGAGACACAGCAAACCTTCTTGCGACCGCACGTCCTGGAGGAGCTGGACTACCTGTGCAACCTGATTGGGCTGCAGGTACCGCTTCATGCTTAAAGTGGTGACAAGGACACGAGCAGAACACAGAACTAGAGAAGAATCAGTCAGGAAGGATGAGGAGAGAGCAGCTGTCTGTGGCCACCACATGCAGAACCATTCGCTTTTGGGGGGTTGTCTTGCTGTTATCTCTCCATTGAACCTGTTGTCACTTTCATTTGCACCAAAGCAGCTGAAAGTGATTCACAATCACTTGTGCTTCCTAAATGGACAGATTGATATCCCTGAAGTTTAACTGATGACGGTGTTATACTGTGATGATTAAGTGTTCCCTTCATTTTTTTGAGCAGTGTATTTAAAACTGATCAAATAATGCAGAATATGTTCGTGTCTTGTTGTGTAGACCTGTATTTACTGAATAGCACCTCTAACAAAGAACCGTGAATCTCGTTGATGAATACACTGCGTTTCCTACAGCTGCTTTAAAATAAAAGCCCCCCCGCCGGTGGAGGACTAGTATGTGAGGCAGAAGGAAATGTTGAGTTTTCAGCAGTAAATAAATTAACCTCTGATGTGACTACAGCTCAGCTCAGTTTTTCCTGCAGTAGAAGTGCATGTATTCATGACTTCGCACAACACAGAGCAGGAAACAGGAAAAGACAAAGTAAACAAATGTGCTGGAATCTGAAACTTACAAGCTGAGTGCAGACAGTGTTTTTTTAGGAGAGGAACTGAACTAAACATCTAAACTAACCAATGTTGATATTAGTTATTATATCATAACACTTTTTAAGATGTGAGGTACACTGACGTACCTGTCTTAGTTTAGGGTCTGTCCAAGCTGCCTTCAAACACGCTGTGGTTAGGCCCCTCCTTAAAAAAACTCACCTCGACCGTTCATATTATCAAATTTTAGACCTGTCTCCCATCTGCCATTCCTTTCTAAGGTTTTGGAAAAGGTTGTTTTATACAGTTACAGTCCTTTTTAGAAAATAACTCTGTTCTTGAAAAATTCCAATCTGGGTTCAGATCACGGCATAGCACTGAGTCAGCTCTGTTAAAAGTGCACAATGACATCGCCTTAACTGTTGATGCTGGGAATCCTGCTGTGCTGCTGCTGTTGGACCTCACAGCTGCTTTTGATACGGTGGACCATGCGGTCTTTATCTCTCGCCTTGATCAATATCTAGGCATCCGCGGCACCGCACTTAAGTGGTTTAGCTCTTATTTGGCCAACAGGAGCTTTTCTTAAATGATTGGTGACTCCTCCTCATCACAGACTTCTCTCTCTTGTGGGGTACCACAGGGTTCTATTCTAGGACCTATCCTCTTCTCATTATATATGCTGCCTCTAGGGTCAATTATAGTTAAACACAATCTGTCTTTTCATTGTTATGCAGATGATTTACAAATCTATCTCCCTATGAAACCTAATAGAAGTGATGCAGTGAACTCTCTGTCGAACTGTATTAGTGACATAAAGCAGTGGCTGTCACAAAATTTCCTTAATTTAAATGAAGGTAAAACTGAATGCATTATGTTTGGTACTTTGTGCATGACTAATGTTGCAGTCTCAAGCTTTGGTGCTCTGGCTCCTTATTTCAAACCAACTGTAAAAAATCTGGGGGTGACATTTGACAGCTGTTTGAAATTTGATAAACAGATTAACTCTGTTGTTCAAATGAGCTTTTTCCAGCTTCGTCTTCTGGCCAAAGTAAAGCCCTTCCTCAATCGGCATGATCTCGACAAGGCAATTCACACCTTTATTAGCTCGAAACTTGATTATTGTAATGCACTGTATGTTGTCTCAACCAGTCTTCCCCTGCGAGCCTCCAACTTGTGCAAAATGCTGCTGCTCGCTTTTTAACAAACACTTCCAGACGTGAACACATTACACCCGTCCTTTACTCACTCTGCTGGCTTCCAGTTCGCTTTAGAATTGATTTTAAGCTCTTGATGTTTGTTTTTAAAGCCATTAACGGCCTCGCTCCACCTTATTTGTTCGAGATTTTAACTCTCCACGAGCATAACACGGCTTTGCGATCATCGGGTCAACTTTTTTTAGAAGTCCCGAGGTCGAGGTATAAGCTGTGGGGTGATCGTGCTTTTGCTGTCGCTGCTCCGAAACTATGGAACAAGTTCCCCCTGATATACGCACTATCACTGACCTAGTACTTTTTAAATCTAAGCTCAAGACCTTTTTATTTAGATTGGCTTTTAATACCTAGTAGCGCTGTGACATTTTCCCTGTGCTTTTTATGTACCTTTTTATGATTTTATGATATGTTATGTTATGTTTTTATTCCTGTTATTTCTTGTTGTTAATGTGAAGCACTTTGGGTACCTTTTGGTTATTGTAAAGGGCTATACAAATAAATGTTGATTGATTGACTGATTGATGTTTAATGTGCTGCAACTGACTAGCTAATTATTACTCTACTATAGCCTGAAAACTGATGTTAGCAGTGCACCTTTCCTCAATGGGTGTTTGTTTGGTCGCTTGTTCAACATGTCGCTCTGCAGGACAGGACGTGTGTTAGTAAGTTAGAGAAGGAGACTTTAGCAGGAAAGATAATGTGGGCTGTTGTTCAAAGTCTGTGTCTCAGGCTGCTGTCTGGCTGTTAGTCAGTGTGACTGTCTGTCTGTGATAGAACAGTGATGTTGTTGCTTTACACAGAGTTTAATAGTTCTCCATCTTCATCTATGCAGATGGAGAACAAACATCGTTCTGAGTGTTAATGCAAAGACGGAGTGCTATCATAAAAACAAAACATAAATATATAAAATAATTTCTTTTGGGTTCAGATTTTCTCTCAAAGGAGAACAAAGTACAAGTGATGCAGAGCAGATATGTATGATGGAGAAGATCTTAAATGGTTGTCACAACAATAGTCAGTGTGTTAAAACAACAAGTCTGTCCATCAGCAGACTGATCTACAGTCTTACTTTGTACAGTGCTGGTCTCACTGGCTGTCTGAGGTCCAGGTCTTGTTCTGGATCTGGACAGCAGCTCCTCCACAGCAGCATGACTCCTCTTCTTCTCTCTGTGGAGACATTACTTTATTACTAAAATCATTTGTTGATTGTTGTTGAAGAATATCAAGACTTGGCCGACACTGAAGCTCAGATGGTCACAGAGAAGAGTTAAAGTGTTTGTACTTTTCTGTTTGAATTCAGCATTCAGTCTGTAATGAAAATGTTCCTTTATTTTAAATCTCCTGCATTAATAAACAAGAATTAGCTGATTTTCCTATCTGACTGTCTTATTGAGATATATATATTTTTTTGGAGGCTAAATAACTATATAAACTATATAACTATATAAACAACAGACGTTAAAATAAAATAAAAAATAAAATAAATTCAAGAAGTGAAAGCACGTTTGTTTATATTGCAGATGTTGAAATGCTATACTCCATTCATATCACCACTGAGGTGATTGAACTGAGGTTAGAAGTGATCTAATTATTGTGGTAGACCAGCAGGCTAATACCCCTTTCACACCAATGACCAGGGACCAGGGTTATCTGACCCTGGTTCAACCCTCCTTTGGTCAATTCAAACCAAGCCAGTCAACCCCGGTTGAACCCTGGTCAGGACAATTCAGATACGACCTGTGTCACAACCCGGGAGCAATTAGCTCAGGTGTTAGAAATGGGCGGGGTACACCTCTGGAGGATTACAGAGAGAGGAGATGATAGTGACATCATCAATATGTGCAAAGACGTAAAATGTCACAGAATGATTCATGTTTTTGGGATACAGTGTGAATATAGTACACAGCATTTTTTGCTTTATAAAATGTTTAACTATGTTGTATGTATTGAGATGTAATGTTTGCAAAAACATACAGACAACATACAGATTTACAGCATCTATTCATCATCATGAACCTTTTTTCCTCTGTCTATCTACAGAACCCATTTATCATATATTAGACTACATTGTTTTATCTAATATGATAATATAGGCAACATTTACAAAAGGATTAGACACTTCTGTAGGCTGAAATGTATATTTCACTCACTCCACCATCCCAGCAAAGATTTACTACATACAGTAGGGCTATTAAAGTTTTTCAGCTGGACATGTGGCAGCTGTGGGATAATGTAAGAGCTTGTTCAAACTTAATAAAATGAGTTTGTTACTTTATAACAGAGAGAACAGGCGACAGATGGATATTTTTGCAGGTTTATTTGGAAAGATAAAAAGTTAAAATGGTAACGTTACAAATAGAAGATGTGCAAACACGCTTTAAAAACAAATGTGTGTACAGCTGGCGGTACTGTGAGGTGGTTGGCTTATTATTAACACGGTGTGTTTCTGTGTAACGTCACGGCGGATGCCTCTCTCATTCAGCAGCCTTGTTATGTTTGTTTAACGTTACACTACGTTGTCCCTCACCGTCCCGTCATCTACCGCTTTTTTCTTCCTCACTGTGGACGGCCAGTAGCTCCAGCATTTCAAAGTCTCGCCACATATCCGTGTTGTTCTCGTCCATCGTTCACCTTCGGTGTGTCTGAAAACATTCCTGCTGCCATCCCACCGTTTGTTTATGAGCCACAGCGACCTGTGACAGTTGCGTCACGACTGTGCGCCCACATTTACAACCGAATAGGTTTGTCCCGCCCCGTTTGTTAGCGACCCTGGTCCGTGCAATTCACATGATGATGTTTTTATTCATATTGCTTGAATCCTTGATAAATTCTCTTTTTTATGTCATTAAGGTAGCTCTAGTGTGGGGCGGCAGTAGCTCAGTCCATAGGGACTTGGCTTGGGAAGCGGAGGGTCGCCGGTTCAAGTCCCCACATGGACCAAGACTGGTAGCTGGAGAGATGCTAGTTTGCCTCTTGGGCACTGCCGAGGTGCCCTTGAGCAAGGCATCAAACCCCCAACTGCTCTGGGCGCCTCAATCAGGGGGCAGCCCCCTCCTCTGACATCTCTCCATTAATGCATGTATATAGGTCCTGTTTGTGCATGTGTGTGAATTTCGGGCCTGTGTGTGATATGTATATGTAAAAATAACAGAGTTATGGAATTGAATTTCTCGTCGGGGATTAATAAAAGTGCCTTTCTTCTTCTTCTTCTTGTTCTTTAAACACACAAACTACTGCTACTGTCCATAATTAGGAGGTTTAAAGGTTTGTAGCCGTTTTCTTAGATTAGATGACATCTTTTCTAGGTGACCGACAGCTGTCACAGATACTAAGAGGAAGAGTTTATTTGACAAAGTCTGTTAAATTTGAGTTGGCAAATACATTTGTATAGAAATTTGAATAAACAAACACAAAATCAACAGAAAACATGGTATTGTCAGAGGTAACTAAAAATGAGTCCTATAAATGAGTTAATAGCAGTTCTCTTACTTTGACTCTGAGGGTTCAGGTTCATTACTGAAGTCTGGAGGATGACCTTTAGACCGATCACTCTTCACAGACAGACAGCCAGAGACTAGAGACTCTGCTCTGTCCTCCTCTTCCTCCACACAAACACTCATCTTCTGATCTGAAGTCAGTCTGAGAGTTAAAACAGGAACACTGGCTGTGAGCTCAGAACATTTAACGGAAACTTGTTTGTGCAAGAGTCACAGGCAAGACTGAGAGAACAGGGAGTAACACACACACACACACGCACGCACACGCACACACACAAACACACACACGCGCACACACACACACACACAAACACACACACAGTTTAGAGTATAATAAAACCATCCAGCATTCACCTGGTCAGTTCTCTTTAGATCTCTGCTTGTTTTCTTGGCTTACAGCAGGTTTAATGAGCATTATTCAGCCAATCATGACTTTGTTTTCACAGATGAATCAAACTGTTGAGTTCATTGTAACATTTCTTTCTTCTACAGTCCACAGGGAGAAATCTGACTCACTTTGACAGTAAAATAATAAAATGTTGGATTAACACTCACCCTGCTTCAGTCTCCTGCTGCTCTGTTGACTCTAAAATGGAGTCTGAGCTGACTAACTGAATACTTTCACTTTCATGGTTTACTCCCTGTTCTCGTGTTCTTACATCACATAGGTCAGTATGGCTCCTCCCCTCTCCATTTACAGGAAATCTTAGACCAAAGAGTTTATCTACGAGTGTTTGTGTGTGTGTTACTCACACAAATCAGCTTTTTAACACGGTGTGTTTATGAGAATCTCTTTTGGCTTGATCAGGTTGAATTAAAATTAGTTTTGATCCAATGTTATCACATTATTATGTTTAAATCATGTCAATAAATCAGTTTAGGTCAATGTGCTTTTATAGGTTGTTTTTCTTTCAGGTTACCTGTTTCATGTATTACTGTCACGATATAGCAAGCGTTTTATAAAAATAACTTTTTTTAATCATGCTTTAATACATCCATGGTAACGTTAGCTGTGAGAAACATGAGCCTCCCTTCCACCTTCTCTTCCCTCCTCTCTGACAGAGGAACAACAAGCAGAGATTGAACATCTGCGGGGGAAAGTTAATGATCTGGAGTATTTATGAGGATATCACCCAAGGGGAGAGGAGGAGATGGAGAGGAGAGAGGAGGAGAGGCGAGGGGAGAGGAGGAGATGGAGAGGAGAGAAGAGGGGAGGCGAGGGGAGAGGAGAGAGGAGGAGAGGAGAGAGGAGGAGAGGAGAAGAGGCGAGGGGAGAGGAGGAGATGGAGGAGAGAAGAGGGGAGGCGAGGGGAGAGGAGGAGATGGAAAGGAGAGAGGAGGGGAGGCGATGGGAGTGGAGGAGATGGAGAGGAGAGAGGAGGAGGGGTGAGGGGAGAGGAGGAGATGGAGAGGAGAGAGGAGGGGAGGAGAGAGGAGGAGAGGCGAGGGGAGAGGAGGAGATGGAGAGGAGAGAGGAGGAGAGGCGAGGGGAGAGGAGGAGATGGAGAGGAGAGAAGAGGGGAGGCGAGGGGAGAGGAGGAGATGGAAAGGAGAGAGGAGGGGAGGCGAGGGGAGAGGAGGAGATGGAGAGGAGAGGAGAGGCGAGGAGAGGAGAGAGGAGAGAGGGAGGCGAGGGGAGAGGAGGAGATGGAGAGGAGAGAGGAGGGGAGGCGAGGGGAGAGGAGGAGATGGAGAGGAGAGAGGAGGGGAGGCGAGGGGAGAGGAGGAGATGGAGAGGAGAGAGGAGGAGAGGCGAGGGGAGAGGAGGAGATGGAGAGGAGAGAGAGGGGAGGCGAGGGGAGAGGAGGAGATGGAGAGGAGAGAGGAGGAGAGGCGAGGGGAGAGAAGGAGATGGAGAGGAGAGAGGAGGAGAGGCGAGGGGAGAGGAGGAGATGGAGAGGAGAGAGGAGGAGAGGCGAGGGAGAGGAGGAGATGGAGAGGAGAGAGGAGGAGAGGCGAGGGGAGAGGAGGAGATGGAGAGGAGAGAGGAGGGGAGGCGAGGGGAGAGGAGGAGATGGAGAGGAGAGAGGAGGAGAGGCGAGGGGAGAGGAGGAGATGGAGAGGAGAGAGGAGGAGAGGAGAGGGGAGAGGAGGAGAGGAGGAGAGGAGAGAGGAGGAGAGGCGAGGGGAGAGGAGGAGCTGGAGAGGAGAGAGGAGGAGAGGCGAGGGGAGAGGAGGAGATGGAGAGGAGAGAGGAGGAGAGGCGAGGGGAGAGGAGGAGATGGAGAGGAGAGAGGAGGAGAGGCGAGGGGAGAGGAGGAGATGGAGAGGAGAGAGGAGGAGAGGAGAGAGGAGGAGATGGAGAGGAGAGAGGAGGAGATGGAGAGGAGAGAGGAGTGGAGAGGAGGAGGAGGAGGGCGAGGGGAGAGGAGGAGATGGAGAGGAGGGGAGGCGAGGGAGAGGAGGAGAGGCGAGGGGAGAGGAGGAGATGGAGAGGAGAGAGGAGGAGAGGCGAGGGGAGAGGGAGGAGATGGAGAGGAGAGAGGAGGAGAGGAGAGGGGAGAGGAGAGAGGAGATGGAGAGGAGAGAGGAGGAGAGGCGAGGGGAGAGGAGGAGATGGAGAGGAGAGAGGAGGCGAGGCGGAGGGGAGAGGAGGAGATGGAGAGGAGGAGGATGGCGAGGGGAGAGGAGGAGAGGCGAGGGGAGAGGAGGAGATGGAGAGGAGAGAGGAGGAGAGGCGAGGGGAGAGGAGGAGATGGAGAGGAGAGAGGGGGAGAGGCGAGGGGAGAGGAGAAGATGGAGAGGAGAGAGGAGGAGAGGCGAGGGGAGAGGAGGAGATGGAGAGGAGAGAGGAGGAGAGGCGAGGGGAGAGGAGGAGATGGAGAGGAGGGGAGGCGAGGGGAGAGGAGGAGAGGCGAGGGGAGAGGAGGAGATGGAGAGGAGAGAGGAGGAGAGGCGAGGGGAGAGGAGGAGATGGAGAGGAGAGAGCAGGAGAGGCGAGGGGAGAGGAGGAGATGGAGAGGAGAGAGGAGGAGAGGCGAGGGGAGAGGAGGAGATGGAGAGGAGAGAGGAGGAGAGGCGAGGGGAGAGGAGGAGATGGAGAGGAGAGAGGAGGAGAGGCGAGGGGAGAGGAGGAGATGGAGAGGAGGGGAGGCGAGGGGAGAGGAGGAGATGGAGAGCAGCGTTGCTCTTCCTGAAATTCTATTCAATTCAAACTTTATTTCTGACTCAAGGTCCAGATAAAACAACAACAAAAGTACAGTGTAGTAGCAATGCATGAGTTATTCCTCTTCTTCCTTCATAAATAGTGCTATGGCGGCGTCTAGTGGTGCTGCAGCTGGTTCTGGCTGTACAAAGAACCTCCCTCAAAGTCTTTCCATGGACAGAGAAGCAGCTGTCTGTAACCTCCGTGAAGCCAGCAATTTATTTTTTAAATAAATAAATTGCTTAATATATTTACTGTATTTGCCTTTTCCTCTTATTCTATGAAATGCAGTGCAATGTAGCATTTAAAATATATGGACTAGATATGAGTATGCACAGTACTGACTGAATAATAAAAAAATAATACAATTAAATAAATAATATCAAATAATGAGCTTAAATACACTAGAAAATACTGAACATAAAACATATTGCATGTAACACATCTACTTTATATCTACATTATATGAACAGTATATACTGTATGCGCATAGTAGAACCACATTGCACATGTGGTATGAAAAGGTATATTGGAAATGTATGCATTTAATCAGTGGAAAGTTGTTAAATAAATATACGTTTCTATTATATTTAGTAGTACAGATTTGTATTTGTACTTCTGGTTGTCGGACAGATGGTGCTGTTTGTCTCATTAGGATATCCATAACCCCCCCCCCTCGCATTACCAGCCCCGCTATATCTGCATCACACGCCGCATGCTGCAGCCAGGGGTTACAAAGCAGAACACAAGCACATGCAGGTTTTAATCCGTATGTCAGTCATAAGTCATTAATAACTTTGGTACTTTGGTGATGATAAATAAAATAAGTATTAAAAATAAAAAACATAAAATTATAAAACTATAAATCACTACATAAAAGCCAGACTAAATAGAGGGGTTTTTAGTTTATGTTTAAAAATATGAATATATTCGGCTCCTCTCAGTTCCTCTTGAAGGTTTTTTCCAGCGGCTGAAAGCAGCATCACCAAATGTTTTTGTTCTGCTTTGTGGAACAAAAGAGAAGAACCGAAGGATCTGAGGGGCCTTCCTGGTTCATAAACCAAAAGCATTTCTGCAACGTAGTCTGGTGCAAGGCCATGTAGTGCCTTATAAACTAATAAAAGAATTTTAAAATCAAAACGAAAACGAACAGGTAACCAGTGTCTTTCAAACCAAGACTTTAAAATAGGCGTAATGTGTGCTCTCCTTTTGGTTTTAGTCAGCACTCGTGCAGCAGAATTTTGAATTAATTGTAGCTGATTTATTGTATTCTGTGGTAGAACAGAAAGGAGAGCTAGTGTGTGAAAACTGCAGAAGCAGCCAGTAAACGAGATCCACCACCAGTACACTCAGGGTTACATGTACGAACAAGCAAACGTCCCATCAGACAGGACAGATAAGACAAAAAATGCAAGAAGTCAGCTGAGGACAAATACAGGCGTGCCCCACACACACGCACACATTTCACACCTCACTACACTGTAAAAACAAAAGTTAATGAAACTGAACATTTCAAAGCAACACATTTAAAGAAATTTAAAGAAAACCGGAAGTGTTAAAATGCTAACTCATTTCCGGGTTTTAGGACTCTATACAGAGCTAGTTTCTTCTGGTGTGTGACGTAGTGCCGTAAAGCGGCACTTCTCTCGGGAGATCATACCTACTCACCAAAGGTACATCGTGCGAGAACAGGCGTTTGGGGTGCGGAGTGAGAATGAAAGAGGCGCCATTTTTCCCTATTCCGAGTCAGTGTACCATCATAATGATTTTGGAGCTGTTGTTTTAAGGTAAAAAAACAAAAAAAAAGTTGCATAATGTTGCTTTAAGGTAGTTAAGTTTGTGCATCTTCATATTTTTCTATAAATGCTCATAATTTATAATCTTGTTATTCTTATTTATGACAAAGAATATAGGTTGGATTTTTACAGTGCATTACACAGACAGACAGATCTGTATGTCTTGTGAAATGGTTGCTTCCTTCCCTTTTTGTAGGCCCCGTTCCCCAATATTAGTTTTATTGTGTTAAATTTAAAAGTGTAATTTAGGGAAGAAAGGTTTAACTCTTTGCTCCAAACAGAAAATGAGAAAAAAGATAATGAAATAAAATGAAATAAAAAAACAGAAACTGTAATGAGGAGCAAAAGAGGAAGAGAATACAAACAAAAGAAGAACAACACATTTCATTGTTTGGCCTGTTGTTATTAGACAGAATTCACCTTCCTTACACTCAGAGTTTATGAAATTTATTATATATATTACATTCCATGTGTATAGTTTAGTATAAAAAACATCAACATTTTACAGAGAAATTATTTCCATCACATTAGTAATTCATGTGCTCCATGTAATTATTTCAGTGCCTCAAGTTGTACTGTTGAAATACTTAATTTGTTCCCTGAGTTTAATGATTTATGACCTTAAACTACTTCATTAATTCCCTTAAATTGATCGCCTCTTAGTCCCTTCGACATTCCCTCTGAGTCACTTGATCTGTGGCTGAGACACACGGATATACCTCAGGTTATCTTTGATATGTATTTTTACAGAATAACACATTAGCATAAAACATGTTGATGATACTGCAGATGTCATCCAGTTCATAGAAACTTTATCTTCAGCATTCTGGAGCAGCTAATGTGTGCAGGTAGAGAGGATGAATGAAAGGGTACAAATTTACTAAACTGAAGGAGAAAATTAACTACATCAAGTGAACAGATTACTGGAGGAAACAACATTTTCACATCAACCAGCATCCGTACTATTTCCTCTGCAGTGCTATAAAGCAAAGAATATTAAACTTGAATCATCCTCCAGGCAGATATTACTGTGTAAAATGGAGAACTACTGTACACAATGGTAAATGTTGACCGTGGAATAATTTTCCGTTGCTTTTCCGAACCCTGAACCCAACATCTAGAGAGCCTGTGGAGTGTTATCAGTGATATTTGGCAAGTTGGGACTCCAAATGTTGGGGAATCATGAAAGTTTGTGAAGTAAGCCTTCCTGAGATTGAAAAAGATGACACATAGGTTTTATTATTAAACTACCATATTAACATTTGGAAGACAAGGTGGCAGAGGACAAACAAAAACAGGAAAGTGGAAGTGCCACCATTGAAAGAGGCTCTGTAGGCAACGTCCTTCAGCAAGACCTCCACTGAGTAATGGTCACTGACCTCCAGCGCCTGAACAGAAACCACAGAAAGAAGAAACAGTTTACCAACCTCAGCACGCAGCTACAGAACAGAACTTGGGTTTTATTTTATTTGGGGTGTTTTGCATATTTGACTGCTTTAGTTCAGTCTGTCACATTTATATGTTTACATGCAGCCTGTGTTACCTGGTCCTCTGTGAGTCGGTATTCCTTTTGGAAGTTAAATGGTTTGGCTGAAGAAGCCACAACTGCTCTGGCAAACCGTTCCCCGTTCACAACGATCCTGTTTGTATCAGACAGAATGGACAGACCAGAAATACACATTTTACTGATGTTTTCTCAGTGAAAATATGACAGCATGTTGAGGAGTTGAGGCCCAAGGAGCGGTGACGTCATGTACACGCTACTGCTCGACAACGCTACAACACCTGCAAGATCGAGGGCTTCATCGTCACATTTGAATCTGTCAAATGTTAATTTTTGCATCAAGTTTTTATTGTTTTCTCCAATGTCTTTATTTCTCTGCATGTGTAGTTTTTAATCAAGCAGAACTGTTTCTACCGAAGAACTTCTAGCTGGTTAGCATGTTTCACTAGATCTCTGCAACACAATACACTGATGCCTTTGACATAACGTAACCTCTTCACATGCTGTTGATAATGTTAGTTCATTTTTTTGAAGGTTTTAAACTAAAATTCTGGCCAGATCTCACACGTTGAACCTTTAAGGAATGTAAGTTCACCTGTCGTAGGTGCAGGAAGTGGTCGATCGCACGGTGGTGTCAGTCTTCTCTGGAATGAGCCAGTAGAGTTTCTTCTCTGTGATCAGGCGCACATACTTCCTGTTCTTCTTAGCAAGGTAGCCACAGTCGGCGTTGAAGTCCCCGAGAAGCATCACATTCTGCTCGTTAAACACAACAACACTGATGGTAAGGCGACAACATCTTAACTGGCTGAATTGAAAAGTGTTCTGGTTATCATTAACATTCAGTAAAATGAACTTTTACCTCAGTTTTCCACATCTTCTTCACATACTGCAAAACGTCATACAGTGCATCGAGCTCTTTAGTGGTGTTGGCTGGAGTGGTGTGCTGAGGTATGAGGACAAACTCCTTTATATCTGAATATATAGGGGGGGGGGGGGGGGGGAAAGGTGTTTACATGTCTAAACATCAGCATTCTTTTCATCATCTTAGAAGGGAATCCTGAGTGTGAGAGAACTGACCTGTCCTGGGGGCTTTGAAGCGGACAACAAAAGGCTCTCTGGAGAAAGCATCAACATCTCCTGGTCGATCATCTGGGTACTGATACTGACCCGTGACCATCACTGTATCGGTTCTGCACACATTCAGACAAACAGTACGGCCTAAACATTACTGCCTGTGTACTTCTGAAGCTGTCTTAACATTTTTGGTGCACGAGTGTACAGGTTCAGCTCACCTGTAAACAAACACATACTGCTCCTGGTACGAGGCAGACCTGCCCAGTCTCTCACTGGCCACAGCTTTATACTCATGTTCAGTGTCGTACCTGAATATTGAAGAGACACAGACAGAGAATAGTGGATACAACTGCTGATACTGCTGTTACTGCTCTCCCTCTGTGACAGGGTATCTGCAGGTTTCAACAAGTCAAATTTAAGACTTTTTAAGACCTTTTTAAGACCACTATGAATGCAATTTAAGACCTACTTCACGTCCATACTGGCAAGAAAGTACTAAGGATATGAACGAACATTGGAACCCCAGAATTACTTTCAAAGTAAATGTATTTATTCACTGAAACACATCCCTTCCAGCAGTTTTCCTAGTCTTTGTTCCAGGTTTTCACAGTTTTACGAAAGCAATGTCGGCGACATATAGTTCTGTTACGGCGTGCTCAAAAAAACTAAATATTTAAAGGAAGATAATGCATTTCTTTTATTAAATGAAAGTAACGTCAATGAATTTTAAAGACCCGCCAAAATTGTATTGAAGACATTACATGAGATTTTAAAGCCTTAAATTCAGGTTATTGGATTTTAGACTTTTTAAGACTTTTTAGGACCCCGCGGGAACCCTGTGTGAGGAGTAGTCACGAAATACTGTACTGATGTGACTGGGCAGTCGCGTGCGCTTACTGTTTGTGTGTGTGTGTGTGTGTGTGTGTGTGTGTGTGTGTGTGTGTGTGTGTGTGTGTGTGTGTGTGTGTGTGTGTGTGTGTGTGTGTGTGTGTGTTTGTGTGTGTGAGTGTGTGTGTGTGTGTGTGTGTGTGTGTGTGTGTGTGTGTGTGTGTGTGTGTGTGTGTGTGTGTGTGTGAGTGATTAATCACCTGTTAAGGCGGTCAAGCAGCTGTGGTAAAGCTTGTCCTTTAGAGTCTCTCACTTCCTGAAGCAAACACACGTCACAGCGAGCGATGATCTGGAACACACATCACAGCAATGTAAAGGTGATTTGCACATTTGTAGTGAATGTTGCATTCTGGGTATGAGGGTACTGGCTATGTGAATACCATGGTAATGAGCCTACCCAGACCATGGATTAAGAGAGCTGGATACGCTGCTGCCAATTTGTCCCAGTGGCCCATAAAATCCCAAAAAGCATATTAAATGCTGCACGTTCTACTTCTCGTTTACATTTCGACATCTGTTTTAAGAATCAGATGGACATGTGTTTTTCTGTTTAATAGTGTGTATTTTGTTGATAGATTATACCGAATAATTAATGCTACATATTAAAGTTCACACACCCAACATTTACTTTATAATTACAGTGGAAAGGGGTGAACAGGGGACGGCTTTTAGAGAGTTCTCTGCCACATTTGAAATGTTTTGTCTTGATGGTAGTGTGCTGTCACTGAAAAGCCGTTACCTCAGCTGAACTCGCTCATGCATACTGATGTTCAAGACAGAGGTAAAATACCTCAATCAAGTCCATTTGTCTTTGTCTTACCCTGGTGAGAGTATGCATGACATTGCTCTTCTTGGACTTGGATTCCCCAAAGTGGTGGAGGTTGAAGGCACAGATTCTAAAATCTGAAGCCCCTCGAACTTCACACACACCCACGAGGAAGGAGAGTAGGAGGAGGGAAAAGGACCTCATGGCACAGAGCTGCAAGAGAAGAAAATCTGATTTGATGAAACATCTACTCAGAAGCAGCAGTAACTGTACAGTAAATACACCGTGGATTGGACGTACTGTACAAATGTGGACAGGAGCAAATGTTCCGTCCAGAGGCCTGACCCCCCAGACTCACCAAACAAACACATCACTCCATATGCACACAGACTCTCACATACACAATCTGCAGTTTCCTAACACACATCCATCCCTACGACAGAGTATTAGGGCCACATTGAGGGAAAAAAAAAATCTGAGATTTCGTGAATGAAGTCATAAGTTTCGTAGTTCGTAGTATAATGAGAATAAAGTCATAATAAAATAAAAAGTAATAATTTTACGTGTTATTTTAGAGGGGAAATAGTGTGAAAATGAGGTACGTGGAGCATCTTGTGAAGTTAAACTTTAGTTCAGGTTCCACAAATAACCAAATACTTCATCTTTTGGCACAAAAGGAACCACATTATCATCAGTATCAGGACCTGGAAAAGATTGTGACAGAAACTGAGTTTAATCCGAAGAAAGAACTGACTTCATTCTATTAATATTACAACTTTTTTCTCATAAAGTTATGACTTTATTCTCATTATATAACCACTTTTTTCTCTTAAAGTTATGACTTTATTCTCATAATATTACAACTTTTTTTCTCGTAAAGTTATGACTTTATTCTCGTAACTTTTTCCTCATAAAGTTATGACTCTATTCTCGTAATATTACGACTTTTTTTTTCTCGTTAAGTTATGACTTTATTATCATTATATTACCCCTTTTTTCTCTTAAAGCTATGACTCTATTCTTGTAATATTAAGACTTTTTTTCTCGTAACATTATGACTTTATACTCGTAATCTCAGATTTATTTATTTTTCTTCAATGTGGCCCTAATACTCCGTCGTACCATAGACCTACAACAATGATAAATAAAAATGAAAATGCAAACAAAAAAACTGTTATTTATTTCCATTTTTAAAAATCCACAGGGAGCCACTGGAGAGGGGCTGAAGAGCTGCAGGTTGCTGACTCCTGGGTTAGGGTATAAAAGATGTAATTTCATTTGTCAGTTTGCGAGTGATGGCTGGACAAACACAAAAAATGACCACAATATATTTTATAGTAGACTACTTACTAAGTCTGTGTGCACACTAGGGGGTGTCGCGATATACTGGTATTGATGATAACCGTGATATTTAAAATTAAATATTGATATCATGGTAAAACTGCAGTGGAGAGCTCCTTCAGTGACAGGCTGCGTCACCCGAAGTGTGATATCGCTATCGGTCCTTCCTTCCTGCAGCTGTCAGACTCCACAACCAGCACTGCTCCCAGTAGACCACATATACACCAACAAACTGACTGAATAACTGCACATATACTGTACACTGAATAACTGCACATATACTGTACACTGACTGTGCAATATCACTACTACTCAGGTGTAGCTTCAATTCATACTGTTGAATACTTTAATTTTGTGTGCTATATCAATTTTCCACTTCTGTAATTGTGTTAATAGTCTGTTTATTGTCAATACCGTATATATTGGTCCTATTTTTAATATTTCCTTCTATTTAAATTGTTTATATGTAGTTTCGCTTTTGTTTTTTACTGATGCTCCTTGTTTCTGCACTATCCCCTTTGCTGCTGTACACTGCAAATTCCCCCACTGTGGAACTAATAAAGAACATCTTATCTTATCTTATCTTAATTAACTTTTCTTTTAACTTAGCTTAACTTTTAACTGAAAAGAAAATACTTAAGATCAATGAAATAAGACTATAGGATTATGTTGTGCGTGTGTGTGCAAAGTTTAAACATTAACTGCAGGGTAAATCCTATAGTATATGCCTTGATCTTCCTGTTGTGTCAATGAGCTTCCTGTTTTGCAAATGTAAGCAATATTATTTCCCCATAACTCCCCACGATGAGTTGGGTCTGAACGGCTACGTTGGGGTTCAGCTAATGGCTTTTATTTTGCGTTAAATTTGCAAAGTTCAAAGATA
Source organism: Sebastolobus alascanus (assembly GCA_916701645.2). Taxonomy (NCBI): domain Eukaryota; kingdom Metazoa; phylum Chordata; class Actinopteri; order Perciformes; family Sebastidae; genus Sebastolobus; species Sebastolobus alascanus. The sequence continues at coordinate 356,425 of CAKAOJ020000400.1, forward strand.
CTACCAGCACCTGTAACGCTCACTAATTAACTAACATGGATTTTTCTTGTTTAACTCATCAGAAATGGTGTGTGGTTTTACATGGAGTTACATGCTTTTAGCTCTAGCTTCATATTTAGCAGTTAAATAAGAGTGGTATCATCCCCAAAATGTCAAACTATTCCTTTAAAGCCAGCTAAAGTTACAGAACCATTAAACTTAGAAAATAACAACAAATATAACAGACACATATTTGTTGTTAGAATGCATTCAATTGATTAATGTGAAAGTTTTTCACTTGTGGTCACCCAAAATTTGTATCATTTATTTGTCATGTTGATCATAAAATAGGCTAATTCTAATTATTTTAGACTTAATTAAAGGGACTGTATGTAACTTTTTACACATATAAATATTTTTTTTAACTCCAGTGTGTGAACAGGTTAACCTAAAAAATGAGACCTTCCGCGACTTCCTGGGTTTCCTCTATCAGCCTGTAGATTGCTTTTAATGTGATGAACCCGGGCCCGTTTATACCGGGAAAATCCAACAGATGTGACGTCATGCATGCTCGCGAGTGCCTTTATTCTCAGCTACGCTTACAGGGTTAACAGTGTGCAACCATAGCTAATGTTCGGTTAGAAATGGAGTCCGCTAACGCAAACAAACGACCAGCCCCCACCACAACTCAGAATCCAACACAAACTCCACGGAAGCACAAAAAGCAAAGTTATATAGTGAAGCCCGTCTTGCAAAACAGGAATATGACCGACGTCGGGGGAAAATTAGGATCAACATCGGGCCTTCAATTCATGGTGGGACCTTCGTCTGGTAAACTAACATTACTGCCAAGCATGTGAAATATACAGTGATATTGTGGTTTTAGCTGCTAATTTTGCTAACGTTAATCAACATGATGCCTGTCAATCACGTCGTGTGTGTCGCTTCACTGTTTTGTCCGATGCTCGCTCCCGCCTACGTAGTGCGAGCACAAGCGCGAGCAACAGGACGCTGACTGTCGTTGACTCTTGCATAGAGTCCCTTTAATTAATGTAATAGCCGTGTCTTAGGCTATTTATTGAGCCTTAAGATGCCCACTGCTATCACTTGTCTGGACTCCTATCAGCCCAACACACAGACAGCTTGTTTCATTCACACCACACACATAAAGCCTTTTGTCTCAACATGAAAACAGAGACCTGGCTGTGTGGCAGGTCAAAGGTCGCAGGAGAGGCTTCAAATGCTGCTCTGCTCATTTAAGGTTATTCAGGGTCAAAATAAACATGACGTCAGGTAAACATGGGGAAATCCCTCGAGGTTCCACTTGTGGGGGTTTACAGCTGCACCAGCACACATGTGACAGGTTTACTGAGCTTTACACAATGTACGTATATTACCATGCTGCCTGCATGTAATGTCCATGTGAAGTGGAGGACTTACTGTACGGCTGCTACAAACCTGTTGAAATGTGAGTTCTGTCAGCATGACACACTGTTAGAAACCTGTTAAAAACACTCCTGTTTTATCCCCCCGCCAACCAGTGAACACAGTCACAGTGGAACGTGTTATGTTGGTAGTTTTCTCTCTCACTCTCTTTCTGTCTGTCTTTGTCTCAAACACACACAGAGAGAGAGACACATTAATATACAGACATCTCAGGTTACAAGTCACATTCCCCAGTAAAGACTCGACTCTCTTTAAAAGAAAAGCAATAAGTCAAACTAGAGCAAGAGAGACTTACCAGCTTGTTAGTTGTGGACTTGTTTGTTTCCTGCCGCCTCCTCTCTCTCTGGTGAAACCTGAAGCTGGTATAGCCGCTGGTTCCTGTGGGAGGGACTTCTCTGTCCACAAGAAGTCTATTAACTGCAGGCTACACTAGATATTCTGCAGGCAGAGTTCCTTCAATTAATAAGTCAAAAGATTGTTTTTGCTTTCTCTCTGTTATTCTAATTTCATATTTAAACCTTCGGGGCTATACTGTACTCACCGTGTGGCATTCATATAAAGAGAAGTTCAGCTAGTGAAGATATCAACATTCATGTCAAATGATAAATGAAGATATTATAGATAATAAACTTGAGAAATTATAGTATACAAAGAGATTTTTAGTGTATCGTTGTTTCTCTGTAAATCGAACATTTTGACCTTTTCCCATTTATTGGTTTCAGTTCTCTTCGTCTCGCATCACTGAGAAAATAAACTGCATGTTTCCTCTTTTTTTTCCTCTCTCTCACAATCACAAACTTTTGACTGGTATCACAAGCAAAAGCAGGTGTAACATTCAGTATGTTAAATATGGTGGAAAGCGGTGGTATTGCTGCAGTGAGGTGGGGGGGGGGGGGGGGGTGCACCGTGTTTGCACTTCTCTCCAATGCTGCGCAGTTTGAAAAATTGGGCGTGACGTAAAAAAGGCCAGATGAGGTCTGGAGTTAGAAATAACAGGGTCGAGTCTCTCTAAATATAACCTCTTACTAATACGCTTCCTTTTAATGCAGGAAAAACTGAATCAGACAACATTTATGATCATGTCATGTCCTGTAGTGTTGAATTTACTGCACACATTGACATGTTTAATATCAATATGCACCACAGTCTTTAAATAGCAGCTCTGCTTGCATATAATAATAATAATAATAATAATCATCACAATCATCATGATAAGTGGTTTAAAAATAGTTTGATTTAGTATATCAAACTGAGACTTTTACCCTTAGAGACCCACATAGAGGGAGATAGGAGGTCAACAGTAGATGTCACATAGAAGTGGTGTACATCATCTGAAAGCTGGGAACCTGAAGATTAATTTGAGATGCAGCTCAGCGCTGTGTGTCAAGTTGCGAGGAACACCGTAGGACAGCTATTCTCAACCACTGGGCCTGGGGCCTCAGAGCGACACCTAGTGGGCCGCGGAGGTACTGCCAATGCTTAGATTAACCTCTTCAAAATCTGACAACCGCTCTTGTCTTTCAGAGGTTGTGGCTCAGTTTTAAAGCTAGAGTGAAGATGCTGGTATCATAAAAAACTAAAGAATCAAATGGTCCCAACCGTGTCATGCTTCTTGGGAATTAGTTTAAATATTTGTCCAACATTATGCTAATTTTGGCGAGGAAAACCTGGCATGGCCAAGGGGTCCCTTGACCTCTGACCTCAAGATATGTGAATGAAAATGGGTGATGGGAAAAAGTGATGCTGGAGACGACCCTACACCAGTAAAAGCTCCAAAGTGTGTGGTGAGGAAATATGACCCTGAATTTTTTGGATTAGAGTTAGCCAACCCTGGCTATGGTCAACATCTTTGTGGTTATCAATTATTTGCTGTTTTATTGACCAGAGTGTGAAAAAAACTTTTCCACTGATTTTCAATTTACACAAAATAAAATTGTGAATCTGCCTTCTTTGAGTTGTATTTTTGCATTCACTTCAAGTCCACTTGTTCTCCAGGTAAACATTTCAGTATTTTTGTTGATCCCTTGAAAAAACGACTAAAATAAACCGCTGTGAATGTATGTGGTAAAATGTAGAACATGAAGTCTGAGGGGTTAAATACTTCATGCGCAACAACTACTGTATAACCATCTGTTGTTTCAGTATCCATTATAAGCTTTTGAATTCTATGATCTGATCTCTGAACAGGTTTGGATCTTTCATATGTTGAATTGTTAAAAGTGAACTCCTCTCATCACTGATCACAGTTCTTCTTCGCTGTTCTACACCAGTAGTTGTCAGTGGCAGCCATGATACATCCAGATCTACAGCTCAGTGAAGGCTACTGTTCTGGAGTGGCGAAGAAGAAGAATTGATTTCCAGTTAAACAAGTTGACTTTTTCCGATCCTGATAAATTATGGTATCGGATCGATGCACAGGCTGGCGTATTCGCCGATACCCGATCACTCATTTTGGGCAGTATCAGACTGCATTTCCAATACTGGTATCAGAACAACTCCACGTGAAATAAATGAGAAATCAAAGCCATCACCACAAATCACTTTTGTAATCAAACCCACTTTTTATTGGTTGTCTGAGGTCACAGGAAACCTGCAGCAGCTCTAGTTGGCGTGCAGGGCCTTCCAGCGGGTCAGAGGGCCGCTGCTGGGGATGTACTTCACCCCACAGCCATCTGAAATCAGACGCTTCTCAGCCATCATCTCATCAAATTCGTCGGCATTGAACTTGGTGAAGCCGTACTTCTTGGAAATATGGATCTGAAGGAGAGTAAAATGACAGAAGTCAATGCGGACTTACAATAAGTGTAATTAAGTGTTACAAAAAACACATCTGCAAATGGTTGAATTAACTGAGGAGTAAAAGCCTGTAAAAGGCCCTTCAGAAACATCCTATTTTGTCTCAGTGGTCCCTTAAAGCACTCAGCACCTCCCAGCTGAGGACATACACAACCACAGAGTCACTGTCTGCAGCCTTTGCACACCAGAACCGCACCGCAGCGAGACCAGTCGGCTTAATAAGCTGCAGAGCCGAGCCATGATACCGTTAGGGATGCATGTTCCCTCAGCTGATGTTTTCTCCTCGCACACGTTTCATAATATGAGACCAAAATAAAAATATAACCCACAGGTTTCAGCGTGTGAGACGGGTGACGTGCTCGTTTACCTTCTGGCGTCCAGGGAACTTGAACTTGGCTCTGCGCAGAGCCTCCACCACGTGCTCCTTGTTCTGGGCCTTGGTACGCACAGACATGATCACCTGACCGATGTGCACACGGGCCACGGTGCCCTGGGGTTTACCGAAAGCACCTCGCATTCCAGTCTGGAGCCTGAGAATCAGAAGATGGGAGACCAGAGCAAATATGATGAATTCTATATGATAAATGCGTAAAAGATGGTATGAATATCATCTCGATTTGGCTCAAAAATCTTCATCTTTCAATAAGAGCAGTCATTTCAACAGCCCAGTACATGAATGCCTCTTATAGAGATTCTAATTGATCAGATCCTGTATTTGACAGCTCACTAGCCTCTCTGAAGATGATTTTGTTTGTGTCTATCAGATCCTAAAGCAACACTTTACACACAGATGACGGATTCTCACCTATCAGCTCCAGCGCACGATAACATTTTGTTGATGCGGATCACGTGGAAGGGATGCAGACGCATGCGGATGTGGAAACCATCCTTACCGCAGGTCTTCACCATGTACTTGTTAGCACAGATACGGGCAGCCTCCAGAGCTACACAGGGGTGATAGGGGGGGGGGGGGGCATTTAAAAAGGACAATTCCAGCATTAGTGCATGATTAGTTTTTCTATTTGTGCAACTCCTTTACACTTCTTTCAGAGCAGTTTTTTTTCCTCACACCGACCCCCCAAATCTCCAAAACCTTCCTACTAAAATAGAATAAAATATACAGATATATGGACCTCCCAGTTAGTGCTGGGCGACATGGAGAAAATTATAGGGTTGACTATTGACAATGAGATTTTTAGAATTAACTGAAGAGTAAAAGCCTGTAAAAGGCCCTTCAGAAACATACTATTTTGTCTCAGTGGTCCCTTAAAGCACTCAGCACCTCCCAGCTGAGGACATACACAACCACAGAGTCACTGTCTGCAGCCTTTGCACACCAGAACCGCACTGCAGCGAGACCAGTCGGCTTAATAAGCTGCAGAGCCGAGCCATGATACCGTTAGGGATGCATGTTACCTCAGCTGATGTTTTCTACTTGCACACGTTTCGTGATACGAGATATTCTAATCATCAGTAATGTGGATGTAATGACTAAGGGAGTAAAGGCAAATAATAGAACAACTAGAACAGTCTGGTAAGTTCAGGAAATTACATCACTTTACTGTAATGCAGCTTTTAAAACCAGGAAAAGACAAACACTTGTGCCATATTACAATATCCAACATCTAAGACGTATCTAGTCTCATATCACAATATCAATATAAGACATATTGCTCAGCCCTACTCCAAGTATCTACAGATTTATCGACACAAGACATATGCATGCACCAAAACTCCCATAGTAATCTACAGATACATATGTACTGTACATCTATGCCTTTACAATGACTAGGTTTACAGACACAAAATATTCAGTTTTTCTATTCCAAAAAAGACAATATTTCTACTAAGCTGTTTACGTGGCTAATGGGAATTAATATTACATTAATATTCCTGTTTACATGGAGCTGTGCACACTGCGATTAACGTAAACGGTGGCAGACTTGTTCAACCATGCGGACAGTCTCCCTCTTTCATTCCTTCAACCACCTTCTTGAAACCATCGGCGGTGCAATATTTGCGCAGATCCAAAACCTGTTGATATCGAAGTCTTTCATAGTGTTTAAAGTAGGCGTGTTTCTCTTTTTTCTTTTGGGCATGCATCTCTTCAAACTATTGGCTAGTTGGTTTGTTTACAACGCACAGAGCTGGCCGTACACAGGCGAGAGGCTGTGTGTGATAAAAACACAGATTGAAACGCATATTGTGAATGTGCTGTATACATGTCACAAAAATGCTTCTAAAACCTGAATATTAGAGTTTAATATTAATGTGCATGTAAACGTTGTCAGTGTCCTTTTTTACATGCATACCTACACTGCACTGTCACTTCACTGCTGTACTTACTTATGTTATCTTATTTTTATTTCACTTTATTCTATTTGACTGTATCTTTTTTTAAGGTGTATTTGTGTTGGGACTTGTTGTCTAAGCTACTGGATGCCTAAATTTCCTTCGGGATCAATAAAGTATTTATCTATCTATCTATCTATCTATCTATCTACATATGCATGCATGTGCACATGCAGGACAGAAAGCCCTGTATAAACAGAAGTCTGCAATGACTGCAATTCAACACATAATTCCATATCTATTCAAGAATAGGCACATGTGCATGTACAACTGAAGACCTTGGAAGAAGGAAAAAAAATGGATTTCAGTGCTTTTCTCACATTGAGACCAGTTTTCAATGTTATTTCAGCACAGCAGTGGGAAGAGGTTTTGTTTAATTTAGGACTGAGGGTGTCCGACTTTCTAAGTTCCCAAACAGAAAATAAACTCCTCAATAAGAAGTGTACATCTTTGCGTTTGGTCACAGCTCTGTGACTCCTCACCTTCAGAAGACAGCTGCTCGTACTCATCAGAGACCATGTGGCCACACAGAGGGAACTCATCTACCTTGGCCTTCTTCCTGCCCAAGTCGAAGATCCTGATCTTGGGATCTACACACAAAAAGGAAAAACTGAGTAAAAGCTTTGAAATCATGCAATCACTGACAGTTAATCAAATGGATTAACTCTCAAACGTCTACTACAATATCTAGCCACCAGTGTGGTCAGACCAGTGTGATTAACTTCACACAAAAGGGGGCTGGCAGTGGATTATCACTCATCTATGGACACAACAATACTATTTTGTCTCAGTGGTCCCTTAAAGCACTCAGCACCTCCCAGCTGAGGACATACACAACCAAAGAGTCACTGTCTGCAGCCTTTGCACACCAGAACCGCACCGCAGCGAGACCAGTCGGCTTAATAAACTGCAATACAATTACTTTAGAGTCAAAATAGCATTGTACACTAAATCTAGGGCCCAACAAGGCTCTACCTGACTTCCTGCATTTTCACAACATTGATGTTGAGTATAAATTATAGAAAGAGCTTACCAGGTACACCCCTGCAGAAGCGGGACTTGGGGTAGGGCTTGTTCTTGCAGTAACGGTAGCTGTGGAGACAGTGTTAGATGTAATTATATTAACCCATACAAGTCATTGTTTGGCTTTTGCTGCAACTTTTTGATGGTATATCTCTAAGTGTTAGTACGACCATAACCCCATATATTACTACTAATGACGTAAACGGGTGATAAATATAGTTACATATACATAAATGGCTTCAGTTTACATTGCCTGTTCCACTACGGTTCTTGGTCCTGGAATTATTTGCAGGCCGAGCTTAAACGTGAGACCCTTATCTCATAGACTGCAGGAAGAGGTCCCTGCAAGCTGCAGTTGTTTCAGTTGAATAGCAAACACATGACCAACATGCTGCACTGTTAATGCACTGTATAATGATGTAAATGTATTTTTGTCGTAATTCAATGTTGTCTTTTTATCACTGACAGTTAATCAGATGGATTAACTCTCAAACGTCTACTACAACATCTAGCCAGCAGTGTGGTCAGACCAGTGTGACTAACTTCACACAAAAGGGGGCTGGCAGTGGATTATCACTCATCTATGGACACAACAATACTATTTTGTCTCAGTGGTCCCTTAAAGCACTCAGCACCTCCCAGCTGAGGACATACACAACCAAAGAGTCACTGTCTGCAGCCTTTGCACACCAGAACCGCACCGCAGCGAGACCAGTCGGCTTAATAAACTGCAATACAATTACTTTAGAGTCACAGTCACAAGTGATACAGCCTATAACAAGCTGAAATTAATAGCTGTGACGTAGCTCTTCTTCAAACTTCACAATTAGCGTTAGCATGGGCCTTACCAGTTTAGCATCAAAATGTGTGCAGATTTAAACAGGAACAAGTTCCTGTTTCAGTGTCAAGGTCACAGTAATACAGCCTATAACTAGCTGGAATTAACAGCTGTGACGTAGCTCTTCTTCAAACTTCACAATTAACGTTAGCATCACGTTAGCTGACGCTAGCTTCACGCTAGCTGACGTTAGCATCACGCTAGCTGACGCTAGCTTCACGCTAGCTGACGTTAGCATCACGCTAGCTGACGCTAGCTTCACGCTAGCTGACGCTAGCTTCACGCTAGCTGACGTTAGCGCTTTGTATCAGTGAAACTACTGACATTGTGGATAAACACGAGCATTGACTGTGATTCATACAGTGTATCAGACATGTTTTCCAACACTACAATGAGACAACGGTCTAAGTTTGTCGACTGGGCCCGGTGGAACGCCAGCACCGCGCACATGGTGCGACCCGGAGCCGCTGCCATTTTCCTCCGAGTGGACCTGAACCGGCCCCGCTCTGAAATGATGTAGAACAGAACTTACCAGCGGGCTGGTCGCCGACCCATGGTTGCGATCTGTAAAATAAACAAATAAAAAAAGTGTTATTTAGTCCAATTTCTCTGTAAAACCACTTTAAATCTGTCTGTTTGACGGGGAGCCGGAGGAAACGCGCTCCCACCACGTACTCACCTAATGGAGGAAAGGAAGATGACGTCACTTCCGCTTCCTCATATGGATTGAAGGGTTGCCTGTGGAAAATATATTTTAATATTAATTAACGCGTTATTTTTGCTCCGGCGTGTATTTGTAGTGATATAAAAGCGTTAATATAACAAACGTATTTAAAAAAATATTGTTGTAAAAATCATTTAGACAAGCTTCAACTGAATGCTGGGAAGTGTAGTTTTATACGACGACTGCGAGGCTGAAGGGCGACCTCTACCTTAACCTGAACCTCCGGGTTTTGCTTTATACTACACAATGTAGACCTGCTATTTGATTCCTTGTTTAGTTAAACTACAAAAAGAGAAATAAACTAATACAAAATGTTTCTGAAATATTAGGCTACTACATTTAACCAGTTTAGGCCAATAACTCTAATAGGCTATTTTAGTATTATTAGTCTTCTTTACAAATAGATGTTACTTAGTATGAAGGGTTTATTTTGTACATGGAGAACAAAACGCTGTACAATGGTTCAAACAGACTGACAACTGAAAGGGCAGAAAGAGACAAAGATGCCTCTGAGCAACAGTTTAATTAGAATAAAAGGAATCACCAGTTTAGCATCAAAATGTGTGCAGATTTAAACAGGATAAAGTTGTAGTATTATGAGAATAAACTCATAATATTATAAAGTAGTAATTTTACGTGTTATTTAATTTTTTTCTCGTAAAGTTATGACTTTTTTTCTTGTAATATTACGACCTTTTTTCTCGTAATATTACGACTTTTTTTCTCGTAAAGTTATGACTTTATTCTTGTAATATTCTGACTTTATTCTCGTAATGTTACGACTTTTTTCTCGTAATATTATGACTTTATCCTGGAAATCTCAGATTTTTTTTCCCTCAATGTGACCCTAATACTCCGTAGTACATTTGCACTTTGGCCCTCACTGCATTAGACTTATATACTATATACTTAGACTATAAGCTGTGTTACCTTCATCACAATGCTCAAATGTTTTGCGGCTCCAGACAGATTTTCTTTTGCCTAAAATGGCTCTTTTGATAGTAAAGGTTGCTGACCCCTGGTCTAGGAAGAAATCCTTTGAGATCAGTGCAGATTCCTAATGCACTCTACAAAACGGCCGTTAGGTGTCACTATTGCACCATATATATGAAGTCCCTGCTCCTCTCCGCCCTACTTTGCTAATTCTTAAAAAAGGAACAATGAGCTCATATCTAAACTCTTGATAATGCAGAACAAATGTTGCTCTCTAGCTGGGGAATGTGAGGAATCCTAACCTTGTTCAGACGTCCGCTCCGACATCACTCAACATAACAAGGTTAGTTAAACATCCTCAGAGGCCCGGGAGGGATTTGTGAGGGTTTTTTTGTGTGTGTCTAATAAGTCTTGACGTCATGCCTGGTGTGTCCTCACACCTCTTTGAATTTAGTTTGTGCAAGGAGGTGCTGTTCAGGCTCTCACACTTTTACTTCTTACTTCACAGTCAACATCTGGGAATGGACCTGCATGAATAAAGTCATGTAGTCTACAAATTAATAAATAATATATCCTTGTGCAAACACAGTCAATTCATCCCAGCCCTGATTAGGAAGTGGCAACACAATGCCACTCCTTGGTGAGTGACCAAGTGGATATAGCCTCTGAACTGTGACTGGGATCCCTGTACAGCTTCATGTGAAGGTCATCTGTCAGCTCTCCCTCCCTATCTTCTTCCGTTGTGTCTGAATCTCCTCCAGATTTTGCTGTGTCTGTGCTGAACCTCACTGAAGGGCGAGGATGACAGTGTGACGATGGAAAGGGAGCAAGGACCAAAAATGGTCCTACAGTATGTGCCTGTTTCTGGTGACCAATGACACACACACACACACACACACACACACAGACACACACACTCACACACACTCACACACATTACAACAGAAATAGCCTAGTTTTCCAGACAAGACCTAAAAGCAGGACTAAATCTCCCATTTGGATCCAGGACTGCACTCGTGTGTGTTACTGTAAAGTAGTTTGTTTCCTTTGTACTAACATGCATTTAAGCTGAAGTAGGCGATATTGGAGCAAATATGATTTAAAAAAGTTATTGTTATAAAATGGTTGCTATATCCTGACAGTTGTTCACGAAACAGGTAACCTGAAAAAAATCATGTTCCTCTGTGTCCTCCGGTGTCCTGCGGTGCTCCGAACGGCATCTGCAAGATTTCACAGACCGGAGGAAAACAAGCAGTAAGAGCTGATCTGAGGTCTGCCGTCTATGAGTCAATCACTCGCGAACTCCAACCAAACGGTCAAACTAGGCAGCGCTGATCAAATATGAATCAATATTTTGTTACTGTAATGCTTATTTCTCTCCTCAATTGTTCTCAGAATCATCTTGTAGTGTTTAGCTGTAAAATGAGAAAGTTTGTGACGCCGGCGCCATTGTAAAATCTGTTGAAGGAACGCCAAGTTCCGGTCACATGACCGGAGCACAGCCAATAGGATCGCTCTCTCTCTCTGAAATGACCTGTGATTGGTCAAAGTCTCCTGTCACGGGCTAGATTTGATTAGATTTGATTAGATGAAAACAGAACCATGAGGAGGAGCAGAAGTCTACTTTTCTCTCAGAACACTTGAATTACAATATGCTGAAAGGTTATTATGGAATTTTTGCCCAATGATGCCAAAAATATACTGCCTACTGCCACTTTAAGAGAGAAGGTCATGATTAAAGTTAGGGTTGGTAATCTTCTTCAAAAACATTTTCTGTTATATTTATTGAAATTCGCGTTACATCCCAACAGCAATAATAAATCAATTACGCTGACAAAAAAAAGAAAATAATCCGATATCTGTGGCTGTCGCAGGACTGTAATAAGTGCAATAATTTCCTAGCTTCCCAGCTACCTACCTACCTACCTGTCTACCTGCCTGCCTGCGTGCACTCATTGCGCATCACGGGGTTCTTCTACAAGCTGCTAGCTTGACAGCTGTGAGTACTAACAGTAGCCATGTTCGTTGTTTACGTTCATAAGGAAAATTTTAGGGGAGTGACTTTGCAGACTTTGCAGAATGGCGGTACCAGGCTTTTGCACTCGGCGGCTCACGTTACCGCAGACTTGGAAAGGGGAGGAGTGAGAGGAGGGGTACTCAGTTGGTTGCAATCTGCAACCACACCACTAGAGGTCACTTAATCCTACACATTGTACCTTTAAAAGGAATATTCTCAAATCAAAAGGTCACGGGGGGTAATCTGCACGACAATGTGTATCCTGTCAAAAATGAATCTTGAGGAAGACTGTTATTCATTGTATTCTCCCTATACAGTATAAGAGCATCCACTAAATGCCTGATAATTATGCAGACTATGTGTAGAATATATGAGGAAGGTTGAGAACAACAAACACAGTTCACGATGACAATGATCCTGATGATTAAACAATGACTTCTGTTTGGTTTCATGCTGCTCTCTTGACAACCTAAATATATTATCAACATTGAATTGCTCATACTGTCACAACCACACCTTCACACCAACACACAAACTCCACTGACCAGAGTGACTGATGAGGGCGTGGTGGCTAACACCCTGTGTGTTATACTGTGAAAACGGAAGTGTGTTTGGGAGGCGCATGTTGTCTGTGTGAGTGTGTGTGTGTAGGCAGGCCTGTGTGTGTGTGCAGTACAGTGAGTGTAATAGTTCACATGAGAAGGTCAAGGTCACTTCAAAACTACAGGAGCTATTGTATAGCACCATTTTGTTCCATTACTCATCCTAAAGAATGCATAGCAAGCACAATGTCTTTAGGCCTGCATGACAAAAGTGAAAGAGTGTGTATGGAGAGATGGGTGGGGTATTAAAGTACTATTCTCACACATTTCAGATAGCGTCAATATATGTGTACAGTATACAATATCTCTCTGTGTATGTCTCCATGTACAGAAAATATAAGAAATAAAATTGTGATGAGTCATTTTCTCTGAATATTGTCTCAACTCTTAAAACACAGCACACCTCTAAAAGCACCAAGGCAGCGTTAGAGTTCATTTTAAAGCTATTTTAATAATGTTTCTTTTTAAAACAAAGCTCAGTCGAAGTCCTTTCAATATATAGGCCAGGGAAGCCAACCCTTCCCTCCCTCCCACCACCATTTTATTGACTTTTATCATAAGCTGGATTTCCACTAAAGGTTCCCGGGACTTTTAGTCCCTGAAACTACTTTTCAAGGAACTGAAGGTTCCTTCAGCCCAATGTTGTCTGTGTTTCCACCGCGGTCTAAAGACCTGTGAAGATTAGACAGATTAGTCCGCTGACGTATGAAAAAGCAACATGTCATGTGAGGAGGGCTGCTGCTGGTCGCAGCAGGAAACACACTCTGCAGCCTGAGGTTCAGTGTGTCGCCTGTTTACTCTAAAAAACAGGTTAGAAAAAAATAAACATGGTTTGTAGGTTTTGTCTCACTGCGACAATATTTGCACAATATTTGCATTTCGTTGCACTTGTACCTGTACTATGTGCAATGACAATAAAGTTGAATCTAATCTAATCTAATTTACCGTTGCATGCTGGGCCTGTTTACTGATGCATAGTTAGATGTAATGAATGAAATGCAGCGGAGGACGAGAGCATCGGTCTCTGTTTGATGGTTGTTTATTTGTGATTTTATAACGTAACCGCCGAGAAACAATCAGAAATTAACTTGTCTTTCTCTCATTCACAGCACCGCCGGGATGTCTCCCTCTTCTAACGTTACCGCTCGCCCTCGTGATCTCTCTCTTTCTCTTTTCACTGTCTTTTTTTATGAGTCGGGAGACCGACAGTAGAGCCAAACTTTACTTTCAATGTTATCGATATTAGAGTACTTCCTTGTTTATGAATAAAGCGGTACACGAGTTGAAGATGTTGAAGCAGCAGCGCTGTGTGTGTGTTTCACCGATCAGCGACGGTCATCCCTGCAAACTCCACCCCGAAAGTTCTGGTGCTTTCAGAAAGTACTACCCCCCCCCGACCAGGGCCTTTTCAGTGGGGTAAAAAGTCCCATTAAATTTCCCCGGAACATAATCTAGACCCTGGTCCCTGCGGTCGAAACACAATGAGTTCCTCAAAAGGTTCTTAGTTCTGGAGGAAAGTTCCTGCGGTGGAAACGAGGCTTTAGGTTAAATTTTGGTGAAGGAAAACTGGCATGGCCATTTTCATTCATGTTTATTTCTGGTTTTCAGGTTCATACTTGTAATTTGTTGACAGGCTTTAATTTTTTTCCTCATACTGTCTGTCTGGATATACCTGTATTCACCCTCTGAAACGCTCCGTTTTAGTGCCAAAATCTGATTGGTTTCTTGAATCACATGTTTTCTGATCTAGGCAGCCCACAAAAAACTGACTGGCTTGTCTTATTTCACAGTTTGTGAGTTGGTAGGCACTCCAGATACCCAAATGTATGTGCACAAGCACTAAAAAAATTGAGTTTTCCATGATATGTCCCATTTAAATCAGGAGAAGCACAAAATTAGATGATCAATAAAGTCTTGAGACTGTATCTGTAGGATGAAGGATGGCACACAGCTCTCTCTCTGTTGGAGCTGCAGTTTGTGTGGATATTTTTTCGCTGAGTTGGCATTTGATGCCCATATTGTTAATAAGGAAGTGAAAATGAAGCGTTGTCATGGAGACCATGCCCAAGGAAAACATAAACAAATAAGTCTGGCTTATTCCTCATTGTGATTTGTTCCCTTTGTTCTCTCTATCATCCATCGAGATTCCTGCACATCACTTCAGTCTCGTGGCCTCACATATCAGCCACATGCTTGCTCATAAATTTAACAATGTTCAAAGTAACCAAACATATCTCCTGAAATCTGTTGAGACGTGTCCACCCCCCAACTCCCCATTTCAATTTTGGTACATCAAAAATCATGTTTCTTGTTATTCATGTGTTGCCAAAGCAAAGATAGGAATAGGAGGGGGAACAAAAACAAAGACATTAGATCACCTACAATGTATAATATATATATATAATACTGCAGTACTTTGGTTTGACTCTCTGTCTCACTGTCTGTCCCACTGTCTGCCTGTCTCTCTCCCTCTCTGCAGGTCGTGTCTCTGCAGGTCTGTGCGTCAGGCTCAACTGCCTCAGTAATGAGATCATATGATGTCATGCAGTTCATGCGGGAGCAGCCTTCCGACCAGTCTGGCTGACTCCTGATGTGAGAGAGAGAGAGAGAGATAGAGAGAGAGAGAGAGAGAGAGAGAGAGAGAGAGAGAGAGAGAGAGAGAGAGAGAGAGAGAGAGTATAAATATAGGCTTTATGGGTCTCACAGGAAATAAACCAGCTAAAGTAATAATTGTTAATCTAATAACCTAAACATTATCAACAATGTCATTTTATAACGGTAACTTATTGCCTGTTCTCTCTCTTTATGTCTCTCCTCAACCTACTCTTCTTCATTCTTCTTCATTAACCTTTGAATTACTCTGCATTATACTCCATCAGAAGCCTTAGTCTCCAGGTGCGTTCCGATGGCCTAGCAGTTTCCTGTGAAGTGGACCTCACAGGGCTTGAATGCTAGCCGCTAATGTTAGCTGCTGTAAGCACTCATGCCACAGCCGGTGTTGTGTTCTGGAGACATCGCTGTTCGCTGAGTATTGCTGAGTTTAACAATAATGTTATTGATATCTAACTATTAATTCAGGGTCTCGGCAGGAGATATTTAAACATTTTATTTCAGTAACGTTAGTGTAAAATGTCCACAGTATAGCATTACAATACCAACGCACAGAGGAAGTGATGTCTGCGTTGGTGACGTTGCAGGGCGTCCAGAACATGGATGTATTAAGAGATCTGGATCCAGCGTTGGAGGCGGGGCCCCGTTCATTCCTATGAAAGTTGCTCAGTGGCATGAAATAAAAAAAGCTTGTGTTCCAAGTATAATATTACCCGGATCTTTCGCATCCATTGGGCCCATAGAGCAGGCACAGTAGCGTTTCCTTTAACCCCGCCTCCCACGGCCTGGGTCTCATTCACGTGAATGGAGAAAGGAAAATAACTCTGGATTTGGCTATTGGTGAATTTTAAAACTTTTAGGACCTAATGATTTAAATAAGGGCTATTCAAGTGTTCGTACTGGGGAGTTGATTAACCTCAAAAAAGTTATCCACTGATTTACAGTCGTCTTTTTCCCAATGTAAGTCTATGGGAAAAAGTCCTTTTGGGCCCAATGGCATCACGTGACGCAAATGGAAGTTGTAGTACCGCCATTTTACCACTATGTAAAATTTGCTTCAAAGCCCGGCGCTCTTCCTGGGGGCTTGGTGTCTACGAGAAAAAGTTCATGAGTTATGAAAGGGGGCGTGGCTTAAAGTCCCAGTGAAACAGAAGTTGGAGCATCTTTGGCTTCTGTACTGTAAGGTATCACAGAGAAACAGAACATTTGAGCGGTCTTACAGTTACAAGAGGGATTTAAATCGAATTCCTTGCATGTGATTGGACTCCTAAAAGGCAGGCTTAAAGTTTAGTGCGATATGGAGCCACAGAGCAGAGGACTGTTGCGCATGAAGCCAAAATGGCTCGACTTCCATCTCGAAAAGTAGCCGGATCTTCCGGCGATCTTCCAGCATCCATTGGGCACATGGAACATGCGCAGTAGCGTCCGCTCGGTCACATGGCTCGGTCACGGGGTCCCACGGGGAGAAATAACTCTGGATTCAGCTATTAGTGCGATTTACAACTTTTAGGCCCTGATGATTTAAATAAGGACTATTAGAGTGTTCATACTGGGGAGTTGATTTACCTCAAAACAAATGATCCGCTGAGTTACAGACGTCTCTTTCCCAATGTAAGTCTATGGGTAAAAGTCTTTTTGGGCCCAATGGCATCACGTGACAGAATGGGGGAATTTTGTCGTGGGAAGTTCCCTTAACTGACCTTCCCTGTACAGGGAGCAGGGAGTACAGTTTATTTACACTGTGTCAGTTGTACAACATCCCTCTGCTCATTTCTTCAAATTCCTGATTCAGATCAAACCCTCAAGTTGTCCTTTAGATATTCTTCAGTTTCATTTTTAACACAATCAGTCAAGTAATTCTACACAGTTTTAATTCCTCTCTTTCTATGCGCTCTGTTCCTGATGTTTAGCTGAGGCCAGCAGCTCTATAGCTCACTCTTTCTGTCGGCCAGTCCACTCAAATTTCCCCTCCGTTTTGGTGGCCAAAGTTTTCACCCTAGGAGGCTGAAATTTGCCATCCATGGACATCAAGTGTGTTGGTGTGAACGTGTGTGTTTGTGTACATGCCAATTAGCAATAACGGGGTGTGGCAGTGAGAGTGGCCTATAACAAAAATAACATCTACATTTTTCTTTTGTTATCTTTGCTTATATTGTTCTGCACAACTATTAAATGCTGCTCTACCATCCAGCAGAGCTACGAGTGTGAGAACAGACGTCAACGAAACCGAGGGGAAACGAGTGAGACGTGTGAGGACCAAATTTCTTGACCCACAATGTAGTAAAACTTCGATTTGTTACTATTCGTTTTTTAAAGTATTTAAAGTATTTGATGTGTGAGAGAAAGATGGAGCAAGACTTAAGTCTTTAGCAGGGGTCAGCAACCTGCGGCTCCGGAGCCACATGCAGCTCTTTAGCCCCTCTCCAGTGGCTCCCTGTGGATTTTTAAAAATGGAAATAAATAACTTTTTTTTGTTTACATTTTCATTTTTATCTATCATTGTTGTAGGTCTATGGTACGACGGTACGACGGAGTCTTAGGGCCACATTGAGGATAAATGAATAAATCTGAGATTTCGAGAATAAAGTCATAATATTACCAGAATAAAGTCATAGGTTTATGAGAAAAAAAAGTCGTAATATTATGAGAATGAAGTCAGAAGTTTACGAGAAAAATAGTCGTAGTATTATGAGAATGAAGTCATAATATTATAAAGTAGTAATTTTACGTGTTATTTTCTTTTTTTCTCGTAGTTATGACTTTATTCTCGTAATATTACGACTCTTTTCCTCGTAAAGTTATGACTTTATTCTCGTAATATTACGACTTTTTTTCTCGTAAAGTTATGACTTTATCCTTGTAATATTACGATTTATTTTATCGTAAAGTTGTGACTTTATTCTTGTAATATTACGACTTTTTTTCTCGTAAAGTTGTGACGTTATTCTGGAAATATTACGACTTTTTTTCTCGTAAAGTTATGACTTTACTCTCGTAATATTACGACTCTTTTCATAGTAAAGCTCTGACTTTATTCTCGTGATATTACGACTTTTTTTCTCGTAAAGTTATGGCTTTATTCTTGTAATATTACGACTTTTTTTTCTCTTAAAGTTATGACTTTATCCTCGTTATATTATGACTTTTTTTCTCGTAAAGTTATGACTTTATTCTCGTAATATTACGGCTTTTTTTTCTCGTAAAGTTATGACTTTTTTCTCGTAATATTACGACTTTTTTCTCATAATATTATGACTTTATTCTGGAAATCTCCGATTTTTTTTTCCCTCGATTATGCCCTTACACAGACTTACATTATACTATATACTTAGACTATAAGCTGTGTTACCATCATCAGAATGCTCAAATGTTTTGCGGCTCCAGACATATTTTTTATTTATTTTTTTTGCCTAAAATGGCTCTTTTGATAGTAAAGGTTGACCCCTGGTCCATAGTAACCTAGTAGCAACCTTGTAACTACAGTTGAAAAATAAAACTTTTTTTTCCCACTAAAATCATCTGTGAGTGTGTGTTGGAAAACCCCAAGCATCAAACAAGACCTTTTATTAAAGGAAGTACAATAATACTCCCTTGTATTTTCTGTAACTGAGCAACCAACTGCAGAATAGTCAAATCTGATCCCTGTTTACACCGTCACACAGTGTACGTGAATGGTCATGTGACATGCATTTTCAGGTGATCATTTTCGTTTAAAAACACCGTTTTAAAATGAAATGTATTAGTGTGGATGTAGCCTAAAAAAGATGGCAGAACGAAGGGAGAAGGAACGGAGGGGAAAACAAGCCGAGGGGATGATTAGATGAGGAAGGATGGGGGGGGGGGTTGAGGTGTCGAGCCACAGAGACAGATCACAAGGGTCAACTAGAAAACTGGCAAAATACATTTTTTATACACCTCCTCCCCTTTCTGTCCAGCCACACACACACACACACACACACACACACACACAAACATTCTTTCTATGCATCTTGCAGTAACACGCACACACACACAGTCGTCTGGGGTGACATCATCATGTGTTTCCTTTAACATCTGTTTCCAGTGAATCCAGTCCAGATGCAGGTGAAGACGACGGCTCTCACCTTATATACGAGAGCGGATGACTGACAGAGAGGTAAAGGGATTCCAGTGACTCACACACACACACACACACACACACACACACACATAGCAAATGAGTCCCACAGGTGTGATGATGTGTTTTCATGACTGTACGGTACCTGTGTTTTTTTCTGCAGCGGTGATGTAATGCATATAATTCACACAGAGTCACCTGGATGAGCAAGAGCAGCCTCTCTCTCTCTCACACACAGAAACACACACACACACACACACACACACACACACACACACACAATTATTCACAGGTAACTGATAAGTCAGTGAGCCAGTAGGGTGATGATGATGTCATTGGGATCAGACAGAGTAGTGTTTCAGAGGCTGTCTCTGATCCCGATGACATCATCATGACCCCACTGACCTCACTGAGGTGTGTTCGTGTTTATATATTTGTGTATATGCACACTTCAAAGACGTTTGCATTGATGCACATTTTGTGCGCACACATGAAATCAAGAACAGAAATGCGGAAGATGTAGCAGCAAGAAAGCTAGATGCGGGAGGGAGGGAGAGAGGGTGATCAGTCATTCATAGCTGCTCTCTCTCTCTCTCTCTCTCCACATTCCTCCTCCCTTATATGGACAAAACTACTGGAGCCCATCTCTCCATCTCTATACCACACACACACACACACACACACACACACACACACATGCAAGCCACCAAACTACAAAACAGTTTTCCAGCCCCTGTGACCCAAATTAAGGAGATCTTGCCCCTTGAATCCAGTCTAATGATCTTTATATTGCTGCCCTTGTTATGTGGCCACCCTGCAAAAAATCAGCCCAAAAAACCCCCCCGACTCAAGACACTGATTCTATCTCTCTGCAAGCCTCTTGTTTGTTTGCTTTGCTCTTTTCCTTTTCACTCGGTGTGTTTGGACTGTTAGTCGCCGTTCTCTCGGTCCTCCTCTCTGTTTAGATGAGTTCAGAGGAGTAGAAGGCCCAAGAGAGGCACGCTGCTGGTCGCGGGGGGAATCCAGCAGTGCTTGCTTGGGGAAAGAGCCAGAGGAATAGAAGGAATAAGAAGGGTAAAAACACAATGAGGGGGTGGACGATGGTGGAGGTTTTGGGGGGGGTGGGGGTTTGTGTGTGTGCAGGCAGGCTGAAAAAGACAGAAACAGAGTTAGTGAGAGGAGGCAAAGACAGACAGGCAGAGAGAAAGAGAGAGAGAGCTTACCTTAAAAGGCTGTGTTTGTAGATAGAGAAGGCGTCGGAGTGTTTAAATGTACTCGTGTATGTGCGTTTCCAGGTTGTTAAATGTCTCCAACCTATATTAACAGAGGGTGGAGGGGATTAAGAAGCTTTACAGAGAAAAACTTCAGAGGGGGTTCAGTCTTAGAGAGAGAGACCACTCTCTTACATCACTGATCACTGTGTGATTTCAGGTTGTGTGCTTGCATGTGTGTGCGTGCGTGCGTGTGTGTGCGTGCGTGTGTGTGTGTGTGTGTGCGTGTGTGTGCGTGCGTGTGTGTCTTGCCAAAATGGCCAGTAGCTACGACCAATAGATTCCTGTAGTCTGATTCATTCAGCTCAGTCAGGTCTCCTTTTAAAGACTGTGAATGTGTTGTCTCGATGCTGAACACCCCCCTGTCTAATTTCAATATCCACTTGCAATGCACACACACACACACACACACACACACACACACACACACACACACACACGCCAGTTACCAAACAGTTATTCTACTTTTACTGTAACTCACTCTCAAAAGTGTGCATGTGTTGATTACATGAACACAGACACACACACTCATCCTGCCTCAGCCCCCATGTACTCATTACCCAACAGGAACTGAAGATCTGGGACTAGGTCCAGATTTCTCTCTCTTTTTCTCTTTCTCTCTCGATTTGTCTGCTCTCCTCCTCCTCCTCCAAGGAGATTTTCTTAATATGGCCAGAGAGGGAGTGAAAAAAGAAAGAGAGAGAGCTGGACATTGGAGCAAAGAGTTACCAAAGTAGCTAAATGTTCCGCAGTCTATCTATCTCCACTCCTCACCCTCTCCTGTCTAAACTAACCCTCAGTCAAAGTGTTTGTTTAATCCACACAGCTTACACTGTGTTTTATTTACTTTGACAACCAACCTCAAACTACTGTATCTATTCTGACGAGGTAAAATGTGGATTAGAGGCGCAATCTCTTTATTTTTACCATCTAAATGTCATATACAGACATGGCCAAACATATTGGTTTGGGATTGGGATGTTTGTCTGAATGTGTCTGTGTGTGTTTGTTTGTGATGTTGTAAGCTGTGAAGTGAATTGCCCTTCTTGGGATCAATAAAGTTGTCTGAATCTGAATCTGAATCTGAATCTGGTTACCCTTGCATTTTATTAAAATAATGCACCGTTCGCCCTGAAGAGTGATGAAATTTAAAGGTACTGTTTGTAACTTCTTACACGTATAAATCATTGCGGGTTGGTGTCCTGTGTGACTACGCTGTTCAGACTCAGACTCCAACACAAACTACACGGAAGCACCAAAACCGCAAAGTTATATCTAGTTTTCAGCCGGTCTTGTAAACAGTGTTAACTCTTCCTGCTTCAGCCTCCCGACCGCGGTCAGAAGACACAGAGGAGACCGGAGCTTTGGTCTCCAGGGCCGGAGTCTCTGCTGTACTCTGCTCCTCTGCCTGCCTGCTTGCCTTCACTCACACACCGCGCTCGTTCTCACTCGCTCTCTCGCTCCACCTCTCACGTGCATGCGCGCACACTACACACTGCAGAAGAGTTAGTTTAGCTCTGAGAATATCTAGTGAATGTACAGTGGACGTTTGTGCATAAATAAATGCTGCATCTCCTCCAGACCAACAGAGGTTTCCCGTGTCTTGTGAAGTGACGGGGCTCCGCAGCGAGTTACGTTATCGTGTCCGACCGGGTGTCGGTGTCTCCCCCCCCCCCCCTGTTCCTTCTGACCGCGGTCGGGAGGCTGAAGCAGGACTAGTTAACACTAGGATCAGCATTGATTCATGGAGAGACCTTCGTCTGGTCAGCTAACATTACTGCCAAGCAGGTGAAATACAGAGTGATATTGTGTTTTAGCTGACGTGTGTCACCTCACTAGTTTTGACCGATGCTCGTTCATGTCTATGTAGAGCGAGCACAACAGGACGCTGACTTTCGTTGACTTAACAGCCACAGGTGTCACTGTTAACAAGCAATTTCTGATTCTTACATATTGTTCCTTTAAAGGCTTTTTACTATCAAAACATGTCTATGTTTGGTTTGCAGTGGAAGAAAACAAAAAAGTTGCATGGACAAAATGATTAGTACCCGTTAGAAGTTGTAAGTAGTGATACTTTAAGCAGACAATTGTGTTTTAATTAATGTCACAGTTGTTACAATCACTCATGCAGCCAGTTTAATAGTACTCTCTCTCTGTCATGAGGACTTTCTAGTTGGTTGGTTGGTTGGTTGATTGTGTACCTACAGGTCATCCTACCTACAGGTCATCCGCCCTGAGGCCTCTGGCTCTGTTGTCCTTCAGTTCCCAAGCCACTTGCCCCTGCCTTAACTTGTTCGCGAGTGAGGGGACAATTGAACGTGAGATTGTCCGGAGAATCGGAGCAGCGGGGGCGGTATTGCATTTGCTTTACTGCACCGTTGTGACAAAAAGAGAGCTGAGCCGGAAGACAAAGCTTGGTTTCAGTAAAGACCATCTGTTATCTCTACCTCTTGGTCTTTAAGTCCTGCGTTTGTGTCCAAACCTGTGTTCACTAAATCGTGACACACACTGTGTGCATCACATTGAACACAGAAAACAGAAGGAAAAGCAGAGTGATCTGAAGAGATTATATAAAAAAGGTAATAGCCAAGCAATGTCACAAGGTCACAAGACCATCTCCAAAGAGAATAATGTTCATGTGACCACTGTTGCCAATATTATTAAGAAAATGCTCCAATGGTCAAGAAAGAACAGACCCAAGCTGATCTTCAAGTTCAAGGTACAATAGTTTCAAATGACACCATCCAACGCTGTCTGAATGAAAATGAGCTCCATGGTAGAAGACAAAAATTAGAGTTTGTTGGCACTGCCTTGAATCTGTGGAGAGGACAATAAAATCAGAAGACTATCAAGGCATTTTGGAGCGAAACATATAAAGCCCAGTGTCAGAGAGTTGTGTCATGGTGTCTTCCAGGAGGATAATGACCCCAAACATCCATCACAACGCACCCAAGAATAGATCTGAGGTGACCTGCCATGAGTCCTGATCTGAATCCCATTGAACATCTGTGGAAAGAGCTGAAACTTGCAGTTGGGAGACGGCACCGATCAAACCTGAGACATGGAGCAGTTGGGGGAACAGAGCGTTGGGCCAAACTACCAGTTGAGAAGTGGAGAAACCCTAGAAATAGAATAGGAAAGGAGTAAGTAAGTAAGAAAGAAAGTAGGAATTGCCTTAACAGACATTCATTCGGCTCTGTGACTACCTCCGCTGCCGGCTTAGCAATGGAGAAACACACTTTAAAGCCCCACTGATGTGTGTTCTCACCATAACAACTAACAACAATTGCCATATGTTGCTCTGGCTCTATCTATCTGGCGTGGAGAGGAGGTCGTGTTGCTCGGGCTATATTTCTGTTTGGCGTGGAGAGGAGGTCGTGTTGCTCTGGGTCTATCTGTTTGGCGTGGAGAGGTGGTCGTGTTGCTCTGGCTCTATCTATCTGGCGTGGAGAGGAGGTTGTGTTGCTCAGGCTCTATCTGTTTGGCGTGGAGAGGAGGTTGTGTTGCTCGAGCTCTATCTATCTGGCTTGGAGAGGAGGTCGTGTTGTTCTGGCTCTACCCGTTTGGTGTGGAGAGGAGGTCGTGTTGCTCTGGCTCTATCTGTCTGCAGACACCGAGAAACTTCTTGACATCCTCCTGGATCCACCTTCTCACATATGTTCACATTACATGTATTATTTTTATTCATATGGATTGTCTATGTTGTATTTTCATTATGTTGTTACTCTGTACACACGACATCTATTGCACGTCTGTCCGTCCTGGAAGAGGGATCCCTCCTCTGTTGTTCTTCCTGAGGTTTCTAACATTGTTTTCCCTGATAAAAGAGTTTTTTTCGGTTAAGTTTTTCCTTATCCGATGAGAGGGTCGTACTGTAAAGGACAGAGGGTGTCGTATCCTGTACAGATTGTAAAGCCCCCTGAGGCAAATTTGTGATTTGTGATTTTGGGCTATACAAATAAAATTGACTTGACTTGACATTGTCTTTTCCCCTCATCAAATGACAGCGGCAAACAGTTCGATATCCGTTCTACTACCGTTCTCTTTCTATGGTAGATTCATGGCTTGATTGCAGTTATTGCCTCCAAAGGCTGCGCTACAGAATTTAAGTTATGGGCACCAATATTTTTGGCCATACTATTTTGATGTGTTTTATTATTTTAAATAATAGATTAAGTTGTAAATCAAAAGCAAAGTTTCATGTTCAATGTAAAATAAAGAATGATGGATACCATATATACATACAGAGATTATTGAGGTTTTTTTTTTTTATAAAAAGGTATAAATATCTAGAAAATCAATCACTTAACTTAGATCATGATTTTTATTATTATGTGCATATTGTACACTCAACATATGCCCAACCTGCGTGGGCTTACAAAGCACCGCACATTTAAGGAGCCCTGTGGAGTTTGCTTAAAAAACAAAGAAAAAAATTATGTTTAAACATTTTTTCACCAGTATTCCAAAAGAAAACTTAAAATAAAACAATGTCTACTTTTGACCCCAAATCACAGGTTGTGGCTTTTATGTGCACATATGAGTTGTGAGCAGTTCAAACAAATGACTGTCTCATTTGAAAACATTTTAGATACCAGAGAAGGTGAAAATATCCACTATTTCACAAGAAAAAACGACAGCAACGAATCAGAAAAATGGTACCAGAAGATGTTAATATGCATTTGTCTTGCTTGATTAGGACGTAACAGAAGTAATCTTGACCCTATCTCCAGATTTAGGGTCCCCTTTTTCTTTCTTTGCAGGATTTTCTCATAATATGCACTGGAATGATTTCATCTCCAAGCTGGTTAAAGTAACAGATTACCACATAACGTTTAGCCTGGTTATACCTCTCAGTCTTTATAGTGTTGGAATACATGGAAAGAAAACAGACACACACTTTCCACCAGAGCACACTTACACACAGGCAACCACATGTACTGTACATGCAGCGGGCTTTCCCAGAAGGAACACCCAAAAGGAACGAGATATTGACATACAGTACATAGCAGGACGCTAAACCACACACGCATATCTTACTCATATGCACATCCACCAGCATACACACACACACACACACACACACACACACACACACTCACACACACACACGCACACAATACACTCGCAAACATCTCATTATTCCTTAAGTTCTGACGTTCTCGGTGTGTGTGACTCAGCCTGCTGCAGACATCAGAGTCTGCTGCTCAGTGAGTCAGTGTGATTACTCTGCTCGGCCCCGACTGTGTTTCATGTCTTCAGATCCTCACAGTATAGTGTGCTGTGCTCGTGGTAAGAGTTGATACCACATATTAAGTGTGTTGATGGAGTGTAGCCTACTGTATGTGCAGGTGAGGGAGGTTTTTAAGTGGTGGTTTGTGCTGTAATGACAATGAGCTCTTGTTCTGTGTTTGCTGTCTTCTTGTTACTGTTGCGTTGAAGATTGCATTAATGTTTTACTGTTCAGTTCATCTCAGCTTTGTGCAGTATATTTCATATTTTATATATTATTTGTTTGTGATGTGTGCTTCAGTTCTGTTGAGAAAAATGAGCCATGTTCATCTAACTGTAAAGCAATGAATCTCTGACTGTCTGTCCTTTGCATATGGACTGGGTCGAGCATGTCGTCCATAGCGGGCCTTTACAAGCCGCGGCTAATTGACTGCTGTATGTCGTAGCGATACAAACCAAACTCTTCTTAACTTCCCAGGAGTCAACAGGCGATGAGCGGTTCTTGACAACTCTAGAAGCCTATAGCAATCGGCCTGTACCGAACGGGTACGCGCTTCGAATGGCAAAGCCCAGAGCGGGCACTGCACTAGTATCTATAAATGCACATGGTGAAATGGGTAAATGCGTATTCCTATGGAAGCCCAGGTGGCCTACTAATGATGTATTAGACCCATAAATTTAGCCCCCTGACAAGTGACACCATTCTCTAACCCTGACCTAACATACCGGTTTATTATCCTACATTGTATCTGCTTAGGCCAGTGGTTCTCAAACTTTCCCCCCTTTGGAGGAAGAAACATTGTCACATATAAATGAAATTTATGGTGCTGCTGTCTTGCTGCTAGACCGTCCCGTTACAGGTGCGCGCAGGAGAGAAAACAGTTTTAAACCACATTGAAACTGTTGTTTTTGAAAGGCTAAGAGACTGAAGCAGAATATTTCATTAGATAAAAACATGTAGTGAATTTTGGAAATAATTACGATCTCTCTTTTTTTTCAATAACACAGCGGGTTCCGTGAGCGTGCCTGGCGAGCTCGCTGTCACGCCAGTTTGTGGAGCTTCTCAACTCAGCTGCCAACTGCCAATATTCGAAATAAACACAGTTGATTTATCGCCTCAAAAGTTCTTAGGAGTGAATTTAATGAGAAAACAACATACCGGTTTTCGGACCGGGTAGCCTACCTTCGGACTGCCGTGGTTGATTTGCTCTCCTCAGTCAGAGGCAGAGTAGGGGCAGGTCTTCCTGCAAGGCATTCTGGGTAGGCGCACCCGCACATGCCAAGCCCCCAGGAAGAGCGCCCGTCGTCGATCCCAACTTTCGTATTGGCCAAACGGCGGTACTACAACTTCCGTGTCCGTCACGTGATGCCATTGGGCCCAAAAAGACTTTTTCCCATAGACTTACATTGGGAAAGAGACGTCTGTAACTCAGAGGATAATTTTTTTTGAGGTGAATCAACTCCCCAGTATGAACACTCTAATAGTCCTTATTTAAATCATTAGGTCCTAAAAGTTGTAAAACGCACTAATAGCTGAATCCAGAGTTATTTCCCTTCTTCCGTTCATGTGAGTGAGACCCAGACCGAGGCTGGAGCGCAAGCCGTGACGACGGCGTGACGTTGGGACCCCGTGACCGTGAGTCATGTGATCGAGCGGACACTACTGTGCATGTTCCATGTTTCCGAGATCCGGGAAGTCGAGCCATTTAGGCTTCATGCTCCACTGAGCAACTTTCATAGGAATGAACGGGGCCCCGCCTCCAACGCTGTATCCAGTTCTCTTTATACATCCATGCACATGCACAGAACGGATCGAAAACTCTTAGCAACATTTTCTCTCTCTTATCTACGAAACACTTTGCCGATATTGAAGCTCGCTAGAGCCTCAAATCACAGTTTGTCATCTCAAATTTGGAGCCATACTCTTTTGATTCCGACACCCAAAAACAGTACGATGACATTTTCAATGTGAAACTTCAGCTTGCTACTCTGAGGTGATTCGTGTTTGCCTCCAGTGACTCATGACGTTGGCAGTAAAAGGGTTTATTATGTATTCATAACGCATTACTAGAGGATTTGAAAAGCGTGTATAACCCTTGTATAAAGGGTGCCTTATTAGAAAGTGGTACCAATCTTTGAGAATTACTGTTACGTCATCATGCGATGACTCACTGTCACCTTTTCATTTTGGTCATGTCTACTTGGTGGCCGTCCCTCGATCCCTCTTTTCTTTAAGTGCTTTCTGTGTGACTGATTTGTCGGCCTCAGCCGGTCATAAAAGCCACTCCATATATTTGACATGTCTAAATATGGACTCAATTCCATTTAATGAGTAACGTTTTTACTCTACTTTGTCATATGGGAGCCACTTTTATGTGCATGTGTGAGTGCCTTTGAATTTGAGTCAGATGGGGGGGGGGGGGTGAGAGATCAAGGAATGCGAAAGAGACATATTTGTTGAAGGACAACCTGCAAGTGGGGTTTAATGTGCTGTTTATGGGTCTAATCTATCTGTGTAAAGTGAGCAGAAAGTGAGTGCACAGGGACATTTCAGACTCAGTTAAACAATTTACCACTTTAGTGCGTTAACTGGTTACCAGAGAGAAGCTTTGTTAGGAGGCTGTCAGCTGGGCCCTGACTCCCTGGTTCTCTAAAAACTCTCACTTTGTCATTTCTTTGCCCCTTTTACATCCCACTTTGCACATTAAAACAAACTCGGTCTCCACTATATGCCACGATTTAAGCACCAGTCTACTATTATTTCAGCTGTCTCACCTTTGCACCTTTTGTGCCCACTCTGTCAGAGATATCACGTTTTTTTTTGTAACCCTTTGAGACCAGCGGGATTACCGCAATTCAGGCTGACATTAGAGGTTGTGGCAGGACTCAGTCTCTCAGCTGGAGAGGAAGATATTGATATCATATGAAACTAGAAAACCTAAAGAGTCCATTGGTACCAACCATGTCAGCTTGTCAGGAAGGAGGCTAAATAACGCTCCAAAGTTAGGTTAATTTTGGGGAGGGAAAACCTTGACCTCTGACCTCAAGATATGTTAATGAAAATGGGTTCTGTGGGTATCCACGAGTCTCCCCTTTACAGAGATTCTCACTTTATGCTAATCCCATGCAGTTTTGGAAAAAGAAAACATGCCGTTTTTTGCATGCTGTAGGATAATCACAGCCTCATGAAACTTTACAACCACAAACTAGAGACCTTGAGCATTCAGAGGATGGATGGATCAAACTAGAGACCTAGAACATTCAGAGGATGGATGGCTTTCTTAGCTAGATTGACAATAAGGGGGTTTCTGAGCAGTTTCAAGAACAGAAGTGCTCGCCATCCAATCGTCGAATTATGCAATGCAGAAATCTCCAAATGTCAAAAGTTTTTGATACCAAATCACAGCATGGCTTTTTCTATGGTGTTCCTCAAGGTCTTGGTGTCTTAATGTGGTATTTTGGAGGGATTATTGATAATTTTTTATTAATTCTCCAGTGGTAAAAAAATGGTTAAATTTAGCACCAAATCTGTGTAACAAATGGTATCAACCCAAAACTTGCTGTAACAACTTATGAGACATAATAGAGCATGGGGATGGGAATCATAATGTTCTTAGTCCTTATACACTTTCACAATTTATTGTAAATAATTAATTCAAGCATGGCAAACAAACAGAT
Source organism: Sebastolobus alascanus (assembly GCA_916701645.2). Taxonomy (NCBI): domain Eukaryota; kingdom Metazoa; phylum Chordata; class Actinopteri; order Perciformes; family Sebastidae; genus Sebastolobus; species Sebastolobus alascanus. Next base: position 386,022 of record CAKAOJ020000400.1, read on the forward strand.
CTAAGGGTTAAAGGGTTAACGAGTGAACGAAGACCATCGCTAATAGAAGACACAAACATCCATGCACAGACACAAACGGTTGAGCCCAAGATAGACAGGTTTGCAAAACCTTTAACTGCTTGTTTGGCACTTCAAAAATAGCAAATCTTTAAGTGCATTTCCAAAATATATGTAGAAACGAGGTGCAATTCACTTGAAATCTCCAACAGGACTCTACTGGTATTAATTACTATATACTTCAGCTAGATATGTAGATGGACACATTGTCTTTTCTGTTCAAGTGTTTATTGCGGTGAGCTGGGAGGCAGACTGCATAATCCAGACTTACACTGTAATAAGATTTCTCCAACATTTTTAATGCATTGTCCTGGTGATAGTGTCACTAAAGGGTAACATTACCTCAGCTAGAATCCCTCATACTGTACATGCTGTTCAAAAATGTGCAAAAACATATTACATACATTTGACATATGTTGTCTAACAAATACCAATTAAAGCTGCAGCCGTTAACTTTGAGCATATATAATAAAAAGTAATGTTTTATAAAACTGTCGCTATATCCTGACAGAAGTGCATGAGACAGATAATATGTGGGAAAAAAAAATCATGTTTCTCTGTGTCCTCCTAGTGCTCCTAATGGCATTTGCAAGAATTCACCGTACCTGAAGGAAAACAACCAATCAGAGCCAAGGAGTCTCTGAAGCAGCTGTCAATAACTGCTCACAGTCACCTGACTTTCCCCGCCCACCAGCTCACCTGTATCCACTTTCCCTCTTCAGCTCTGCGATATATAACCGGCAACATTTCCACTGGTTCCCTGCCAGATTGTCAAAGTAGCCGTGTGCGTTGTCCCTTTGCTGTCCCGCCTCTGTAATCTGTGCTCTGTATTCTGTTACAGGCTCCCTGTCTTCCCTGTCCTGTCCTGTACGGACTTTGGAGGACAGTTATTTGTGATTTATTTTCATTTTGCTGGAGAATGTTTTGGGAAATCCAACACTTAATTTCTGACAGACCAGATAGTGGGTGGTGTAAGTTGTCATCTTCACTGGTTTGTATCGGGATATATAGATCTGAGTGTCATCCGCATAACTATGGTTGTGAATGTACACAGTGGTGTTCATGAAAAATGTTGTGATATAACTTTTATTTGTTCTGCTTTGTCTGTCTTCTGCTTAATTACGTAAAAACAAGCGTGTGTGTGTGTGCGTATTTACCCAAACAAATGAGCCTCTGGTGATGTAACTTCAAAAAGCTGCATACAGATGATGTCACTGACCGACTGGACGAGCTCACAACCACAACGGCAAACATCTGGCTCTTATTAATACACGCTGATTCACACGAGCACATAGATAGAACTTTCTTCATCCCCTCTCTCTATCTCTTGGCCTCCTCCTCCACTCCTCTGTCTATTTTTCTCACCACGCTGCAGCCTCCTCTCTCACACACAGAGAACTATATGGGTACTTGTATGCTACATTTTTAAGGAGACTAAATGGACTGCAGAAAAATCCAACTTTTTTTCCAGGTAACCTTGTAGGAACGTTGCATGATACCAAACCACAGGACACCATACTAAAGGAATAGCTCGACAATTTAGACAATGTTCTCATTGAGAAGATCGATGCACTCTCATGACTCTGCAGTGAATATAAAGAAGCATAAAGACTGGAAACAGGTGGATAAAAGCGAGCCTGGTTCTGTGTGAGTGTATGAACACAATGATTGGTGGTAGAACTGGCTGTGATGCAAGCGGCACCAGCTAAAATCTTGCTTACAGGACACCAAATTGGTCAGAGGCGGCTCTGCCTGAAGGTCCACGTGTGAAAAACAAATGGTTTGTTGTCTGTGAGGACTTTCGGAAACAGTAATGTTGTGTAACTTTGATTAATATCAGCACCCAGTTGCTAACTTGCTTGTCGTACCTTAAAGCTTTAGTGGCCAGCTCAGGAGGTAGAGCGGGTTTGTCCACTGATTGCAGGGTTGGCAGTTTGATGCTTGGCTCTTCCTGTCTTTGGGCAAGACACTGGACCGCAAATTGCTTGTGTGTGACTGGGTGAATAAGAGGCAAAAAATGTGTAAAAGCACTTAAAAAGGTATTTGTTGTTTTTTTAATACCTACGGCGAGACTCCCGTTAACCCTTTGCGTCAAGCATAAATAAAGCTATGAAGCTCACTAATTCACATGTTCACCAACTCCTCAAATTAAACAACAACATGCGTTGTTTGTCCGTGTCCTCTAGAATGATACATAGAGGTGTTTTTTGATCTGACGCCCTTCAAATTGTTACAAATTATTGTTAAATAATCTGTTTCATGATGTGGTTAAGGTTTGGTTTAGACACAAAAAGGACTATCGAGAAAGATGTGGTTAAGGTTTGGTTTAGACACAAAAAGGACTATCGAGAAAGATCAAAGTTTGGTTTCAAATAAGAGGTTATGGAAACATTGTGGTTTGGGTTCCAATTCCTGTTTCCCTAGAAAGGTTAAGGTGAGGGAATGATCGTATCTTATATCTTGTTTGTTTAATCTGTACAAAACTGTGGTTTTATGAGGTGTTATTGCGGGATTGTTGGCTGACATGTTTATTTGAATTAGCTTTATACACTTATTTGATTTGTTGTCAAGAGTTAGATGAGAAAATTGATGCAAGGCTACTCACAATTTTGCCTAAATATGAAACTAAAACTAATAATCTCAGCTAAGCTGGTGACAGGGGAAACAGCTGGCCTGACTCTCTCCAATGTTAAAACATCTGCATACCAGCACCTCTAAAAATTACTTTGGAGTCAACAACTGTCATCAAACTCTCGCGCTGTTCTCCAAAATGTCAAAATATTTCTTTGAGGTCATCAGGTTTCTAAAAAAAAAACACAATCACAGACACATTACAAGTTAAAGGGGCTCTATGTAAGAATCAGAAATTGCTTGTTAACAGTGACACCTGTGGCTGTTGAGTCAACGACAGTCAGCGTAGACTTTGTGGTGGGGGCTGGTCGTTAAGCGTTTAGCGGACACCGTTTCTAACCGAGCGTTAGCTATGGTTGCACGCTGTTAACCCTGTAAGCGGAGCTGAAAATAAAGGCACTTGCGAGCGCTCATGATGTCACATCCGTTTGATTTTCCCGGGAAAAAAAAACGGGGCCTGCGTTCTTCACATTAAAAGCAGTCAACAGGCTGATAGAGGAAACCCAGAAAGTCGCGGAAGCTCTCATTTGTGAAATATTCTGATGCTTTCAAAAGATTTTTAATGTCTTCTTCAATCTGTAATCTCTCTTTATTCTCCTCCACTCTCACTTTAATCTCCACCTCCCCCCACAGCCTCCCCCCTCCTCCCTCCATCCTCCCACCAGACTGCTGAACTGTAAGTACAGGGCACAGCAGAGGCCGAACATTCTTGTTTCCTGAGCCAATGCTCAGCTGGAGAGCACTCAAATACACACACACACACACACACACACACACACACACACACACACACACCATCCATCTCTCTCTCTATCAGAACACACACACACACACACACACACACACACACACCCTTCCCAAACCCTGTGTTGAGTGAGAGCAGGGTTTGACAGAGAGAAACTCAGCTCATATTCACTACATTACATTACATTTCATCCCTATAGTCTGTCTGAACAGGAACAGGACCTACTGTGTACCTCTCTCTCTCTCTCTCTCTCTCTCTCTCTCTCTCTCTCACACACACACACACACACACACACAGGGTAAAACAACAAGAAGATGGGAGAGAGATAGGTGCACTGCAGGGGCCAGTCACATCAGACCTTTAAAATCCCGAAGGCGCGGTCATGACGTCACCCATGTAAAAAAAAAAGAAAGGAAAAAAGAGGCAGAGAGAGAGAGAGAGAGAGAGAGAGAGAGAGAGTCACACCCCCAGCACCTCTTTTGTTTTACCCGTTTACCAATTAAGGCTCTCCCGGTGGAGGACAGAGAGAGAAAGAGAGAGACGGAGGAGACGCAGAGGTAGAAAAGAGAGAAAGATCGGAGGGACTATCTCTTTTTCTTTCTCCGCCTTTACGCCACCAGCACAACCAGTACACCCATTTCACCCCCCACTGGACTGGACTGTGGGGAGGGCGGTTCGGGTCCTCGGTGGAGCAGCAGCGCGCACACTAACACACTCACACACCCTCTGTGACCAGCGGAACCAGCAGGCTGCCGCTGCGCAAACCGACCGGACCGGAGAGACACCGGACACGCACACACGCACTTGAAGATCAGATGTAAGTTTTGTCCCGCTGTGGACTTGTTGGGGTGAGAGTGATGCTTTCTTGTCACTGTGGGAGATTGTCTCTCAGAGGACTAAAAGCTCGTGAATGGGTGAATGGGTGTCTCCAAGTTGTCTGTCATGTAAGATGATGTTGGACACATCACTAACTTCTGTAACGAAGCTGGTTTACCGTGTCGGTGCATGGCTCTGATGCTGTCACACATGTATATATATGTATATATATATACAGTATATATATATATGTATGTATATATATATATAATGACAGTGTTGGTCAGTCAGCATGATGTAAACCTGGATGTAACGCGCTGGAGCAAAATCCATCCGTCTCACTTCATTCCTTCACATGAAGTTTGTTTATGGGATATTACGCACGAGCACGCTCCTCCGCGCGCACTGCAGCAGCAGTGGACTGTAGCATCTCTGCGGTGTTATTACAATTAGGGGCTCCGCACCAAATAAGGTAATATACACTGACTGCACTGGAGCTTTTGGACCGGGGGGGGCGGCAAGTGGTGGCCGCTTGCGCCCCCCGCTGGCGGGCCACTTGGTCCGTGTTCAACAAGTGGGAACATTACTGTCACTGCGGGGTGCTGTCACTGTTACCGAGGAGAAGAGGAGAGTTTAGACCAGGGGTCAGCGACCTTTACTATCAAAAGAGACATTTTTGACCACAAAAAGATAAAAAAAAAAAAAATATCTGTCTGGAGCTGCAAAACATATTTTCAAGATTCAAGAGTTTTATTTGTCACGTACTCATACAGGATGTGCAGTGAAATGCAAAGTGGCAGATTATATCACAAGATTTTGCAAACAACAACTATACAAATATATTTAAAATGTAATAAAAAAAAAAATGTTGAGCCCTATAATTAAACATATTTGAGCCTTCTAATGAGGTAACACAGCCTATTAAGTCTAATGCAGAAGAAGAAACGTCTCGATTTGCCTGGAAGCTCCTGCTGGGTTTTCAGTATATGCAGTGTGCTTGTTTTGGAAATATCTTTAAATTGCTTTTGTTGTTGTTGTTAAATCTGCACATTCACATTACATTCTCTATTTTCCTCCGAGACTTTTCTTTTTGGGGCCTTTAAACTATAAACTTTAGACTATTAACATTTTATTTTACTTTACAATTGTAGAATGTAAGAATCACTTGAGGCCTACAGCAATGATAAATTCAAATTCAAATTCTAAAAAAAATAACCTTTATTCTTTTCCATATCACTTTTTGACAAAGCCACAGGGAGCCACTAGAGAGGGGCTTTAAAGAGCCACATGCGGCTCCCCAGGGGTCGCAGGTTGCTGACCCCTGGTTTAGACCCTCACATACTCCCATTTATAATATCTTTTCTTTTTACTCGTTGTAGGCCTACTATACTATATGACATATTTCTGATTAATGTTGAGTTTTTTTTTCCTTTCAGCAAGCTGAGCATATGTGGCGCAGTGCTATAAATTATTTAACACATTTATATTAAGATAGCTTGTTGGAATGATGTAAATATATAGACATGTGTATCTCTGTCTCTCTAAATATACACATATAGCCTATATATACACACACAGGTAGCCTACAGTTTATGGTCTAAAGGGGCAAAGGGAACCTGATGAAGTGGTCCAGGTCTTATAGTGAACATTGAGTTACGCTGGTCCGTTGCTATACATTTTTGATTGATAGGTCATCAGAGGCCTTCAATCGTCCAAAAAATATGTTGAAACTTCAAGTGGAAGTAGTGATGAAATCTGCCTCAACATTCCTCACAATCTGTCCCCTAATGTTTCTCCTCTCATTTCATCTTCTTTGGTGATGAGACTGTTATTTCCAACCTTTTCTGGCATGGTTTCATACTGTTTGGTCATAATAACGTTCTTGTACACCCTTCGTCTAAAACACAGTTGAGAAAAATGTGGTGTTTTCAGATTGTAGTTCTTTGTGTGTTACTGACTCCGTAGACCCCGGCCAAAAGATTTTGATGACTTATTGCAGCTTCTTGGCTTCATAACACCTTTATAATAAAGAGGTGATGAGAAAAGGAAGGAGAAGGTGGCTGGCATAGAAAGTGTGAGATGTAAACACGTAGACCAAACCTGTCCTTATTTGACACTTCTAGGCCTACTTACAAGTGCCACCAAAAGACACACACACACACACACAGGACATTAAGGGGAAAGCCATAACTTTGCTGTAATCTGTGCGTATGACTTGCTCTCTCTCTCTCTCTCTCTCTCTCCACGCCACGCTTTGTGTGTGTCATGTGGTTAGTGGTGCAGCGTGCAGCATTCATCTAACTTCCTTTGCTGAGTTCTGCTCTGCTCAGCTTGCGGCTGATCGGGTGTGGTGAGTGATGATGATGGTGAGAAGCTGTTGGCATTGCAGGCTGGTGCTGTATACTAATAGAAGTATCACTGAGAGGAGAGGCTGTTAAGCCCACATTCATCTCAACAATGTCTAATTTAATATCTATACAACATCTCAGCATCCTTAATTATTCATTCATCTTTAAAATAAGCTTTTTATCTTTCAGACTGTACTTATTCTCTCACTACTTCATTCTTACCTGACAGAAATTTTGAAGGAACACTAGTGTCCTTAACTGCTCCACCCTTAAGCTTATACTGCTTTTGCACTCATAGCATGCCTCGGCTAAAGGCCTAGCTAACATGTGAGCTAAATGTGCAGGATTTCTGTCTGTTATTCAGCTCACCTGTGGATTGTGTTTCCCGAAGCATTAATAACACTGATATACTAATACTGGCATGGCTTATGATTTTTTTTAAAACGTTCTTATTTTGCAGGACCGCAGCAAAGCAGCGGCCTTATCAACATTAAAAAAGTCTGTCCCTGCATGACTTACTGAGTGAGTAAAGCTGAAGTTATACTTTCCGCGTCCGCGAGGGTCTGCGTGACGTCATTTTCGTCATTAGAGGGTGTGCGCGTACCTGTACCTGTCCTCGTACCTGTACCTGTCCTCGCAGCCACCACGCTACAACTGGTACTGTAGCAATCTGCTGCGCATGTGTGGAACGCGTCCACCGAGCAGACAGTTATACTCACAAACGGACGCGTAACGGACAGCTGCGGACACCACGGACGCGTAGTAGGTCTGTTTATACCGTCCACTTGGAGGACGTTTTCCACACATGCGCAGCAGATTTCTACGCTACCTCTTGTAGCAGAGTGGCTGCGAGGACAGGTACAGGTACGCATACACCCTCTAATGACGAAAATGACATGTCATGTGGACGCTAGCATCCCTCGCATTCTCGCAGACGCAAAAAGTATAACTTTGGTTTTCAAAATGAAACGGTGCGATAGTATTTCTGATGGTAACGTTTTGCCATTGTATGTTACTTACCTCAACTGCAGAGGGTACCAGGCCTTTATTTGAAGCAGGCTTCTATTAGAGACATCACTCTGCTTGATAAGTATATTTTTAGTATGAAGCTTCCTTCTTTTCTGACCTGCTCCCATTTGCCCTGTTAACGTTTTTGTTACTTCCTGTATCCGTTTCAAATTAAAAGCCCTGTAGATTATGTTTCATCATTGGAATGTACTTAAAGAATCAAAAGTAAAGTATTTATTATCTATAACGACTCCTTTCACAGTGCTATATTATATTGTAGTATTGGATATCATTACTGGATGTTGTAATTTGTCTATATGTGCAGACAGTTCAAGGAACTTTATTGTATACTGTGTAGTTTAATTCGCAATAAAATATAATCATCATATTTCATAAGCTACTAAAATATGTTTTGCGTCTAATCAACAGATAATCAATCAGGAAATTAAATGTCATGCAAAAGCACAAGTGTAAAGAAGAGTAAACGGAACGGTTATACTCAAGTAAAGTACCACAAAATTGTACTTAAATACAGTACTTAAGGAAATATACTTCGTTACTTTCCTCCAACAACTTTTATTTCTCTGTATATTTACAGTATATAGGCATTACTACTATTATTATGTATATAAGAATTACTATTATTGGCAGCATGACATGCAACAAACACCCCACTATAAAATGAAATGACCTTATCGGTCAGTGTGAAGCTCCTTTAAACTGAACCAATATATGAACATCTACACGTCAGCCGTTATTTGACAAAGACACTTGAAAACATGCCCTTGATGATTCACGAATAAAACGCAAAAATAAGGATTTAATTAGTCCAATGAAAGTTGCAAAGTTTTCCAGAGGGAGAGACAAATAACAAGTGAATACATTTAGAAAAACAAAGATGCCAAAAGGACACGAGAAGAGTGTGATTTCCAAAACAGTGAGGAGAGAAGAAGTAGCAGAGGAGTCAATTCAAAGAATGTAGTACCATAAATATTCACTAGATGGAGCCAAATGACGAGAGAGAGAGAGAGAGAGAGAGAGAGAGAGAGAGAGAGAGAGAGAGAGAGAGAGAGAGAGATCAGTTTGCTCTTCAGCTCCTGAGACATTTTAATGTGTCTTGGTCAGCTCTCTCTGTCCCCGCCCCGTGTTTTGTCTCTTGTTTATTTGGCAAATTCCATTGAAACAATAGGCCGCTCCGCAGTGAATATCTCACCAGTTGTTCTCAGCTCTCACTTACTTCCAGGCAGCACTTTATTATGCTTTAACCCACGGATGATCCCTCAAAACATTCCCGTTTCAGTGCACCCATGCACATACTGCTTTTTTTGCCTCAATCAGCATACACTGTCGTCATAACTTTTCTATTTTAATTATGCACAAAGCCTGTAAACTGCTTGCAAAGTGTCTATGTAATGAATGAAAATTACGCACCTACAGGGACCAGAGCTGAGTTGCTTGAAACTATTTAAATCTATTGTTCTATTGTTTTAAATGTGAAAGCATGCTGGTGCCAGATTGTGTGTGTGTGTAATATGGTTCTTTTATTGGGGGTGTTATTAAGGCTGGGGGCTCCAGGGTGGTTATGGGGGTGAGGGGAATTCTTAAGATTCTCCTTTGACCAGACACACGCAAACACTCGTACACACACAAAGGCAGAGCATTCCTGATGGCTCCTGGCCACACTGTGGCTTCTGGCACTGAGCTCCTTGTTTAGTCAGAACCGCTGCAGTCACATCGCTCCCTCTGTCAGAACAGAGGAAGAGAAGTTCTGTTACTGCCAGAAGAGTTGAGATTTGCACATTTAATAAAAAAATAATAAATACATTTAATGAGTAAGTCGTGTTAAAGGGGCGCTCCAACTATTTGCACTTTCACAAAGATGGGGGACAAAATGAAAGCAGCGAAGTCAAGATATCCTGACTTTTAGCACCTAGACCAGGGTCAAAAACCTGCAGCTCTTTATCCCCTCTCCAGTGGCTCCCTGTGGATTTTGTAAAAATGGAAATGAATAACTGCTTTTTTGTTTACATTTTCATTTTTATTTATCATTGTTGTAGGTCTATGGTACGATGGTACGACAGAGCATTAGGGCCACATTGAGGAAAAATAAATAAATCTGAGATTTCGAGAATGAAGTCATAATATTATAAAGTAGTAATTTTACTTTTTATTTTCTTTTTTTCTCGTAAAGTTCTGACTTTTTTCTCGTAATATTATGACTTTTTTCTCGTAAAGTTATGACTTTATTCTCGTAATATTACAACTTTTGTTCTCGTTAAGTTATGACTTTATTCTCGTAATATTACGACTTTTTTTTCTCGTAAAGTTATGACTTTATTCTCCTAATATTACGACTTTTTCTCGTAAAGTTATGACTTTATTCTCGTAATATGACGACTTTTTTTCTCGTTAAGTTATGACTTTATTCTCGTAATATTACGACTTTTTTTCCCGTAAAGATATGACTTTATTCTCATAATATTACGACTTTTTTCTCGTAAAGTTCTGACTTTATTCTCGTAATATTACGACTTTATTCTGGAAATCTCAGATTTTTTTTCCCTCAGTGTGACCCTAATACTCACTGCATTAGACTTGTATACTATATACTTAGACTATAAGCTGTGTTACCTTCATCAGAATGCTCAAATGTTTTGTGGCTCCAGACAGACAGAACGCAAAGCAGATTTTAGAAGCGATGAAAAATGTTTCAACTTGTGCAAAATTCTTTCGTTTATCCCGGGTCTTTATGAATCTGCTGCATTAAACATATTATACAGAGACGAGAGGGGAAAAAAGGAGAGAGACTGAAGGGAAAGAACAGAAAGAACTGGAGCTCCTGATGAGTTCTGAGATCAGATCAGTGCCCCTTTAATTATTTTACTACAATATGTTTCCCAGGACAGTGACAATGTGCAAGACATCTGGGTTCTAATATTTTCCATCTCATCCCCTCTTTATCTTGTTTTCTCTGACTCCACATAAGCCACACATAGGCCTCTGTCTCTAATGCCCTCTGGAAAACCTTTTAACACAAATGATAAAACTAACTAACTAGAAGAAAAATGAACCTGTCCACCATTATTACCCTTGTTACATTCTGAGAAACGACTGCTGCTATAAAACACTCAACCTGTCATTAGTACATCATGTAGTGCACAACTTGCTGTGTGATCTCATCCGGCTGTTTGGTCATGTACAGCGAAGACAAACAGAGGAGGAGGTGGGTAAAGCTGGTGTCTAGACACTCCCCGTCTGGCTGATCCGCACTGTAACCTCTTTAAAGATAAGATAAGATAAGATAAGATAAGATAAGATAGAACTTTATTAATCCCGAAGGAAATTCTTGTGCCAGAGATTGCTAAAAAAATACAAAAAATACAACAAATTACAACGAGTTTCAAGTGTATAAAATACAAGTGTATAAAATAAAAAGTAAAAACGTACTATTTCTAGCACCAGTGCCTAGTAGAATGACAATTTAAGTAAGTAAGTAAAATGAGTAAATAAGATAAGATAAGTGAAATAGAAAGAAGGTACGGTAAGCTAAAAAACAGAAAAGAGGTAATATTGCACATGATGTACCTGAATATTGCACACAATGGACAGTGATAATGCACATGAGAATGAGGAAGTACTATTGCACACAATGAACAGTGATATTGCACATGAGAATGAGAAAGTACTATTGCACATGAAATTGATGTTATCATTGTTCTCAGTGACCAGTGTTATCAGTTGTCCTTCCTGCAGAAGGGGGAGGAGTTATATAGTTTGATGGCCACTGGTAGGAACGACCTCCGTGGCGTTCTGTCGTGGACCTCGGTGGTCTCAGTCTACGGCTGAAGGTGCTCTGGTATGACACCAGAGTGGCGTGCAGGGGATGAGAGGCGTTGTCCCTAATACTGAGTAGTTTCCTCAGCATCCTCCTCTCCGACACTTCCACCAAAGACTAAGGCTGCACACGTCTGTAACATCACACACATGCACACAGATTAAGGCAAACATTTAGGCTACATACTGAAAATATATGCACAAAGAAGCACGCTGTCCTTGATCGCAGACACGAACAACAGCACAGAAAAGGAAAGTTGAACAAAGCTGCATGCAGACACAAACAAACATAACTCTGTGACCTTATTGGGAAGTCTGATATTTCTCTGCTCCCTGGGACTCATGAGCATTAATTAGATGAGCTCATATACTCACAGGGACCCTGAACATGGCTCCTTCATCTCTGTCACCAGCATTACTGATAAATAAAAGATGGGATGAAAGAGGAAGAGGGATCATAGGACTGTCCCCAAATAATCAGGGATACCTCAGAGCTGAGAATGAGGGAGAGTCTTGTGTTTTGGAAAGTATAATGTTGATCAAGTCTTTTCAATGAAGCTTTCTACGGAAGAGGATTAGTGCCACATTAGTTCTGACATTAAAGTCAGAATTCTGACTTTAAACGGAGACGGTTCAGAAAGGAGACGGCGCACTGAAAGTCCTGTATCTGTGTCACGTTGGTTTTGCCACCGCCCCACTTCTTTAGGAGACTAGCGGCATGTCCTGAGTCTATTAACTCCAACGGGAGAAGTGAACATGAACAAAGATTATGACCGATTCTTTCTCCCCACAGTCACCAAGTAAATATTGTGCCCATTTCTCACAAGCCACATATCTTCCGAACATTCTGACACTAAAATGCCATTTTTCAGACTGACAGATGAGGAAAAAATGAACTTTGACTGAGATATGTCATCGTATCAGCAACACACTCCCACGAGATCTGGCACTAGTCTAGCGTTAACGTCTTATGGTGCCTTCAAATGAAACTCATGAGCTTGTGTTTACAACATGGGAAGTCGTGTACACGATATGCTTGGCGTTCAAGTGGTTAAGTCGTGAGAACACCGCTGCTAAGCAACGGCAATATTAACGTTACTGTCGGCGTCTAGAAGCCACAGAAGCTAACATTTAGCAAGTGGGTAACATAATGCAGTAAATGCAAAGGTATAATGACAGAGGAGAAAGATGAGGCCGCTGGGAATATCAACATTTTCCTCAGACATATATATATGAATCTGAATTTTCCGGAAAAAAAACAACCCGCATTCTTCACATTAAAAGCCGTCTACAGGCTGATAGAGGAAACCCTGATAGTCATGTAAGGTCTCATATTTTAGGTTAGGTTACAACCTGTTCACACACTGGCAATTTAAAAAAAAAAACGATGCATAAAAACTTACATACAGTCCCTTTAAAGTATAAACTAAAAAATGTTTTCATGTGGCCTCAATCCTCTTCCTAGCTTCCTTATCTGGTAGACAAATACCGAAAATCCTAAAACACACTTGAACTAGCCTATTGAGGTCAGTCATGAGTCATGATGGTTGAAATGGCTGCAAAGTTGGACTGATCACACCAAAATACAACTTTACTGTTGTGTTTTTATCGGAATATGTGTTGAGGAGTATGCTGACTGTACTTTTCCCTCTGTCATCTTACATTAATGACTACCACTTTTTAAGATTTAGGTGGAATGTGAGTCTTAAATTGGGAGTGCTGGACATGAGAGAGTGTCATCATTTCCTTGGAGCTGCCTCCTTGTGCGCGCACATCACGTGTGCCTCCAGTTTCATACCAAATGACTCCCTTTCTGCTGTCCGGGGCCATAACCGCCTACTTTCCTTTGCAAAATATCTATCTCCAGGCTATAAGTCACTCTCCCGTGTTCAATCCTTTTCTTTCTTTCTTTTCTCTCAGACACAGACGAGCGAGAGAGCGAGAGAGAGAGAGAGAGAGAGAGAAAGAGGGTGCGGCCAGGCAAAGTTGAGCAGACTCCACCCAGAGGAAAAAAAGCCAGCGAACCAAGAGACAGCAGAGGCCATAAAAATGAGTGGTTCACACCCCCGGCTCCACCAGAGCGCCGCGCCCGCTCCCAACGCTCTCTCCACGGACAAGGACGCAGAAATGCCCGCCACGGAGAAGGACCTGGCCGAGGACGCGCCGTGGAAGAAGATCCAGCAGAACACCTTCACCCGCTGGTGCAACGAGCACCTGAAATGCGTCAACAAGAGGCTCGGCAACCTGCAGACGGACCTCGGAGACGGGCTGCGGCTCATCGGGCTCCTGGAGGTCCTGTCCCAGAAGAAGATGTTCAGAAAGTACAACCAGAGGCCCACCTTCCGCCAGATGCAGCTGGAGAACGTGTCGGTGGCTCTGGAGTTCCTGGACAAGGAGAACATTAAGCTGGTGTCCATAGGTGAGTCAGAGGAGTGTGTGAGCGTAATGAATGAGTGCCAGTAGATGTGTGCGTTTTGGTTTGGTTTGGCAGCCGTCCTCTAACGCATCTCCACATTCATCCAGGTGGCCTCTGCTCTGTTGGTGCAGACATGCTATATGTTTTCTTCAAGAACTCGAATGGTGCTATAAGCTACAGCTGACTTGGAATACAATGTCAACTAGATGATGATCATGGAAAGAGCAGTGCATGTGTGCATGCCTTCAGGGTCGAATAAAGTTGAGCATGTTGCTGCTGCCCAGTAAAAAAAAAAATCTGTTGAAAGAGTGGTGAAAACAGACTAGTTGGAGTGTTGGATAAGTGTGGAGGAGAGTTGCCGGTGTTGCTCACATTACAGTGTGTTTTCAGGCGTTTCCCTGGTGTCCGGGGGGGGGAGCAGGGCTTTTGTCTCCAGGCTGTCCAGACTTGAGGTGGCTTGTTTTGGGAGGGGGGGGTCTGACTGTGCAGAGGGGGCCCCAGCAGGCTTTCTGTGTTCCTCCTGCCGCCTGAGCTGAGCTGGGCTGGGCCGGTCCGAGCCAAACCGTGTGGGCCAGGATGCAATTCAGGCCTAGTAGGATAGGAGAGCACACACACACACACAGAGAGATAGAGAGAGAGAGAGAGAGAGAGACACACACAGGGCTATTGTCTGTGCCCATGTCGTGCAGCGGGCTGTGGCCGGGTCTCCGCAGCGTTAGACAGGACTTGGCTCACGCTCGGTGGGTTTCATGGGCTTTGCCTACATGCAGCTCCTCGTCTGCTCACAACACTGGTGATTTTTGCAGTTACTGTAAGTGAATTAAAGTGGGTTTTTTTTTTCTGCTGAGCTGCAAAACAAAACTAGGAGAATATAGCCTTCATCTCACTGTTTCATAGACTAATCCTATCAGGTGTTTCACCCTCTGCTACACCTGGAGTAAAGACAGACAACGGTCTCCTCTCTGAGACAATAGTCTCCTCTCTGAGACAACACCTTATCAACAGATCGTCTGTGGTTGGTTGGCAGGAAAGAAAGGAAGAGGTTTGCGACTCGAGTCTGTGTGAATCAGACATGACTGACTCCCCGGACACCCCCCCCCCCCACTGGGTGAATGTCTGGCTGCATGTTGGTACTTCCTGCTGCAGCCAACAGGTGATGTGATGGCACTGTTTAAACCAACCTCATGTCAAACACAATAGTCCAACAGAAACGTTATCTGAGCAGACGGAGAAGAGGTGGAGCTGCTGTGGACACAACACATGAGTAGAGATTGTGTTTATTAAACTAAATAGTATTCAGGGCGCAGTACCAGGCACCAGTGAGCCATCCTACTCAGCAGCTCCGTCTGCTCCTCCAGCTGACTCACCCTCATCCTAAGCTGCTCCTCCTGAGTCATTTTAATCGGACGACGAGAGGAGTCCGCACTCCTGTTTTACTTCCTCCTTTTCATTGCAGAAAATGGGCACACCCAGCCAGCAACCCTTACCACAAATTACAAAACTGCCATCGCTGCTCAGCGTTGATGCACAGGGTCCCTCCCTCTGTCTTTCTGCTTTCTTTCACCAGTTCTCTTTAGACTTTCCCTTTTTGGATCTTGATGTCCACACCTCTTTCATTTCCCTTTTCACTTATCTTTTGCTTGCTTGCTAAAAATGGACTCGTATTGATAGGCGACAGTACCCGCTAGTGTAACATTGTCATTGTGAGTTACTTCAGACAATCATAAATGAATAATGGAAGAGTCATTTATACTATAAAATGTCTGGAAAGAGTAAAAAAGTAGCCAGTCAAAAATTCCCAGAGCCTGAGGTGACATCTTCATCTTCAACGGTCCAAAACCCCCAAAGTTATTCAGTTTACAATGATAAAGGACGGATCTGAGAAGCTGGAACCAGCAAATCTTTGGGGTTTGTGCTCGATAAATAAAGATAAACATTTTGGGAAACACGCTTATTCCCTTTCTTGCTGAGAGTTAGATGAGAAAATCAATCCTTCTCATGTCTGTAGGGTAACACATGAAGCCAGCAGCTGATTAGCTTAGCATAAAGACAAGAAGCAAGGGGGGAATCGTCCAGCCTGGATTTGTCCCATAATGTTGAAAAAAATCTCCCTAAAGCTCACTAATTCCCACGTTACATCTCATTTGTTTAATCCATATAAGAACCCAAGTGTGTAAAAACAACAAGTTGAGGTTTGTCGGGCAGTAATGTGCCAGAAATAGTCCTCTTACCGACTGACTTCTTTTTGCAACCAGAGGAGTCGCCCCCTGCTGGCTGTTAGAAAGAATGCAACTATGAAGCGCTTCAGCTTCACTTCTCAGACCCGGCAGGTTGCTGCTCCACCAGCTTTAATCACAGTTCCCTCATGTGTGTCATCAGCATCACTGAGATGAGGGTTATTATTACTTGAAATGGGTCCACAGTTGTTACTATGTTGGATCTTTTTAGCAGGCTGTGAGAAGTTATAGAGTCTCAACGGTTAACAAACTCAGCTCTACCCTGAATACACTCCCAGCATTCACTGTAATGAGGTCTCAACTCAATCAGTAATCTCTCTGCAGTTTTAACAAAACCCCACATGATCTGGCACCGGCAGCAGACTCATGATTGCTGATAAATCCAGGGGAGAACCTGCATGTAGTCGGCCAGGAAGAGTGGCAGCGGAGCTCATAATGTCACTCTCCATGTGATTTTGCATGTATGTTTAGTTTGTTGTGATTATAGTCGTGCATGTGTAGAGACAGCTAAATGTGCATATTCTACTGTGCTCATTACACTCATGTTAGGACAAGAACAATCATTTCACTCATCAATAATAATGATAATAATGTTCATTCTTTGACAGTTTCCTGTCAGCAGCAGCCCGTCCTCGCTTTAAAAAAAAAAAAAACACTTCTTTATCTGTACTTGACTCAGCCTTTGTGGTGTTTTGTCGAAACAGTAGGACGGCAGCGATTGTGCCAAACTCTTCCCGTCATACTTTACATCCACTCAGGCAGGATGTGAAATATACAGAGCGGTGGTGTAACTGTGCACGCTGTCTTTTGCCTGGAGAGCAGAGACATGCAGGTTGAGACAGACCCCATGTGTGGCAACAACCAGGCTGTCTCCTCCTGTTACGTCGTTAAATCATAATCAAGTGTGTTGTATGTTACTGATGAAAGAATGAGATAAACTGTACATGCTTATAGCAGAAGAGAGGAGATAATATAATCTTCCTCTTACAATTGAAAAATTGTGTTCCTAAGCAATAAAAGACATCCTTGCAGTACCAATATCAGTACTCTCTGAGTAGGGCGGTGTCTGTTTCTTCATACCTTCCTGACATTTCACCGAGGTATGATATATGACGGTATTTGACGGCCCGGGGGATAGGGGGGGGGGAACTCGGAGGAGCAGCTTGTCACTGAAATGGGAATAGCTGGTCCACCTTCAAAGCCAGCACACCTATAGTACTGGTGTCCACAGGCTCTGTCCTTTCCACGCTTCCCATTCATTGTCTATGTAAGCAGCCGTGCAATGCATTCTGGTAGCGTGGCGGCGCGATTCGAGAAACGGAGCGTCACGACGCCCGCTCCTCATTTGCATAAAGTTTAGGGCTAGTCTACTTTATGCAAATCGGGGGCGTCCGACGCGACTCGCCGCCTCTCGAAACTCCAGAGAATCTTTTAAAATAAACGTTGTCGATCCAAAATAAAGATTCATCAACCGCACCAATTATTTCTCGCCTCAAATGTTTTCAGAAACACATTTCGGTGAACGATTTTCGTGAAATAACAGAAAGTTTCCAAACGAGCCTCCATGTTGTTTCTGGTTTGAGATCCGGGAGCGGACAGCCCACGGAGGGAAAGCGTTCGTCCAATCAGGTGCAGCCGGAAGTATTTGCGCGGTTGTAGGAGGGGAGTGTAGTTTTTTTAAAATAAAGCCGGGAAAACGTCACCGCCCAGTATTGGTCAAATGTCTACCGTGTCACCGCCTGGTGGCACGCCCACCAAGCGTCCAATGTTGGGAAGCGTCGTCGTGTCCCCTCGCGATGAAAAACGCCCCTGTGGACACGTACTGTAAGAGCCTGAGCCGATGTTGTGGCTAACGTCAGGGCTAACCTCTACGTTCACAGCTATAACTTCACACTCCCTCTGTCTCTGTCTCTGTCTCTGTCTCATCTCTGACGTTATCGACACCTCAGTGTGCTGAACGGAGAGGATGTGTGGGTGGTGGTGGTGGCAGACTGGCAGTTGAATACAATCATGTCGCTATAAACTGCTTCTGTAGTTTGAAGAAAACTAAACCCAAAACACCAGTCGCCATAGATGGACATAGCGGAGCGTCTGTATTTATGACGGCATTGAAAATCCGCTCAAGAAAAATGGGCCTTTCAAACAGTTTGCGCTGCGCTCACCGCTGGGTTCAGCGCGACTCTATTTAGTTCTGTTCAGCTTATAGCAGCAGCGGATGGAGCCGGTAGGCTGCTGCCACCGGTTCAAAATACAGAACACCAAAACTGCCGGCTGGCGGCCACGAAAACAACCATTCTCTGTCTGAAAGCGCCTTAAACATCAGAATCTAACTCCATCCACACGTCACTGCTTTGCTTGTTCAGCAAAATCTACATCTTCATCACATTGACACAGAAACCTTGTAAATTAAATATTACTGTACAGCAATCCAGGTTATTATAATATTTTATATATATATATATATATATATATATATATATATATATATATATATATATATATATATATATATATATATATATATATATATAAAATATCAGTGGAGGCTGAGGACTGCAGGCTTGCTCCTCCTCTATTTTTTTGAGAGGTAAGAAGGAGATCAAAATGTAAAACAAGAGTAATTGGTTTAAATTTCTTTAACGCATTAACACAACTTTTTAAATTTTTAATTAACCTCTTAAAAATCCGTCTCAGTTTTTAAGCTAGAGTGAAGATACTGGCATCATATGAAACTAGACAACCTGATGAATCCATCGGTACCAACCATGTCATACTAGCTTGTAGTGAAGGAGGTTAAATAACGCTCCAAACTTACGCTAAGCTTTAGTGAGGAAAAACTGTCATGGCCATTTTCAAAGGGGTCCCTTGACCTCTGACCTCAAGATATGTGAATGAAAATGGGTTCTATGGGTACCCACGAGTCTCCCCTTTACAGACATGCCCACTTTATGATAATCACATGCAGTTTGGGGCAAGTCATAGTCAAGTCAGCAAACTGACACACTGACAGCTGTTGTTGCCTGTTGGGCTGCAGTTTGCCATGTTACGATTTGAACATCTTACATATATAATATTATATTTTATATCCTAAATGCAGTACCTGTGAGGGTTTCTGGACAATATCTGTCATTTTTTTTTTTGTTGTTAATTGATTTCCAATAATACCTTATAGACATACTTTTGCATAAAGCAGCATATTTGTCCACTCCCATGATGATAAGACTATTAAATACTTGACGACTTGACGGGCAGAGAGGAATGTTGGCCCGAGAGCGAGATAACGGAGAATTGAGCCACTCCGTTGGGTCAAAATGGACCACTTCCTGCCAGCTCATTATCATTAGCATAACTTCCTGTCTGCACAGGCGATAGGGGGACTGGTCAAGTGGATACTGAGGATTAGCAGAGTGCGCGTTCCCATTCAGTACAGTGGTATTCAGGCTATTTCATTACATCAGAGTTGGAAACATGCCCCGACGCCCCATGCCTCATGTTCAGACTTGACAAGCAGACATAAAAGCAACATATTCTTTAACTTTTCTCACAAAGATCTGCACTTGTTAAGTGAGATATTTTAAATTGGCCCCCGTGCATATAAACAGCAATGACACCATATCCTGTAATAACGTCAAACCAAGAAAACTGCTCTGATGATGATGATGATGATGGTTTGTGCTTTGCTTATTGTCATTACGTTACAAGATTTTACCTACTAACAGACGCAGGCCGGAGTCCGTGCCAGAAACACGTCTGTTGGGGATCTACTTTTCCAGACCTGAATCATTTTTGCCGTGCCACGAACTATCAATTACTCAGAAACCCAAACTCTGCTCTTGTGGTCGATCGTAACTCTCTCAGATGTTTCCAGGAAACAAACAGTTGATCAAAGCCGCCTGGTATTTACTGAACCCCCCCTCATTCATCATTTTATGGGATGCTCATGTCCTCCTCTCACCTCCTCAGCCTCTGTCTTAGCCTGTCCCTATACTGCTGGTTTTCCTCATGTTTTTCTTTCTCTGCCTATCCCTTCAACATTTTTCTAATTTTTCGCGATCTCCCCACTCAAACGACCGTATCTCAGCCCATCCTCAGCGGGTGCTGTTGTCAGTGCGGGCTTTAAAAATGTCCCACACAGCACTTTTCCCTGCCTTTTTTTTCTTCTCCTCTTTTCTTCCTCGGCACTCCACCCCCTTCCCCTTCCCCTCCCTCTGTGCTGTCCTCCCTCCGTCTGTAACCAGAGCCCAGAGGAATGGGAGGGCTGCCAGGATCCAGTTTGCTTCTGCCCTTTTAAGGCTAAAAAACCAGGAGGAACTTTTTTCCAGCGGAGGCAGTTGAAGAGATGGAGCGGGGAGGGAGGGGAAGAAGGTTTGACTGGAAGGAGTAGAAAGGAAGAGGAGGAAGTGTAGTAGTTCCAGTGTGGCTTGTTGCATGGAGTTAGAAGGAGGGAGGGAGGGAGGGAGGAGGGAAAAAAGAGAGAGAGCTCCAGGTCAATGATTCTTCAGCTTTTTGGATGTTTGAGGCTGAATTCATGTCACAGTCGTACAGCAAATGTTTTTGCTTCTTCATGTCTTATAGTTCTTATAGGGACTTAATACATAATAATGCACAATACTCTGTGATAAGTGTGGAATGTCTGACCGGGGTTTGGTCACTCCAGCCACTCCCTCTTTTCCAGTAATGACTTGCTTTGTGTGTCCGTGTGTGTGTGCGCGCGAGAGTATTATATATCATATTTATTATATAGAATGGTAACGGTTGGGTTGGCTACATCAAAATGAATTACATCACAAGTTGTAATCAGTAATACAGTTTAATCCAACACTTAATGGGATGTAATTTACCTCAGTTAAAACTTCAAGAAATGTGTAATTATGCTTGTTTTTTTTAAATATCAATCATGAAAATATATTTTATTTTAGGTAAAATTTCAGGATACAGTTGCACATTTTTATTAGAATACATATAGCCTGACTGAGGCAATATTGATACTTTATTTTTTATATATATATATATATATATATATATATATATATATATATACACACTTTATTTTTTCCCTTTTTTTTAGGTTGTTTTCTTCTATGCAATTTACAGTTCGTAATTACAATAGTTTATAAACCAATTTCTAAGTAATTGAGCTTAGAAACAAACACAATAAGTACACAAGAGAAAACATCGGCATTCAAAATTGAAATAAAATAATAAAAAAGAAAATATATAATAATACAAGTTAATAATAATAATAATAATACAAAGAGAAAAAAGGAAATAATAATAATAAATAAATAAGTTAATAATAAAGTTAATAAGTCATTTTATAAAATCTGGGGGTTTAGTTTCTTTTTTTCCACGTTTTTGTTATTTGCTTCAGTGATTCTGAGTATTCTAAATAAGTAACGTTCATCTGTACCGAGACCAATTGGAGGTTTCCCCGAGTAGGATACGCTCTGCTTTTAAATACAGAGCTTTTTTTTTAAACTTAAAAACTTCTGACCAGAACAAATTCAATAAACTGCACGTGTAGAAAATGTGTAAATGATTTGCGTTACTTTCACCACAGTTTTCTCCAGCACTGAGGTCTTCTTTTATATTTGTGAGTTATTTCAGGTGTCAAGAAATATCTCATATTTATTTTCCAAGCGAATATGGATACTAATGATGTAGTGTTTTGAATGCAATAGTGTGACATTTTACGGAAAAAGGGGGCACTCTGATGGCCAAGTGACATACAGTATTAACATTTCTGCTCCGCGATTTCTTGTCACTTATTGGTTGACATCTACACGGATGCAGATGTTTCTGTGATAATCAATTCTAGAATACATACAGTAAAGATCCAGTCAAGCGTGGGCATGTAATTGGTGGATAGATCTGTCTCCTACGATTATTGTTTTTCTATTGTTATACATCATACATGAATTTAAAAAAAGGATACTATGAGCACTGGACAGGGAAGGGGAGAGACCTCAGGTCTATGTAGACCTGCTGTTCTGTTTTGTCCTTCACCTTTACAACATCTCAGGATTAATCTGAACCAGATGTTGCAGTGCAACCTGAATATTGTGCAGTACCCTCCCTCTCCCTCCTTGAGATGCTGGGATCGGGTCAGGCTGTGGGTCAGGGGTTGCGATGATGTCATAGTGATGCCACTGTGGGGGGGGGGGGGCACAGTGGGGGGGCTGCAGCAACGTGCCAAATAGATGAGTCATGGGAGTTTTTGGGGGCCGTGGCATCAACACACACACTCTCCATACGGTAGCCTCTGTTGACTCTGCCTCTATCTCTCTCACACACACACTCACTCAACACGGGGTGGGGGGGGGGGGGGGTATGGTATGAGTCAGCAGAGGGGGGGAGTCTGATCCGCGGCCGTCTGTGTCCGTATATGGGCTCCATCAGGCTTGGTGCGCTGTGGTCTGCCGGGAATGCTGGCAGCAGATTCCTCGCATGTTTAGTGGCTTTGTGTGTGTGTGTTTGTTAGAGGCATGAATCAAAGAGCAACACATACATACACACATTATGAGAAAGTGTGAGTGAATTTATGTCCTAACGATACCCACGAGGAGGACAGGCGTGCCCTGTGACTGACGTAACAGTGCTCATCACCTGCTTTAGTTACAGCATGTTGTGGGCTATGGGCGACGGCAGGGCCTTAATTCAGCCGTGAAAATTAAAGTTTTTTTTCCACTATTTTTGACTTTTTGTAGACCAGGAGTCAGCAACCTGCGGCTCTTCAGCCCCTCTCCAGTGGCTCCCTGTGGATTTTTAAAAATGGAAATGAATAACTGTTTTTTGTTTACATTTTCATTTTTATTTATCATTGCTGTAGGTCTATAGTACGACGGTACGACGGCGTATTAGGGCCACATTGAGGAAAAAAAATAAATCTGAGATTTCGAGAATAAAGTCATAATATTACGAGAATAAAGTCAGAAGTTTACGAGAATAAAGTCATAGGTTTACGAGAAAAAAAGTCATAATATTCTGATAATAAAGTCAAAGGTTTACGAGAAAAAAAGTCGTAATATTACGAGAATAAAGTCAGAAGTTTACGAGAATAAAGTCATAGGTTTACGAGAAAAAAAGTCATAATATTATGATAATAAAGTCATAAGTTTACGAGAACAAAAAGTCGTAATATTAGAATTAAGTCATCAATATTATAAAGTAGTAATTTTACGTGTTATTTTCTTTTTTTCTCGTAAAGTTCTGACTTTACTCTCCTAATATCACGAAAATTTTTCTCGCAAAATTATGACTTTACTCTCGTAATATTACGACTTTTTTTCTCGTAAAGTTATGACTTTACTCTCGTAATATTACGACTTTTTTTCTCGTAAAGTTATGACTTTATTCTCGTAATATTACGACTTATTTTTCTCGTAAAGTTATGACTTTATTCTCGTAATATTACAACTTTTTTTTCTCGTAAAGTTCTGACTTTATTCTCGTAATATTACGACTTTGTTTTCTCGTAAAGTTCTGACTTTATTCTCGTAATATTACAACTTTTTTTCTCGTAAAGTTCTGACTTTATTCTCGTAATATTACAACTTTTTTTTCTCGTAAAGTTATGACTTTATTCTTGTAATATTACGACTTTATTCTGGAAATCTCAGATTTTTTTTCCCTCAATGTGACCCTAATACTCCGTAGTACATTTGCACTTTGGCCCTCACTGCATTAGACCTATATACTATATACTTAGACTATAAACTGTGTTACCTACATCACAATGATCAAATGTTTTGCGGCTCCAGACAGATTTTTTTATTTTATTTTTTGCCTAAAATGGCTCTTTTGATAGTACAGGTTGCTGACCCCTGTTGTAGACACATTATTATTCAGTTACCTGAGAAAAATCAACATTTAAAATGATCCTTTTTTCTGCTCCTGTTCTGGTGATGTTCCTGCTGTAGTGTGTTTGTTCTGTGGTGGCTGACAGGCCGCTATGTGACACGCCCCTCCTTCAGCTGATCTACATACCTGCTGCAAGTGCCAACCTGCGGTGCACACCTTCCAGTTCTACAAAGCCCCTCGAGGCAAATTAGTGATATAAGGCTCTATAAATAAACTGACTTGACTTTTTATCTGTCTTTAGGCAACACTTCTATCTCTTGTTCCCTCTTTCTTTCTTTCTCTCCTTTACAATCACTCTTTCCTGTCTCCTGCATCTCGTTCGCCTCTTCTTCTCCTTCTCTCCTATAATTCCTGAGCGGACTGAGTTGGCACTCGGTTGCTGTAACGATCCAGCTCACTCAAAGTTCCCATGGTGAGGGGTGTATTTTTCCACCGGGGGAGCAGCTGACATGTCATGTATCGCAAGGCTGGCAGCAGCTTGCGAGCACATCTCTCTCTGTCGGAACACGAATATCAGGCGAGCAGGTTGTCCTGCATGTAGGCAAAGAAAGATTTAAAGTCCTCTGATGTAAAGCATGCATGGGCCTTCGTTTCCCGACCGGCTTGCTGCTCTCATCTTCATCATGCATGAAATTCCAACCCCCCACCCTCCTTTTGGGTTTAGACCCCCAATCATCTCGACCCTGTCCTCCACCTCTTTCAGGCCCTCCTACTGCAGGCCTTAAGTATTCAGCCTTTTCAGCAGCCCCAGCCCCCAACTGCTGCCACAGCACTCTTACTTCACATCTAACATAGAAAACAAATCATTCAGGACCTTATTGTTGCTGAAGTTGAGCTGCTGCTGCTATCAACAGTTATTCCAGTCTAGACAACAACAAACTAAACAAATGAAGTTGACAGCGGTGAGAGCAGCTTCCTGTCCACAGAGGTTTGTTATCCTCTGGTTTCATGCTCTCTGGAGCTCCTATCAGAGTGGAGACACAGCTGCTCTCAGTAGTACACACGACCCTATTAACAGACCTAAAACTTTAACCTCTCAGATACCCTGCAGAAAGCCTAAGACAGGCCCCGGCCTACACCCCCGATAGCCATCAGCACCACACAAACGCATTGCATTGCTCCACCCTTTCCTCGAGGATGGACCTGAGCAATCAAGCCTCCTGTGTGTGCGTGTGTGCGTGTGTGTGCGTGCGTGTGTGTGTGTGCGTGTGTGTGTGAGAAAGATTCTCTTCCTCATGCCCGGGCTGGCTTCTGGTTGCATCACTTTCTCCTTTGCTTGCAGCGGAGCGTGTGAGCTCTGTCTGAACACAGACAAATACCTCAAATGTTCGAAGAACAACCAAACCTGTTACAAGATGTGCTGGTTGTGTCATTCTGCTGCAATCATTGACGAGTTTTAAATCTGTGATGAAGTATCCAAAAAACCTTTTTCACGCACAACACAGTATCAAACTGATGTTTTAGCTGAATCAGTATTCGGATGAATGTCATTTAAAGCCTTATCGGTGCTGTGATGTGGCCTGAAGCCACATTACAATCTGTACAAAAGGTGGGACGTGAACATAAACTCACTCTCTCTCCCCAGACATGGTCCATGATTTCTAGGTATGCCTCCCACTCCTCCATGAAGCCGTGGCCATACAGTAGATAGCAGATAACGGAGGCATTCCTGAGGGAAATTTGGAATTTGAAGCACAGATTATTACAGATCCTCCCTTCTGAAACACTGAGGTTTAAGGATCAATGAGAATCGTTGTGTTTTCGTTGCCTTAGAATGAGCCTTTATATCTAGACTAGGGAGAGGGTCCTCTCTTCACGGAGCCGGCCGCCATGTTTCTACGGTAGCCCAGAACGGACAAACCAAACACTGTGTTAACTTTTCCTGCTTGGGCCGGAGTTGATAACGTTACCCGCTCCGGAGTTAACCCCCGTCACTCCACTCAGAAACAAGACACAGGAAACCAGCATTTATTTCTGCACTAACTGCAACTTCCACTGAATTTCACTGATATTCTCAGAGCTAAACTAACTCTCTTCTGCTCCGCTAGCTCACTTCACTTGGCACACGGGAGAGGTTTCCATCTGCAACCTCACCGCTAGATTGTCGCTAAATCCTACACACTGTGCCTAGAAGAGCAAAGATCAAACTCTAGTCAACTGTTTCTCGTGCAGTTTTTCTTCTATTTTGAAGAAGGGCTGCATCTTATAATCATCTTTGGAAATTTCAAATAGCCTCCTTTCTTTTAAATGTACTGAAACACTTTTCAAGTTTGTAAGACTGTTTTAAACGCGATGGTAACATGACATCAAATCTGCCGCCCCTCTCCAGACTCTAAAGCCATCGTGGATGGGAACCTGAAGCTGATCCTGGGTCTGATCTGGACCTTGATTCTGCACTACTCCATCTCCATGCCCATGTGGGACGAGGACGAGGAGGGGGATGACGGCAAGCAGAAGACGCCCAAGCAGAGGCTGCTGGGATGGATCCAGAACAAACTGCCCGAGCTTCCCATCACCAACTTCCACAGAGACTGGCAGACCGGCCGGGCCCTCGGCGCGCTGGTCGACAGCTGTGCTCCAGGTGAGGGGAAAGTGTGTGTGTGGGAACATCTTGGTGTTCCTGTGTCTCGGAGAGGTATTTGTTTTGTGTGTGGTGTTTGTATGCGCACAGAAAGGGTCTGAAATGAACACCAGCCGAGTACGAAGTGCTGGAAACCTCTCCGGCCCTGTTCAGACCGGGTATTAACAAGCGTCCTCCTGCGTGGACAGCTTTAAGTACAGGTGTGAACGCACTCAAGACGCATTGAGATCGGATCTTTCAGGGCACATTCAGAGGTGATCTGGGCCACATATGACCACATTCTTTTAGCAGTGTGTAGTGAATGTGTCCTGGGCCACATTAAGGCCCGCCTACTCTACTGACGTCCTGCTGGGATCCGCGGGATCACTGCGCTCCTCATGTGACCTCATGTGGCAGACGCTGGCGCTCGTCTGCCTCGCAGCATGGAAACGGCCTCTGTGCTCTACTGTATTCTGTCGGTACATCTGTATTTTATTAATATATATCTTATCTATAGGCTACATATCTACAGATTATCAGACTGGGAACAGGAAGTGCATTATTATCATACGGTCGGAGATGTGTCGTGTTTTTGTTCCGCTGACCGGACCTGACACCCGCCCACCTCTCTTAATAAAATGTACCCGAATTCACGAATATGTGATATTAACACTGACATTCCTGTAGTATTACGTCACAACGTCTGCTGTATCAGCCGTGTGTTTACTACGTGTTTATTTGCATATAGAGCGGGGAAGTGAGATCCGATGGAGATACATTCTAATGCCAGGTGTG
Source organism: Sebastolobus alascanus (assembly GCA_916701645.2). Taxonomy (NCBI): domain Eukaryota; kingdom Metazoa; phylum Chordata; class Actinopteri; order Perciformes; family Sebastidae; genus Sebastolobus; species Sebastolobus alascanus. The sequence goes on from CAKAOJ020000400.1 coordinate 413,329, forward strand.
AACAGACGTAATTAAAGCTGTCCACTTGTCATCCGATCACTCAGGACTCATGTTAATACCAGGTCTTCAGCTATATATATTTTTTTTTGGGGGGCACTTTCAAGCCTTTATTTATAGGACAGTGGATAGTCTAGAAAGGGGGAGAGAGAGGGGGGACGACATGCAGAAATGGCCACAGGTCGGATTCGAACCCGGGCCGCCGCGGTTAGGTCTCAGCCTCATGGGCGCCCGCTCTACCAACTGAGCTATCGGGGCGCCCGTTAACACCAGGTGTGAACAGAGCCTACAGTGTGTGTGTGTGTGTGGAGGATCAGAGCTCAGTCAGGGTCAGCTGAAACAGCCCACAGCTGTTTGAGCTGATCATATTTGAATACCTCAGTTTTATCTTGCCCCCTAGAGGTTAGCATGCCTCTTAGCTTAGCATCATAACTGTCTGCAATACAACAGTGATTGACAGCTGCAGATCTGAGGTCAGGTCAGGGGAAATATTAGTGCGCAATTCTCATCTGTGCGAGAGTGAAAACTGAGGGAGGGCAGTGGTGATGAGTGGAGAGGAGGGGCAGAGCTGAACCTTCCCATTATGATCCTGTTAAATTAAGAAAGGGGGCGGGGGGGGGGGGGGGGGGGGTGTGGGTGTGGGTGAAGGAAAGTGAGGCATAAAGGAGGTTTCTGCTTACATGCTCAGGATGTTTAGCATACCTGTGGATCACCAACGGCCCTGAGCCGGAGATAAGGATTCAACAAAAGCTTTGATTTCTCTGCAGCTAAAGATTTCCAACTGTGTCCAAAAAATAACAAAGAGAGAGTCAGTTTTATATATTATATATATATATACAAGTAGATAAAAAAACAACACGATGCCAGGATATGCGTTTGTGATAACTGAAGGAACGTCATAACATCCAGTGGATGAATTCAAGGGCAGACATCTTGAAGAGACCACAGAGGCCGTATGATGACCCCATCACCTAAATACTGCTGCCTTCAAATGAAGATCAGACGTGTTTTACATTCTCCCCGTTATCTGCTGGACGGCGTCAAGGCTGTAACTTTGGAGTCAACATGTTGGCTGTAACACAAGAAGCTCTCCGTGTCTCTGTTAATCCAACAGAAATACTGCTTCACTATTTTATACCGAGGGCTCTTCACTTCCTGACCTCCCTCTCATGCATTCATGAGCGACATCTCCTTTCTTTTTGCTGGGCAATAATACAGAATATTATCATACTGTGCATATATCTGCTATAAAGCCATGAAACATATGAACAGTAATAATCAAAGTGTTACAAAAACAGTTTTAAATACAATGTTTGGATAGAATAGTCTGTCCTATTGTCATTATTATCTCATTATATTGTCATGATGAGTTTTCTGTGAATCTAACCCACCTCCTTTCTTTCCTGCAGGTCTGTGTCCTGACTGGGATCAGTGGGATCAAACCAAACCAGTGGACAACGCCCGTGAGGCCATGCAGCAAGCCGACGACTGGCTGGGCATCCCACAGGTAAAACGAATACCAGAACAATGGACCAATAAGAAATAACACATTGTTTCTCTTACTAACCGTAGGAGCAAATTTGCAGTTTAATATTCTGTATTAGTCAGTCATATTTGTATTTACCTGTAATGCACCTCCGTTCAGGACTGACTGCCGACTCTTTAGGACAGTTAGTAGCTGCAGGCGCAGATTGGAACCACAGTTTTCTGACCAGGTTGTTGATAATTTTATGGACTTGGGATCCAACGAGGGATCCCAGAAACTACAATAAAATCAGTTTTGCTAGAAAAAAGAATCTAAATAAGCTTAAAGCTTCAGCAACTTTTTGGCATCATTGGCCAAAAACTCCATGATAACCTTTCAGCATATTGTAATTCAAGTGTTCTGAGAGAAAACTAGACTTCTGCTCCTCCTCATGGCTCTGTTTTCAGGCTTTAAAAAATGTAGCCCGTGATGGAAGATTTTGACCAATCACAGGTCATTTCAGAGAGGGAGAGCGTTCCTATTGGCTGTGCTCCGGCTGGTGGGCGGTGCTTGGTATTTCTATTATTATTATTACACTACAAGATGTTTCTGGAAACATTTGAGGAGAGAAATGGGCATTACAGTAACGGAATATTGATTCACATTTGATCAGCGATGCCTAGTTTGACCGTTTCATCAGAGTTTGTGAGTGATTGACAGCCGGCTCTCAGAGACTGCAGACTCCAGATCAGCTCTGACTGGTTGTTTTCCTCCGGTCTGTGAAATCCTGCAGATGCCGTTAGGAGCACCGGAGGACACAGAGGAACATGATTTTTTTCAGATTACCTGCACTGCGTTTTTGAAAGGATACAACTGGTGATATTCTATATCTTCCTTATTGTCAACAAATCTCATGAAAAGACCAAAACCAACAATGTGTTAGTCCGTCTCCCGATACTTTCTGACTTCTCTAACGTTGGCTGCACTCGGTCTTCACAAATATCTACAGTAGCTATCGAAAATGATGCTGAGTAATTTCCTCAAACAGCTGCAGGGCGCTGTAGCTTTTAGTAGAGATGTCCCGAGCTGATCCTGAGGATTCAGGCACATTTTAATGGATCGGTCTGCTGGGCTAAAATAATTACAGCGCCCGCCACAGTACCGCAACATCCTGGGTTCGATTTCAGCCTTGGGACCTTTGTTGCAACTCATAACCCCCCTTCTATCTCTCTCTCTCTCCCCCATTTGTACATCGTCCTCTTTTAAATAAAGGTGAAAATACCCCAAAAATAACCTTAAAAAAAAAGGCCGGCTCATTCTTTAACAGAATCTGATTAACACACTGCAGCAGCGTCTCACTTAGACGTCATGCAGAGAATCAACCTCAACTTAAACATTTTATCCCTTTTACGGTTTGTCCAGAATGAAAAGCTCCACATTTAACAGGGATTCATTGTAAATGAAATGTAGTTTTACTGCGCTGCTTCTTGGGTTGGGTCGCTCTTGGTTGTGTTGGCATGATTGGCACGGCGCTGGCAGCCGGCACAGCATAGCGTGCTGACAGATGGCTCTGTGGTCGCTGCTGTTTCCGCCTTCAGCTCTGTTTCTTACTAAGAAACTGGCTTTGTCCCGTCCCCTGCCGTCTCTCTGTGGGTTGTAAAATCAGACAATAAGACTGTCTGTGTGAGTGTGTGCCTGCTGGTTAGCGTGAGAGTCTGTCTCAGGTACTTTCTGAGCCCAGGAAGAGGTTGGTATGTGGTTTTCATCACTAAATCACAACACTGCTCAGTTTGAGTATTGTGGGTAATATAGTCTCCATGGCAACTAATCGAGCACTGCGTCAGGCTGCACAGCTTCTCTTCCATCAGCAGATATGCTAACAAGGGAAACATTTTGTCCTCTCTTAGGTGATAACCCCCGAAGAGATCGTTGACCCCAATGTGGACGAGCATTCAGTCATGACCTACCTGTCCCAGTTCCCCAAGGCCAAACTGAAGCCTGGTGCACCTCTGCGACCCAAACTCAACCCCAAGAAGGCCCGCGCCTATGGGCCAGGTACACACACACACACACACACACACACACACACACACACACACACACACACATCTGCAGTTAGACTTCAACAAGGAAACTGGAGCAGCTGGATCAGTTTAGAGCAGGGAGGATTTACATGTTTATTATAGCCATGGACCCAAAAACTGAGCGCGACTCCAAGAGGTTGGACTCAGGCAGTTGGAAAGAATTTAGGGCGTTTTCACATTAGGTACGATTGATCCGTACTGTGCCCGAGTACGATTGCCCCCCCTCCCCGGTCCCCCGCCGCTCGGCTTTCGCATTAGTAAAGTTGTTCCGGACCCGAGTACACTTGCGTCATCATCCACGTGTATTTGTTTGCGTTGAGATCAGCTGTTCTAGCTGCGGAGCATCGTAAAACATTTCATTCAAACTTGACAGAAACAAAATAAAACTCACCAACACCGTCGTCGTTAGTCTTTCCAACAATCACCAACTCTGGTTTGGTCGAAATGAACTCTTATTTCACCGAGTTTGATGTGAAAAAAGGCCGACTCTCGTTCTTCGCAGACGGACCATTAAATTAGCTAAATAAAATAATAAACATCACTCAACCCCATCGCCTACTGTTGGTTATATTTTAAGGAACCTCTCGCCTGCCTTCCTGCTGTATCGTCCACGGCCGTGCACTTCAGAGGATGAGATCGGCGCATGCTGCGAGCAGATAGACATAGATATCAAACAGTTTTATATGTATACAGATTTCGGAGGAGACGGGCGGCGTTGAAAAAAGCCTGCCCTTTCACAACTACTCGCTAACTGATAATGCTACTCACGTTAAAGAGCGGTTCACTTCTGTGTTTTGGTACGGCTGGCTTTCACACCTGATGCGAACCGTACCCGAGTACACATGATCCGTGCCCGAGACCACCTTTTCAAGTACGGTACGGATCGTTCACACTAATACGACGAACTGGACTTTGGGGACAAATGTGCTCGGATCCGGGCCGGGTCCCTGATGTGAAAGCATCCTTAATCTCATCCATTTGCTGTAGATTGTTCTGGATTAGTGCGTTAATCCACATATAGATGTTAGCTAGCATGCATTGAGTAGGATCACACATCACACATCTTAATGTACGACTGTCCCGACTGTCCTCTCTGAAGGTGTCGAGCCAGTCGGTAATGTTGTGATGAAGAAGGCTTTGTTCACCGTGGAGACCATCAGTGCAGGAATGGGAGAGGTGCTGGTTTACTTGGAGGACCCTGCAGGACACAGAGAGGAGGTGAGACGCTGGGGATTTATTAGGACCATTGTAGGTTAAAAAGGGGGTAATGGGGGGGTAATATTCCAAGAAAGATTTCAGAATTTCCAAGATTAAAGTCAAGTAAGTTCCTGCTGCACAAAAGCTGTCATCTCATCCAAATCACTATGTTGTTTTCCCCTGAAAGCAAAATCCACGGCAAGAAGCGGCATCTGTGGTGTGATGAGGTCGAATCAACCCTGTCAAGTTGAAGCGATGCGGTTCATTGACAAACATTCCCACTCTTATCTGAGTTTTTGTCTTGTAAATGTGGGACTTTAATCTCGGAAATTCAGAGTTTCGGCAGCTTTGTAATTCATTTTTTTTTTTTTTTTTTTTTTACAATGTGCCGTTGTAGTTTGGTTCTTGTGAGATACTTTAACTTTATACTATTTTGTTAACGTTTTTTTAACAATTCCCTTCAGGCTAAAGTGACGGCCAACAATGATAAGAACCGCACCTACTCTGTCTTCTACATCCCTAAAGTCACAGGCATGCACAAGGTAAGCCAAGAGCTCTTTTTAATGCATGAGACTGATCTTACTGTGATGTGACTCTCTAAGGGGCCTTGTGGACTGTTAGCTGTGTCGGCCATGGGTGCTAGAAGTTCGTGCTCAAGTACTTTACTTAGTACAGTGTTGAGGTACTTGTACTTGAGTCCTTAAAGTTGTATTTTCTTGTGAAAAGTGAACAAATCAGTGCGAGTGTTTTAGGACTATTTCGACCTAGCAAACTTCTTCATAGTGGTTGTGCAGACCTATATATATATATATATATATATATATATATATATATATATATATATATATATATATATATATATATATATATATATATATATATATATATATATATATATATATATATATATATATATATAAACACTTGTAAACACTCATTCAGATTGAAATATTCTCACTGCGCTGCAAATGTTTTTAGGTTTTTAGGACTCAATTACAGACAGAAATGTTCTTATGTGATCAAAGTTTTTGCAGGTCCACTCCGCTCTATGACGGCTCCACTTCGACCGGCCACAACAAAAATACTACTCACAATTTAATGCGTCCGTAATAATAATTCTCTGATATAGTACTAGTATAGTATATGACACGTTGGGGTTCCAGACACTCATTTCTCCACACTTTCTCCTCTCTGCCTCGTAGGTGACGGTCCTGTTTGCAGGGCAGCACATCTCTAAGAGCCCCTTCGAGGTGGAGATCGGCAAGTCTCAGGGAGACTCCAGCAAGGCCACGGCCCAGGGACCGGGCCTCGAGCTCTCGGGGAACATCGCCAACAAGGCCACTTACTTTGACGCCTACACAGCAGGTAATGGCACGGACAGTGTGAGTCAGGTTTGGTGTCTAGGGCTGGAAATAATATCTCAATATTTTTAGGCTATATCGCGATATATAAGGGTGTAACGATACGTTTTTACAACGATACGATTTCCATGGTTCCGATACGATTCAAGGATGATATTTGGCTTATCTAGAGCGATACGATACGATTCAATGATTTGAAATCGATTCAGTAACTTTTTTTGCCAAAATTCAGTGAGTGTGACTGTGAAATAAATATCGGATACTGGACAGAGCAGGTCAGGATTCCTCAAAGTTTTTTTTGTAAAGGAATCAGGGATAAATTAATTATGTATAATAATCTGCTTATAGTAATCAAGTAGTCCACCTACAGTGTTCATTTGGGGTCCTTTCATACATGAAAACATCTGTAAAAACATTTTAAAACTATGTTAGATTAACGTTAGTTGAACTTCTGTTTTGTTTTTTACTTTACTCCCGTGATAATCTGCATCGCGGACCGTTTAGTCTCAGGCTGGATACATGAGGCTGATGCTGCGTGATGCACATAGATATCATTACGGGGAAAGGAAAGTAATTTTCTCTGAATGAAAAAACGACGGCGCACGGGGAAAGCACCTGTGGGTGAAGCCGCCCTCGTCAAGTGGATTGATAGTGCCTGAAACTCTGCCGCCCGGCTCCTCTACCGGGTGAGAGAGAGAGGAGTCCAGTGCTCCGTTCGTCTGCATGCACAGCATGGATCCGTGCTCGTGCTGCAGAGGGCAGAGCTGGCGAGCTGGCGCAAGTCTGGAGAGTGAACCGGAGTAACATTTCTTTACTTATAAAAGTGCTAAAAAACACTTTCACATAACGTTTGTCGTCCTTAAATACAAGGTGCAAATCCTTAGTATCCATACAATCGATTTTATATCGATATACGTCTCCCGTGAACTTGCCGAGTACCTATCGATGTAGTTGGATCGTAGGAATATAAACCGATACATCGATGTAGTAGATGAATTATTACATTTTGACAGAGCGTTTCTACTTTACCCGGTGCAGCTCTTCTAGCCTTTACAGCTCTGGTTTAGCGGCCCAAGAAACTCACAGACCAATCGCACGCATCGTAAATCTTCTCACGTGACGCTACTCAACCAATCAAATTCTTGTATCCCCTCCTCCCTCTCCTGTTTCCTCTCAGGCGCCGGTGTTGGCGAGGTGGAGGTGATGATAATCGACCCGGCCGGCAAGAAGAGCACGGTGACTTGCACCATAGAGGACAAGGGCAACAGTAGCTACCGCTGCACCTACAAACCCATCCAGGAGGGCCAGCACACCATCTACGTCACCTTCGCCGGCGGTCAGATCAGCAAGAGCCCCTTCACGGTCACCGTGGGAGAGGGTAAGAGTTCTGCTCTGGTTCTGTTACAGCATCACTGAGAAACCTGGTCTAGAAGTCATTCTGTACGTGATGTTAGCGAGACATTGTGTGCTTTAATGTTAACATTAATGGAAGATCTAAGCCTCTGATGTAAACCTCTGTACTGTAAACTTTACTAGCTCAGCCTGCTGTTTTTATTCTTCAGTTGTGTGTCTAATGCTTTCTTGTCTTTTCCTGCCACTCTACTGGATGTCGTGTCCTCTCTTCCCTTTCTTCTCCTCCTCGATAGAGGCCTGGTGGTATCTGTCCTCTCTCTGGAGCGGCCTCTTCCTTCTGCTGTCATTTCCTGTTTCCTGGGATCTGTCTTGGGTACCCACTGTGTGTGTGTGTGTGTGTGTGTGTGTGTGTGTGTGTGTGTGCATGTGTGCGATTGCATGCATGAGTGCGTGAAGCCGTGTGTCCGTGTAGATATTTGCCTGCTTTATGTGTGTGATGTGTGTCAGTGTCATCTGCCTCTGAAGCTGGAAGAATCCCTCCATGAAGCTGCAGTTTGTATTTGTCCGAGCAAACGAACGCCTCATTTCTTACAGCTCACTATCAATCAATCAATCAATCAATCAAACAATCAATCAATCAAACTTTATTTATATAGCACCTTTCAAACAAGTCGAATGCAATTCAAAGTGTTGGACAGACGATTGACAAAAATGTAGAGTGTTAAAAATGGATTTAGAGACTAATGCACTCCAAAACAACCAATATAAAAGTTCACTGAATAAGAACGCAATAAGAGATGGGTATTTAAGATAATAATAGATAATTAAAATACAAAGAAATAAAATTAAATAAATAAAAAATTATGAAACTACACAAAATAAGCAGATTGTATTAAAATAATGAAATATTAATAAAATAAAAGAGATAATAATGATCGGCAATAAAATGTTGATTGAACAAAATAGAGTAAAATAACCACTATCATGATGATGATAAATAAAATAAGTATAAAACAATAAAATTATAAAACACTACATAAAAGCCTGACTAGTGGTCTCAGGTTCACACAATGACACAATTGACCAGCGTTGTTTAAAATGCAGCTTTTTGGCGTGAAGGTTCTGGACTTCTAGGAATTAAAACAACAGGTCTGTGTTAGGATTGTAATTAGCTTTGCCTCTGTGAGAGACAACACAACCTTTAATGTGCGTGTCCGTCCCAGACAAGTTGTGTTAGGTTTATATTAGGCACCCTCTATGAAGGTCTTATAAGTCGGCTTTATGAATGGTTAATAAATAATTTAAAATGCGTCTTAGATCATAAATAAGCCATTAATAATAACATATTTTGGGTTGCCAGGTCATAAAAACATTCCAAAATAAAGTCATAACTTTACAAGAAATAAAGTTGTAGTATTACAAGAATTAAGTCATAACTTTACGAGAAAAAAAGAAAATAACACGTAAAAGTACTACTTTATAATATTATGACTTTATTGTCATAATACTACAACTTTTTTTTTCTCGTAAACTTCTGACTTTATTTATTTTTTGTCGTACCGTCGTACCATAGATCTACAACAATGATAAATGAAAATGTAAACAAAAAAAAAAACAGTTACTCATTTCCATTTTTAAAAATCCACAGGGAGCCACAGGAGAGAGGCTAAAGAGACACAGGTTGCTGACCCTGGTTTAGAGTGATCATCAAGTGTGCACGTGTGTTAATAAATGGTTTTGGTCCACATTGTCTGCAACTCTTTTCTAGACATAAGTGGTCAAAGGAATTTTTCAAAGAAAGAAATGAAAAATAAAAAAAATATTTTCATTGATCATCAAAATAACTCTTAGTTGAACTGCTACAACGTTGGAGGTTATGAACTCTCTATGTGTGTTAGGTTGTCATAGTAGGTAAGAGATGACGTGATTTCTGCTTTAACCTGGCAGATATACCTTCTTACATACATACAGGATACAGATGATTCTCTATTTTTAGTGAATTATCATTTGTTCTTGTGGTTCTGCCAGTTATACCAGACCTGCACAGTCACCTACTGACATCAAAATAGGTTTTTGCATATATAATTAAATATAAATGTATTCTTCCTCTTATGGGTGCCAACAAGTAGTCCACTTCCTGGAACATATCTTGATCCCCTTTCAGTAGCCTCCCTTCCTGCAGGGCATCAAACTGTGACTCAGCAGCTCATATTTTATGCGCTTTTAATCAGGAGATACGGAGGATACTCCACTTCCTGTGTGAGGATAAAGGCTCATTTCCTTTACTGTTGTCTATGAATTCCCTCTGTGGGATAAGATAGATGGGTAGGAGGACTGTGCAGAGTAGGAGGAAGCATCCATCACCCTTCATCCTTCTTGAACACGATGGATGCACCATTCGGATTGCAATTGTTTTCTTTCTGTTGAGTCAGAAGAGCTGTCTCTGTGTCTGTTTCTCTCTCTCTCACTCTTTCATTTTGTGTGTCTCTACCACAGCTTGCAACCCCAGCCTGTGCAGAGCTAAGGGTCGTGGTCTGCAGCCAAAGGGCCTGAGGGTGAAGGAGACTGCAGACTTTCAGGTTTACACCAAAGGAGCCGGCACCGGAGAGCTCAAAGTCACCATCAAGGGGCCCAGTGAGTTGGAACCGCAAACACCCAGTCTTTGTTTTTACTGTTGCAAATTGATTTATCAACTCATCACTTTAGTAGAGTACTGATATACTGCAAGTAGATGGTTAAACCCATGGCTCCTAAAGAGAAAAATGCTATAAATAAGTGATACTAATGTGCATCACTGTGTTCACAGAGGGTCTTGAGGAGCCGTGTAAAAGGAAAGATCTTGGCGATGGTGCGTACGGTTTTGAGTATTACCCCACCACACCTGGGACATACACCATCACCATCACCTGGGGAGGACAGCACATCCCCCGCAGGTACACACACTCGCACGGAAAACCAATACTACAATTGGACTACTGTATATTGACCATGTCATTGTGACTGATCGCTCTCTGCTCCGTATTAGTCCCATCGAGGTCAAGATTGGCGCCGAGGCCGGCCAGCAGAAGGTGAGGGCCTGGGGTCCGGGGCTGGACAGTGGCATCGTTGGCAAATCTGCTGACTTTGTGGTGGAGGCTGTTGGAGACAACGTCGGTACACTGGGTAAGAAAGCTAGAGGGACAGCGGAGATATCACGCACAGTAAAAGGAAAGTTTTACCTTCAGCAGCTCTTCTAAGCTTGCTGTGTTTTCCCTGTGCAGGTTTCTCCGTGGAAGGTCCGTCTCAGGCCAAGATTGAATGTGACGACAAGGGCGATGGATCCTGTGACGTGCGCTACTGGCCCACAGAGCCTGGCGAGTATGCAGTGCACGTGCTCTGCAACAACGAAGACATCCAACACTCTCCCTTCATGGCTGAGATTGTCAACCCACCAGCCAAAGACTTCTACCCAGACAAGGTACCGTATATACAAACACCCAGGGATACGTCGTGTATGGAGGACTAAAGCTGCCATTATAAGAAATAAAGAAATGCATAAATGAGTTGATTAAAAAATGAAATAATAAAGTAAGAAATGTAGAAATAAAAGCCTCAATTATCAAATAAATATGCAGGTTAATTGGAAAATAAATAAATATGCACAGAAATAGAAAAATGAATAAAGAAAATGTATATATTTATTTGACAAATGACTTATTTATTTTCATATGTAATTATTTCCCAATTTATTCTTTTCTGTTTGCATTTATTTCCCTATTTCTTCATTTCCATACTGTATATATACTTTAATGGACCGAAATTCTTTTTTTATTTTATATAAATATAAATAAATAAATAATAATCATATAAAAAATCATATATTATATATAAATAAATAAATAATCATATATAAAATCATGTATATTATATAAATATAAATAAATAATAATCATATATATATATGATTTTTTTATTGTTGATTTATTGAGTCATTTATATATTTATTTATTATAATGGCAGCTTTAGTCCTCCATACACGTGCACTTCCATGTTATGCGGCTGCATAGTGGAGTGACGGATCAGTTATTTCTTTTAATGTTGGAATTCTTTTTGTTCTTCTAGCCCTTCAAATGTAGAACTATGTTCCTAATGCTCCTTGAATGTGCTTATTCCAGGTTAAGGCGCACGGTCCAGGCCTTCAAAGCAGCGGTTTGGCTGTTGGGAAACCCACTGAGTTCACAGTCGATGCAAAGCAAGGAGGAAAAGCTCCTCTGAAGATTGTGGCCCAGGTAGGATCACCTGATCCTGTTTCAGCTGTCTTCACGTTATAAACACCTTTGATGGATCTGTTCCACTTGTCTTATTTAACTCTTTTTTGGGTTTTCCACATCTGCACAGGACGGTGAAGGTACTCCTGTGGACGTACAGGTCAAGGATAATGGCAACGGCACATACGCCTGTACTTACACCCCACGTAAACCCGTGAAACACACCGCCATGGTCTCCTGGGGAGGAGTCAACATCCCCGACAGCCCGTTCAGGGTGAGAACACAGACACACATCTAGAGATGGGATTTTAATCACAGGAAACGTCTCTGAAGCTGTTGTTGTGTTTATTGATCACAGATGAATATCGGAGCAGGCTGTCATCCAAACAAGGTGAAGGTGTCGGGACCGGGGGTGGCCAAGACCGGCCTCAAGGCCTTCGAGCCGACGTACTTCACCGTTGACTGCGCAGAGGCTGGTCAAGGTAAAGCCACAGAATCAATATATTTGCTTCATTTGAGTCTATGTAGAGGTAGAAGGAAGTTACCGCTTTTATTGTTGTAGACTGAGTAACGTGACGTCACCAAAACAAACCGCAGCGAGGAGGGTCTGCGTGGAGACGACCTGCACCCTCACATTTTAATTCATTCATCAACAATGGATCAAATTACTGTGTATAATGTGAAAGTGGTCACTCTTAGTTACAATACAAACCACAGATAACTACAGTGTATCCCAACTCTGCAGTTCTTTTCAGCTTTACTGAGCATTTTAGAGTCCTTCAGCCCCTTGTCGTCAGTTCTCATTGTTCAAGGCAGCTGTTTTCAGCAACAAAAAAGCTCTGATAAACCCGCTGAACACTCCCTGCTCAGCACCAAATGACAGATAGATAAAGTTAGCAGCTAGCTCGTGCTGAGAGTGGAGCGTTTAGCAGCTAAAGAGCCAGATATTTCCCTCAGGAGTTGGTGGAGAGCAAAACGGAGCTAAAAGTAGAGTGAATGTTGAAGGCTTTTATTCATCAGGTGTTTGTTTATTTATTTTGCAAAATTTAAGACTACACAACATAACAAAAAATAAATGAATAATAGACAGTGCAGGAAGAGGCAAAAAAACCACTGGGCTTATCTGAAGCCTCCACCTAGAGACAAGATTAATATACAGAAATAATTATGACTACATAATAGTGATGACAAACAATTAGAAAAAGATATATATATATAATAACAATAAATATATCAAAATAGACAAATGTGTAGGTTAGTGTTTGTGAGGAGGATATTGATTTAAATACCTATAAAGACTTCTGGGTAATCGTAACCAAACATAACGCTGAGTGGAAAAAATAAAAATCAAAAAGATAAAAACAGATACATGGACAACATGGGGGGGAAAGCAATTACAAAACAGTTATTAAATGACCCTTCAAGCGACGTTTGAAACATTTGACAGATGAACAGTTTATTGATAGATGTGAAAAGCTGCTCCATAATTTGGTTCATCTTAATCTTATCGAAAACTGACGTCTACTAGTGAGGAATTTAGGAGGATGAAGATCTAGAGATTGACGGGTTGAGTAAGAATAGAACTGAGAATTTGTTTTAAAATAAGTCTGGAACTGCTCAGGAATATTCCCACCAGGAAGTATCTTATAAATAAAAAACACATATTTGAGAAATATTGATGTCATAAATAGTAAGAATCTGGAGTTTCTGAAATAGAGGAGCAGCGGAGATGTGTGACTGATCGGGTTGCAATCCTCACAAAACGTTTTTGGAGGACTAAAATGTTATGAAGGTTTGTAGGAAAAGTACTCGCCCAAACTATATTACAATATGAAAGATAGGGATAAATTAGACTATAATAAAGAGTAAGGAGACAGTTTGTGATGGACAGAAACATGACTCCACATGAATGTGAATGTTTTCTGTGTAAATAGGCGATTGTTTGCTAATAAGGTAGTTTGGATTTTTTGAAGTGAGGTTGTATGAGGTACTTCACCATAGTCTGTGTATTACCTACAGTAGATGGTGGTTGGCGCGCCCCCAGAGAGGAGTACCAGCACAGGAGCAAAGCGATGTACTGCATTGAATGTCTTTGGATCATCAGTTGAAATCATTAGTATGTTATGACGACTTCTGTCTCCTGCTCTCAGGTGACATCAGTATCGGAATCAAGTGTGCCCCCGGCGTGGTGGCACCCGCAGAGGCCGACATCGACTTTGACATCATCAGGAACGACAACGACACGTTCACCGTCAAATACACTCCTCCTGGAGCCGGCAGCTACACCATCATGGTCCTGTTTGCTGACCAGGTGAGTTAGAATTCATCAGTGAAGGAGAGCAGAATGTGCACGTGTTGGATCGAGTGTATTATTCTGTATGTTAAAATGTGTGTTTGAACACAGCGTTGCTTCCGTTTGTTATTCAGGCTATTCCAATGACGCCCATCAGGATCAAAGTGGATCCTTCTCATGATGCCAGCAAAGTCAAGGCGGAGGGTCCAGGACTCAGCCGCAGCGGTGAGAACACCTGTTCACTAACTAGTTGGTGAAATATCTCCATTTTTTATTTATTGCATTGGTAAACTGCTGGAGTTTGAGAAATGGAAATGTTGTTACGAAATTTCAGTCCCGCCTCACTAACCGGGATGACTCCTCTCTTTCAGGTGTTGAGTTAAACAAGCCCACTCATTTCACCGTGAGCACCAAAGCAGCAGGAAAGGCCAACCTGGACTGTAACTTCAGCGGCCCGACCAAAGGAGAGGCCGTCAAGGACTTTGAAATCATCAACAACCACGACAACACACACACTGTGAAATACACACCTGTGCAGCAGGTGAGATGGGAGGAGCACTCACACATACGAACACACAGATGCAAATCGCAAGGCGCTTCGCTTTCTTGCCCAGATTTGGTTGAGAACATCGACACCAATCTCAAGTATGAAGCTAGAGCCAGGAGACCGTTAGCTTAGGGAGAAACAGCTAGCCTGGCTCTGTTCGAAGGTAACAAATTCCTCCTACCAGCACCTAACCCGAACCTCCCAAAAGAGACAAGTTTTTCGGGAGTTACTTGCTTTGACCGGCTGGCGATCTCAGAACCCAACAGCTATCGGTCTGAAGACTGATTTTGCCTCTGGGGGCTAACGGCCGATATTTCGAGGGTTTCGGTGTAGCCAGCGGATATTCCTCTTCCGAGTGCCGCTCATTGTTTACAGTCCAATTAGCGACTTGAGACGTGAAAATTAGGGATGCTAATTTTGAAAGATTTTCTTAACCGCTAACCGACCCTCGTTAACCGACAAGATTTGTGCCTAGCGATAATCGGTTAAAATGCTTAATGTTTGTTAACGGTTAAACGGTTAATTATTAACATCCCTAGTGACGATGGAGTTGGAGTTGAGACCAGGACACTTTTTGTCGGTGTTTTAGGTCCAGTCAACATTTCGACTAATCTCTAAAAACAGATATTTACATATGAATGCAGATAAATAAATAAAAAAAGCAAATTAAAAGCTAAATTGTCATTAGCCGGTGGGTTGCAAGATTTCATTTTGGCCGATGCGTTCCGCTTTTTTTGCTCTCCACACAAACTGTTTACCAGCATGCAACTAAAGGCCGCTTAAACGTGATTGGTCAGTACTACACGGACTACAAACAAACTACAAACGGTTACTAGAACGCTTCCCATACCAAAATGTTGTCCCGTCGCCCACAGATTCTGCATTTATATACAGATATCTGTTTATAGAGATTAGCAGCCGTGCAAAGTGAGTTTCCCCTGGTTGCCTATAAAACAGCTTTTTGTTGTTGTTTTTTCATTCTGGTTTACGTACGGTTTAGACTATGAAATAATGTGTTAATTATTGAGCTTTTCTTTCTTTTTCATTTACTTAGCTAGCTAGTTGTTTCCCCCTGCTTCCAGTCTTTATGCTAAGCTAAGCTAATCACTTCCTGGCTCTAGCTCCATAGTTAATGAACAGACGTGAGAATGGTATCGATTTTGTAATCGGACTCATGGCAAGAAAGTGAATTATGCGTATTTCCCAAAAATGTCCAACTATTCCTTTAACTGGATTCGATCATGGACACATTTTTCAGGGTTTCATGGATAAAAAGTCTCAGAATAGTCGGCTACATTTGGATTTGCCAACTTTGTTTTATTGGTTCTTATATTTTGTTATAAGTCAAGGCAACGTGATTCTGTCCTTCGTAATAGTTAGTGTGATCACATCTATGTCACGCCTCCCCCCCCCTCCTGCCCCAGGGTCCTCTGGGAGTTGCTGTGACCTACGGTGGAGATCACATTCCCAAGAGCCCCTTCAACGTTGCCGTGGCGCCCACACTGGACCTCAGCAAGATCAACATCACCGGCCTGGGAGACAGTGCGTACTTTTCCTTCATCGCTCTTGTACCTCTGCTTCTTCTGATTTCCATCCTCATGTTTAACTTCAACAACCAGAGCTGAATGACCTTTCTGTGAAAATTATCTGTTTCTCTTGACCTATAGCGTTTCTCTTTTTTGCATGAAAGTCCATTTCTGCCAGGAAAAGAGAGAGAAAAGAAAGAAAAGTTGTGCATGATAGATAATAATTGTGAGATATTAAGACAAAATTATGAGTTTGTAAGATAAAATTAAAAACTACTGAGTCAAAATTTTACAATACTGTGAATTATGTGATCATTATTTTGGCTATGTCAAAATTGTTGACTTACTATTTCATAATTTTGACTTTATACTTTGTGATTTCATTCATGACATTATATCTCAGAATGTCGACTCACTAAGTGAAAAATTTCACCCAATATTTCATAGTTTTTAATTGTTGATTTTGTCTAATCTTGAATATTTTAATCATGTATTTTTTTTTTTCGTGGTTTACCCATATGAAAAACCATATCATGGAATATCTGGATTAGTCCGTTTACAGTGATCTCTTTGCTCTGTGTGCCATCGTAGAGATGACTGTAGGCAAAGACCAGGAAGTGACCGTCAAGTCAAAGGGTGCCGGTGGTCAGGGGAAGGTCGCCGCCAAGGTGACCGCACCAACAGGGAAGCCAGTGGCCAGCAAGGTGCGGCATATGATTTGCTGATTTGTATTTATTTTCTTTAGAAGCTTAATGTTGAGACCATGTGTGGTCCTCTCAGAATTGCCTTATATTTATATATATTTTTTTATAATATATTTATGTTATAAATGTCTAACATATGATGCTGATAGTATGTGGTTTTATTATTAGTAAAAATCCTGTTCTTATTCGTTGCTCCAGGTTGAGCCGGGGCTGAGTCCAGAGACCAGTCAGGTGAAGTTCATCCCCCGCGAGGCCGGGCCGTACCAGGTAGAACTGACCTATGACGGAGTGCCGATCCCTGGATCACCCTTCAACCCCACAGCTTATCCTGTCTCAGATCCTTCCAAGGTTAGCACACAGCTACTGACGGACGGTAGTGTTACACATCCGTAGAATAGAATATGAATAATGTGTATAACTGTATCTCTTGTCAGGTACGCTGCTCTGGCCCGGGCTTGGAGCGCGCCAAGGTCGGGGAGAAGGGGGAGTTCATCGTGGACTGTACCAACGCCGGCCCGGCCGAGCTGACCATCGAGATCATCTCGGACAGCGGCACCGAGGCCGAGGTTCACATCCAGGACAACGGAGACGGGACCTACACCATCACCTACATCCCTCTCTACCCCGGCTCCTACACTCTCACCATCCGCTACGGTGGCCAGGACGTGCCCAACTTCCCCGCTCGGCTCAGCGTGGAGCCCGCGGTCGACGCCAGCGGAGTCCGTGTGTTCGGACCTGGAGTGGAGGGCAAAGGTACGATTACTCGATGTGGTTTTATGTTATTTTGGTCACTGTTTATTATGTATTTATTTACCCTCTGTAAAAATGATTCCAGTGAGTTACAGGTGGTGTCGTGTACAGGTTTCAAATTTGGAAAAAGAGAGCACCTGAGTATCTGAATCAGATTGGTGCATCCCTAAATGTAACCTAAGCCTCGTAACCGCGCTGTGTTTTTAGGTGTTTTCCGTGAGGCGACCACAGACTTCACCGTGGACGCTCGTGCTCTCACGCAGACCGGCGGTGACCACATCAAAACCCTCATCAGCAACCCGTCCGGCAGCCGTACGGACGCCCTGATCGCCGACCTCGGTGATGGAACCTACAACGTAGAGTACACTCCCTATGAGGAGGGTGAGTTCAAGCAGAACAATGTGTGCAGAATTTGTAGGTTTCTTATTATTGGATTCTCCGGTGCTGACCTTGTGTGTGTTTCTGCCTCAGGCCCACATAATGTGGAGGTTTGCTACGACGGCTCTCCGGTCCCGAAGAGTCCATTCCGTGTAGCCGTCACCGAAGGCTGCGATCCAGCTCGTGTTCGTGTGCATGGTCCCGGCCTGAAAGGTGGCATCACCAACAAGCCCAACAAGTTCACCGTGGAAACCCGGTGAGTGAGAGGAAACGTTCGCTTGGAAAAGTTCAATGTGGTCTTTGTGTGTCTTTAATGTCCATCGTGTTCCCCTCTGCAGAGGAGCAGGCACTGGTGGGCTTGGTCTGGCAATGGAGGGTCCGTCAGAGGCCAAAATGTCCTGCACTGATAACAAGGATGGCAGCTGCAGTGTGGAGTACATCCCGTACGAGACTGGCACGTACAACCTCAACGTCACCTATGGAGGACAGCCCATCAAAGGTATGGAACTGATCCAGCTGGAAGAACTAATCGGTGTCAAAAACATTTTACTGTCATGATGTTTAACATATTTAAGAATTTAAATATGAGTGAGTTGGTTTAGCACGAACGCATGAAAGGATTGGTTCCTTTTTCCTGATGGGACAGGAATACTGTGAATGCACTTCTGTTAGAGGGTCTCTAATGCAGCGTTCAGAATACGTGATATCGGCTCGATAACGGCCCGACCCGAAAGACGTAGGTCGTCGAGATCGAACATTTTTACGAGAAAAAAAGTTGTATTATTATGAGAATAAAGACCTAAGTTTACGAGAAAAAAGTCGTAGCATTATGAGAATAAAGTCATATTATAAAGTAGTAATTTTACGTGTTATTTTCTTTTTTTCTCGTAAAGTTATGACTTTATTCTCGTAATATTACCACTTTTTTTTCTCGTAAAGTTATGACTTTATTCTCGTAATATTAACACTTTTTTCTCATAAAGTTATGACTTTATTCTCGTAATATTACGACTTTTTTTCTGGTAAAGTTATGACTTTTTTCTCGTAATATTATGACTTTTTTTCTCATAAAGTTATGACTTTATTCTCGTAATATTAAGACTTTTTTTCTCGTAAAGTTATGACTTTATTCTCGTAATATTACCACTTTTTTTCTCGTAAAGTTATGACTTTATTCTCGTAATGTTACCACTTTTTTTCTCGTAAAGTTATGACTTTATTCTCGTAATATTACCACTTTTTTTTCTCGTAAAGTTATGACTTTATTCTCGTAATATTAATACTTTTTTTCTCGTAAAGTTATGACTTTAATCTCGCAGTATTAATAATTTATTCTCGTAATATTACGACTTTTTTTCTCATAAAGTTATGACTTTATTCTCGTAATATTACGACGTTTTTCTAGTAAAGTTATGACTTTTTTTTCTCGTAATATTACGACTTTTTTTCTCGTAACGTTATGACTTTTTTCTCGTAATATTATGACTTTATTCTGGAAATCTCTATAAACTGTGTTACCTTCATCACAATGCTCAAATGTTTTGCGGCTCCAGATAGATTTTTGCTCTTTTGATATTAAAGGTTGCTGACCCCTGACTTAGACTCGAGGATGAACTGATTAGATTTTGGTGGTCAAAGGTCACAAAACACGTTTTTGGCCATAACTCAAAGAATTCATATGTTAATTATGACAATTTCACACAAATGTCTGACAGGATAAAATGATGACGTGATGACATTTTGGACAGATATGGATGTAAACTGACACTTGTCTGGTTGGTGGAGGCGTACAACCGCGAGGGAGTACTTCTAGTGTCTAACTTGTCTGAGGTTTTGTGTGTGCAGGTAGTCCGTTCTCTGTGCCGGTCAGTGACACGGTGGACAGCACCAAGGTGAAGTGCCAGGGCCCAGGCCTGGGTAACAATGTCAGAGCCAACATCCCTCAGGCATTCACAGTGGACGCCTCCAAAGCTGGAGTAGCCCCACTGCAGGTCCGTGTACAAGGACCCAAAGGTAAGTGTGTGTTCTCATGTTTCTGTGTATCTCTAGTCACGATTAAAGCTTGTGTTTTGTGATAGTCGCATACAGAATTTAATCACTTGCATCTGTTTCTGTGTGTTTAGGTGTGGTGGAGCCTGTGGAAGTTGTGGATAACGGTGATCAGACTCACACGGTCAACTATGTTCCCACCAGAGAGGGACCCTATTCCATTAACGTATTATATGCTGACGAGGAGATCCCACGCAGGTAATACACGAGCACTCGAACGCACACGTACAGTCAGCGTTTTCTAACACTGGAGTATCTTTAGTTTGTGTTTGTGTTCATGCAGCCTCTCCTCTCTCTCCCTCCGTCAGCCCCTACAAGGTGAAGGTGCTCCCCACCCACGACGCCAGTAAGGTGCGTGCCAGCGGACCCGGCCTCAACACCACCGGGGTGCCCGCCTCTCTGCCCGTCGAGTTCACCATTGATGCCAAAGACGCAGGCGAGGGATTGCTGGCGGTGCAGATCACTGTGAGTGCTCGCATGTGATGCACATGGTAAAAAATGAAATATAAATTATTTTGTTTTGTAAACTTTGGTCACTTTCACCCCCTGCAGGACCCAGAGGGGAAACCTAAGAAGGCCAATATCCGTGACAACCACGACGGGACCTATCTGGTGTCCTATGTGCCGGACATGACCGGCAGATACACCATCCTCATTAAGTACGGAGGGGATGAGATCCCATACTCACCCTACCGTATCAGGGCCCTGCCCACTGGAGATGCCAGCAAGTGCACGGTCACAGGTGTGTACAGGATGTTAGACCACTGCTCGTACATTAAGTTTTAACCTTGGAGATGTAGTCTGTATGATTAGTCTGACTTTAAATCCGTTGTATTTCTCTCCTGCATGATGATGAATTTTACAGTTTTATATACACCCAGACTTCTCAGAGGCAGATCAGATTTTCTCTGTGATCTTCTGTCCCCCATACATCCACATGTTGTTGCAAGAGGACCTTATTTACTGTAAAAAGGGTTGAACAGCAGCAGGAAGCAACAGCTCCGAAGATGCTTCTTATTTTGTAACAGAAAACACAAATGAGCTGCTGGTTATCCATCAAAGTAATTAACAAGAACAAGAACATGGTTAAACTACACAGTGTTGTTATTTATGTTTCATCCACAGTTTGACATATTAGGAAATGCAATTACAAAATTGATGCCACTCTCATATCTTTCCATTAAATAATTTGCTAGAGATGGTTAGCATAACTTAGCATAAAGACTGGAAGCAAGGGGGAAACAGCTAGCCATTATATCTGGTTTATTTAATCTGTGTGAAAAACCACAACTTGTTATTTTTACACTCTGGTTTTTGTAAAGATTAAACAAACAAGATGCAACATGTGAATTAGTGAACTTTAGTGGTGCTGGTAGGTGGATTTAGTTCCCTTTGGACATAGCCAGGCTAGCTGTTTCCACGTCCAGTCGTTATGCTAAACCTGGGTCAGCAACCTGCAGCTCTTTAGCTCCTCTCCAGTGGCTCCCTGTGGATTTTTAAAAATGGAAATGAATTTACATTTTCATTTTTATTTATCATTGTTGTAGGTCTATGGTACGACGGTACGACGGAGTATTAGGGCCACATTGAGGAAAAAAATAAATCTGAGATTTCGATTAGAGAGTCGTAATATTACGAGAATAAAGTCGTAATAATATAAAGTAGTAATTTTACGTGTTATTTTCTTTTTTTTCTTGTAATGTTCTGACTTTATTCTCGTAATATTACGACATTTTTTTTTTCTCGTAAAGTTATGACTTTATTCTCGTTATATTACGACTTTTTTCTTGTAAAGTTATGACTTTATTTTCGTAACATTATGACTTATTTTTCTCGTAAAGTTACGACTTTTTTCTCGTAATATTACGACTTTTTTCTTGTAATATTACGACTTTATTCTGGAAATCTCAGATGTTTTTTCCCTCAATGTGACCCTAATACTCCGTAGTACATTTGCACTTTGGCCCTCACTGCATTAGACTTATATACTATATACTTAGACAATGAACTGTTACCTTCATCACAATGCTCAAATGTTTTGCGGCTCAAGACAGATTTTGTATTATTATTTTTGCCTAAAATGGCTCTTTTGATAGTAAAGGCTGCTGACCCCTGTGCTAGACTAAGCTAAGCTAAGCGTCTGCTGGTCGTGAGAGTTGTATCGAAAACAAAAACCGACATCTGTGAGAGTGAGAAAGAGGATAAATCAGCAGTGAAACGTGTCGACTTTTTAAGATTTCATCTCTCAGTGTACCTGCTGCTCATATCTCATGTTTTCATGCATTATGTTTTGTTGTGTTTCTCACGCTGTGCTCCTCAGTTACACTCCCCGCTGTACACACAAACACACACAAACACACACACACACATACACACATCCTCCCTGCTTCACACTCCACCATCACCGTTTGTTTTTCATTCCAAGTGTTTGGAGCACAGTTATTGCCTCCCCACCACCCACACCCCCACCTGACTGTCTTTTATTTGTCACTTTTTGTTTTCTCTCGCTCCCCCTGCTTCTCACCGTTCCTATTATCAGTCTCAATCGGCGGTCACGGTTTAGGTAAGCCTACTGAACGACTTTGTGATGCAGAGGAACTGCTCTACCTCTTCTCTTTCCTGTCAGCATGGAGGATAGTGGCACTAGTTTTCAACATCCCTCTACTTCTCTTATATTCCTGTCTCCCGTACCTCTTCTTCCTCCCATCTCATTTTCCTCTGTCATAACCGTTATGTCTTCGTTTCCCTCTCTCATCTTGTTATTGGACAGACTAATGGACTAACAGTGGAGTCGGTAGGACGGCATGGTGGAATGGCTAATCTAGCTTTCAATTCTATATATGGGAAACTGTGTGATAATAACATGCGAGTCATTGGTAACAACATACAGTAGATGGAAATAACATGACTAGATTCTCGTCCAACTTTATCCTGGTCTCGTGATTGTGGAATGTGCATGCTGAATGGTGAGTTGTGTGTGTGTGTGTGTGTCCCTGTTTGTGTGTCTATAAGATAAAAACATTATCCATCTCACCGCTGACCCGTTGTTCTCCATTCTGAAGGCGCTGGTGTCGGCCCAACCATCCAGATCGGCGAACAGACGGTCATCACGGTGGACGCCAAGGCCGCCGGGAAAGGCAAGGTGACGTGCAGCGTGTGCACGCCCGAGGGGGCGGAGCTCGACGTGGACGTCGTCGAAAACGAGGACGGCACGTTCGACATCTTCTACACGGCGCCGCAGCCCGGCGAATATGTCATCTGCGTCCGTTTTGGAGGGGAGCACATCCCCAACAGTCCCTTCCAAGTCACGGTGAGTGGTGTGTGCATAATTAACGTATTTATGGCGGGTAGGTTGGTCGAGCATACAGTACATGCTCCGAACGTCATGTCAAAGCTTCTTTTTGAGGTTTTCGAGTGAAGCTTTGAATGACATATTTTATGATGTCGTCACCCTAAAAAGCAGATTTTGTGTTATTGTGGTTATATAAATGTAATGTATGGTGTTGATAGATTGAGTTGTGTCCTCTGTGTGCGGCAAGCGGGAGAGCAAACCGTTTTTGGACCGCAGTGAAATGTAGTTTTTGTAAGGCTAAATGCCAACAAGTATGGATCGAAGCAGAATATTCCGTTGAAATGATTACATCTATCTTTTTTCAATAGATTTTGACTTAATGAATGAAGCTTCAAATCTCCGAACCTTCGAACTATTCAATATAGCCCTACATATTAGGTTATGTAGAGATTATTCATACATATTGATTGCAGTTATCCAAAAGGTGAAACTATTCACAACACAGCATTTGTCAGTATTTATGGGGCCACCAAATCAAGTTTTCTCAGCTTGTTGTCCTATTTCTCAAGTTAAGTCGAGTCTCACAGCAGTTGTTGAAAATGAGGACTCGACTTAGATTCGAGTCTGAATCGAGTTCAAGTCTGCAGCTCCGTTGAACAGGACGTGAACCAGAATGCAGCAACACCATCGATAACCTGCAGGAATTAAGATTTGGCCTTTCCTACCTTCACACACTGATGTCGCTCTGATAAATAGCCTGTTACAGGCATCCCTCTCCTGCCTGTAGATGATGACCTCAGTAAGAGTAAAGAATGATCTACTGTATAAAAGGCTTTTGATAACTGTGTAAATATGGAGGCACAGCGTTATTGTCTAAACCTAATTTAGCAGTAATCACATAATTCAAGACGACGGTAACAGCTGAGATGTTGCTATGATTTACCCACAGTAGATGGAGCAGTTTGGAGAAGCAGTCAGGAGTACCAGCACGGGAGCAAACCAATGTTGTTTAGACACCTAAAAAATCAATATCCGTTCAGATTTAAAATATTTTTGCCGGTTTAACTTGCCTGAAACCGTTATCTATGCTCTCGCCAAAGCAACCAGACTCCATTGGAAAAAAAACAGTAATTTTTACGGCGTTTAATTAGTATCAAAGCCCGCGCGCACGGAACGGTATCCGCGAGCAGAAAAGCAATCTTGTGAGGGAGCATTTGTGCACGCGGAGCAAAAATGCTCCCTCGCGAGGATGCTTTTCTGCTCGGGTTACGGCTTCAGTTCTGATGGAAACAGCGGTCTCGCGGCACGGTTAAGTGGTGAAGATATTCTAAATATAGCGACCGCCGTCTACTGTAGTTGATACACTGACTATGGATAAGTACCTCATACAACCCCACTTCACACACTCGAACTATCCCTTTGAGATGCTTTACAAGGAATGCCTTCAGCTGAATATTGACCAGTGATTACAGGATTTCTGACAGGCAGGACAACTTGGATAAACTAGGATAACAAACCAACACACACTTAGCTCTGTTTGTGTTTAGTGTAAAGGTGAGGAGATGCTGCGTGGACCACAGTTCCTTGACTCTGTTTCTCCCTACAGAAGCTCCTTGATTGGATCCTGGTTGCACCAGACATTTTCTAAATCACTCTTACTAATGTTTTATTCCCCTCCAATCCCTTCCATCTGTTTGAACCCTCTCCATCCCCCTACACAACCCCCTACCTACCCCCTCACCACCTCCCACCCCCCCTCAGGCGCTGGAAGGAGCTCCATCAGACCAGCTCATGCAGCAGAGCCAAATGCCCCAGTACTACGCTCAACAGCCCTGGGTACCTAAAACCTCTGTCTCCAGCCTCTCTCATCCCTCTCTACTCTTCTGTTCAACTTCTTCTTCCTTTCTCTCCTCCACATCATCACACATGGCCTCCTTTCATCAGCCTGCATCAGTGTCTGCTGTCTCTCATTGCAGGTGTTTTATCTCTGAGGAGACTCTTTCTCTCATTTCACTCCCTCCATCTCATAAACAGGATTCCTTATAAACACATGGACAGTTCAACAGAGCTGCACAATATCAAACAAGGCACATTAATATGTTGCCGTTCCAAAAACAGGTGCACGCAGTTTTTTATTCGGCAACATAGGACATTTTCCTTGCAATTTTTCGGAATTGGATATTTTCCATAGATGATTGTGCAGCCGGTCTGTTCAGCTGTGCTCCATGTCGACCCGCTTTGGAGACAAAAGCCATTTTGAGACCGATCAATGTGGGCGTGTCAGCTGCTCCACATTTTACAAAATGGCTAACTGTGCTTTTGTCATTCTCCCTTGACCTACTGGTGTTTTTGTCCTCATCTCATCCCCTCTCGCAGTTTGTGTCGGTGTCATCATCCTGACCATGATCACCATTGTCATCTCAATCATTTTCATCTCACGATTGCCTCGTCCCATTCTGTCTGTTGGCGTTTGGGAACTTGTACCCTGTCTGTCCTGCGCTGTGTTGATTTGCATCTGTGACGTCTACTGTTACTGTACACCACACCCATCACCACCGCAGCCTCATCACAGACGGTGTGTTTGACCTCTGCCCTCTTGTCTCCCAGGCAACAGACAGACCAATGGGAATGAATGGTCTGGATGTGGCAGGGCTGAGGCCGTTTGACCTGGTCATCCCGTTCACCATCCAGAAGGGAGAGATCACAGGTAGGTCTGCACTACGACGAGCACACAATCTCTAGTGATGCTTTCTGTGTCTCACTGTGTTTCTGTCCTCCTGCTTAAGGTGAGGTCCGAATGCCATCGGGCAAGGTGGCCAAGCCTGACATCACCGACAACAAGGACGGCACTGTCACCGTCAAGTACGCTCCCACCGAGGCCGGTCTGCACGAGATGGACATCAAATACGACGGCATCCACATCCCTGGTACGACTTAACCTCCGAAGTGTTTGCAAATATGCAACAGGAATGTGCAACCTCTAAGGTGCAGATGAGAAATTCTCCTTCTTCTGTCTGTTGTCATTCACAGGAAGTCCCTTACAGTTCTTTGTGGACTACATGAACAGTGGTAACGTCAGTGCTTATGGCCCTGGCCTCATCCACGGGACTGTCAACAAGCCTGCTGTCTTCACTGTTAACACTAAAGATGCTGGGGAGGGTATGTAGTGGTCCTGTGGTCGTATACATCTGTATGCATCAGTCATGACTGTAACAAAAGAGCAGAAGAGAGGGCTAAAATGCTGTTCATATCATGTCCTCATAGGGGGTCTGTCTCTGGCCATCGAGGGTCCATCAAAGGCAGACATCAGCTGTCTTGACAACCAGGATGGGACCTGTACCGTGTCCTACCTGCCCGTCCTGCCTGGAGACTACAGCATCCTGGTCAAATACAACGACAAGCACATCCCCGGCAGCCCCTTCTCTGCTAGAATTACTGGTAATATCATCTGTTCTCAAATCCTAAGGCTGGATCTTTTTGTAACAACTTGAAAATAAACAAAACTTTAAAGGTTCAATGTGTAATGACTAGCCACCTGCTCCAAACAACTAGGGGGCAACATTTCACCTCAACTACTATAGAGGTACCTCTACTATTAAAAAGAAAAGCTAACTACCAACTAACAGCAGGGCAGGTATATGCAAAATTCCACCAAACTGTGCTAAATGTTCTCCTCTGAGTGTGCCCGTCTCTGCTGTGTCCTCAGGCGATGACTCCATGAGGATGTCCCATCTGAAGGTTGGCTCAGCCGCAGACATCCCACTGGACATCGGAGACTTTGACCTCAGCCAGCTGACCGCCTCCCTGACCACGCCCTCGGGCCGCGAGGAGCCCTGCCTGCTGAAGATGCTGCGTAACGGACATGTTGGTGAGTGTGTGCGTCTCATGTAAGGTTAAGTCAGGGGTCAGCAACCTGCGGCTCTTTAGCCCCTCTCCAGTGGCTCCCTGTGGATTTTTAAAAATGGAAATGAATAACTGTTTTTTTGTTTACATTTTCATTTTTATTTATCATTGTTGTAGGTCTATGGTACAACGGAGTCATAATAGTACGAGAATAAAGTCAGAAGTTTACAAGAAAAATAGTCGGAATATTATGATAATAAAGTCATAATATTATAAAGTAGTAATGTTACGTGTTATTTTCTTTTTTTCTCGTAAAGTTATGACTTTATTCTCGTAATATTACGACTTTTTTTCTCGTAAAGTTATGACTTTATTCTCGTAATATTCCTACTTTTTTCTCGTAAAGTTATGACTTTATTATTGTAATATTACTACTTTTTTTCTCGTAATATTCCAACTTTTTTCTCGTAAAGTTATGACTTTATTCTTGTAATATTACGACTTTTTTTCTCGTAAAGTTATGACTTTATTCTCGTACTATTAAGACTTTGTTTCTCGTAAAGTTATGACTTTATTCTCGTAATATTACGACTTTTTTTCTCATAAAGTTATGACTATATTCTCGTAACATTACGACTTTTTTCTCGTAAAGTTATGATTTTGTTCTCGTAATATAACGACTTTTTTCTCGTAATATTATGACATTATTCTGTAAAGCTCCGATTTTTTCTTCCCTCATTGTGACCCTTATACTCTGTAGTACCTTTACACTTTGGCCTTCACTGCATTAGACTTATATACTATATACTTAGACTATAAGCTGTGTTACCTTCATCACAATGCTTAAATGTTTTGTGGCTCCAGACAGATTTGTTTTGCCTAAAATGGCTCTTTTGATAGTAAAGGCTGCTGATCGCTGGGTTAAATTGTCATCTTCTTCATCCTCGTTTTAACCCCCCGCTGCTGTTTTTCTGCTTGTGTCTGTCACAGGCATCTCGTTTGTTCCTAAGGAGATTGGAGAGCACTTTGTGAACATCAAGAAGAACGGTCGCCATATTCCCAACAGCCCCATCACTGTTATGATCAACCAATCGGAGATCGGCGATGCCAGCCGCGTGCGTGTGAGCGGACCGGGCCTGAACGAGGCCAGGACCTTTGAGCCTGCCGAGTTCATCATCGACACTCGTGATGCAGGTACACGCTCGATAAAACATGTTTCTACGTGTTGTTACGTTTCATATTCAGCCATCCAGATTTAATAATTATAACCCCTTTTCTCATGTTTTTAACGTACAGGCTATGGCGGCCTGAGCCTGTCCATTGAGGGTCCAAGTAAAGTGGACATCAACACCGAGGACCAGGAGGACGGCACCTGTAAGGTCACCTACTGCCCCACCGAACCAGGAAATTACATCATCAACATCAAGTTCGCCGACCAACACGTGCCAGGTGCTTACCTTAAAACAGCCGGGGATTATAGAGCAGAGCAATGTTGTTCTGAATTACTAACCTTAATCAATTATTGTGTGTGTGTGAGCAGGGAGTGCATTCACAGTGAAGGTAACCGGGGAGGGCAGGATGAAGGAGAGCATCACCAGGAAGAGGAGAGCAGCATCAGTTGCCAACGTCGGCAGCCAGTGTGACCTCAGCCTCAAGATCCCAGGTAATAATGACATCATGATGCAGCTCTCTGTAGTCATGGTAACAATCAAACGCATAATGACACGGTCAGTGTGCCTTGTTCGATGTGTGAAGGCCTTTACACACCGGCAACAGGTTTTTTTTCGTGCGATTATTATTATTAAAAGCAACAACAATTTGCTTTACATTTATGTGGATGTCCAGTCAGTGTTGATGGTAAATGTAGTCGTGCTATTTTGACCCAGAAAGCTGAGTTCATAGCTGTAAAATCTGTCGTTCTTCCTGCATCCAGCGCCATCATTTTAACGTGACGGTGACGTAGTTGGAGGCAGGAGCCTTCCTTGTTCTCTTCACTTGTATTGCAAACTAGCTACGTTTCCAACAGAGAGAATGGCATCCCAAAATATGGGTGCAGAGGATTTTATGGAAACATTTCAAAGTGTTTTGGCTGACTCGGATATTTAGCCGTATTTGTTTGAATCAGAGTTTAAGGTCCATTAGCAGTGCAAGAGGATATGGCCGGTTGGGACCCTCCGGGCGTCAGAAGCTCACGCGCAATGCATCCTGGTACATGTAGTTCACTGCGGGCACAGCTCAGCGAGCAGGAAAACTCAGCTTTCTCTGCCAATATAGCAGCACTGAGGAATTTATTAACAAAATAATATAACATGTTGTTAACAATATTAACATTACTTTCAGCGACTAGAAACCACAGAGGCTAACAATTTAGCAAGCTAGCAAGTGGATAACATAATGCAGGAAATGCAAAGGCATTATGACAGAGAATATCAACATTTTCTTCAGACATATTATAAAATTACGAAGAAAAAAAATATACGACTAAAATAAAAATATGTTCACTTATTATGTGCCGAAAAATGAACTTCCATCGCCTTCGCCATTTCTGACAACGTCAACAAACGCGTCGCAAGTCGTGAACTCGGAGCTTTCAGAAACTTTCCACCACTAGGTTGTGAATACCACAAGAATACCTCTTCAGCGAAATTGCGTTGCTAGGCAACAGCTTGGGTCCATGTTTACTTCCTGTCAGCTGATGTCATTCACATACACTTCAACAGGAAAATAAACTGGGACACTAAGTGGAATGTTTACACTCACAACTGTGAAATGGTCTATACGAGTTAGAAGTTGCTAAATCTCACTGCGTGTGTGTTTTTTTCACTCCACCATCTGACCGTGTGTCTCCTCAGAGATCAGCATAGCGGACATGGCGGCTCAGGTGACCAGCCCGTCTGGCCAGGTTCACAAGGCTGACATCATGGAGGGAGAGAACAACACCTACTGCATTCGTTTCGTCCCCACCGAGACGGGTGTGCACACCGTGTGTGTGAAATACAACGGCGTGCACGTGCCCGGCAGCCCGTTCCAGTTCACCGTCGGCCCCCTGGGAGAGGGAGGGGCTCATAAGGTTCGTGCCGGAGGGCCGGGCCTGGAGAGAGCAGAAGCCGGAGTACCAGGTTGGTGTGGAGGCTGGATTATTAGGTTGTGTGTTTGTGTTATTTTACACACTGTGCCTGACTCTGGTTTTGGCCCCTGTATTTGTGTGTAGCTGAGTTCAGTATCTGGACGAGGGAGGCCGGGGCTGGAGGTCTCAGTATTGCTGTGGAGGGGCCGAGCAAGGCTGAAATTGCCTTCGAGGACCGGAAGGACGGCTCCAGTGGAGTGTCCTACATCGTTCAGGAGCCTGGTGAGAGACGGGAAAGGGACAGGTTCATGCATGGATGAGGATTAAGCAAAAAAAATTATGCATCCAGTAAATTTCTGCTGTTTTTTTGTTTATTTTCGACTTTTACTCTCCTTTTCTTTGCATAAATGAAAAGTTGTAATCTATATAGGCTATGTATGTTGTGAAGGCCCATCGCTACCTACGTATGTAACTGTATGACCATTTTACTGACTTTCTGACTTGAAACCCGTCCTCCTGCAGGAGACTACGAGGTGTCGATCCGTTTCAACGACGAGCACATCCCCGACAGCCCCTTCATCGTCCCCGTGGCCTCGCCGTCGGACGACGCCCGTCGCCTCACTGTTGCCAGTCTTCAGGTGAGGCTCTGAGACACACACACATCCGTGTGCACACACGCCAGGCCTCGGCACACTGCCTACAATGCAGCAGCAGCAGCAGACCGTAGTTTCACTTGTTTCTGTTATGTCAGATTGAAGGAGTCTGGGGGGGGGTGGACAGTTTATCATGAATACTTGTACGATACAAGAGACCGTTCAGCTTTTTGTGGTTTTACACACATTTTCTGCTCATAGGGACTTTGATAGTTGGTAACAATTTTACAAGTAAAGTGTAATAGTTTAAGTATATAACAGAGAAGTGGATGTTTGAGCAGGTCAAGGTGGTTATACTGTAGTTGCATAAGAGCTGCTGCTGCATTGTTAGGCAGTGTGAGGGCTTCTGGGATACGAGAGGACTGTGTGTGTTTCTCGTGCCTCATTCTAAAGGCTGCCAACAGCCTCCCACCTCTGAAATGGATACAGGGCGCTAAAGGGTTAAAGAGGTCTGACATGGGCTATTTTTCCTCTCTGTCTCTGTTCTCACTGTGGAGGCCCACTTCTGACAAAAGAAAGAAAAAAATAGAATAAAATATAAAAAAAACTCATGGTAAGTCACAATTATGAGATACTAAGTAAACATTAAAATTATAATAATTATCTCATCATGATGACTAACCATGAGTATTTCTATTTTTATCGTGCATAACGTTTCATCTATTGTTTTTCTTTTTCTGTTGGAAATGGGCCACTGACTTTCATACACCAACATGTATCTTCACCTGCATGCAGACCCATCCTCACACCAGCAAGGTTATAATAGTTTAGAATTTTCAATTAGTTTTTATTTTATTTTAGTTTAGTTTTAGTTTGTTTTCAGAGTGCGTTGGCTAGTTTTAGTTTAGTTCCAGTTTTTCCAAAAGGTTTAGTTTTTATATATTTAGTTTCAGTTTTTTTTTGTTAGGGCCAGTTATAATGTCTCAGAAGTATGTAGCTACATAAAGTCTACATACAAAATACATGGTTGGAGAACTGCGTAGGAATGGCCATAATGTTTAATGTTCAATCTTCCAGCTACTTTAGTGTCTGATGTGAAGCAATTGTGTCATAGCGCCGTCTCCTGGACCTTTTTTCTGCAGTGATATATTATTATAGCTAAAAAAAAATTTGTTTCAGTTTAGTTTTTCTTAAAGGATATCGGTTTTATTTAGTTTCAGTTTACTAAATTTTCACTGCTTATTTTCATTTTAATTTCAGTTTTAGTTTACTATATTAACCGTGCACACGAGCACAGATGTGCTCACACATATACATAAACTTATTCTCACAAAAAGTATGTCCCTTTTTCTTTCTCTTCATTTTCTGTTTGACACAAACACCTGCTTCTTCTGCCTTTTCACTGCACAGCCCTCCTCTTTAGCCCTGTTAGCAACCTCCAGGTAAGGTGAATATTAGCATAATAATAATGAATATGATGCTATTAAGTAGACAGTATTGAGTTTGTCGATAATCGTGTTCAGCAGGGGGGAAGATGGATAGTTATATAATAATGGTGATACAGCGTTGAGTGTGCGAGTATGTGTTGTCGAGCAGGAGTCGGGTTTGAAGGTGAACCAGCCGGCATCATTTGCCGTCAGCCTGAACGGGGCGAAGGGTGTGATCGATGCAAAGGTCCACAGCCCATCTGGAGCTCTGGAGGAATGCTGCGTCACTGAGATCGACCAAGGTAACCAAACTCATCTAAACACCTTCAGACTGCTCACACTGAAGTAATGTCACATTATTGGGGAGAATTTTGATAGCGTTGCTGGACATGAGAACACGTTTTCATGTGCCTCACCTTTTCCCCTCCTCTCTGTTTGTCTAGATAAATACGCAGTCCGGTTCATCCCCAGAGAGAACGGTCTCTATCTAATCGACGTGAAGTTCAATGGAAGTCACATCCCTGGTAGTCCGTTTAAGATCCGAGTAGGAGAAACAGGCCAGGCCGGAGACCCTGGGATGGTGTCGGCCTACGGAGCAGGACTAGAGGGAGGCACCACAGGTAACACCCCCCCCCCTCTACACATCACAACAGAACAAAATGTCAGGAATGGAAGTGAATTTCAGCTCAACAGTCTAAGTCCCCAATCGTCACCTCAGTCCTCCTCTTCTGTCCCGTTTGCCTCAAGGAACTGCGTGTGAATTTGTGGTGAACACAAGCAAAGCAGGCCCTGGCGCTTTAGCTGTGACCATCGACGGGCCGTCCAAGGTGAAGATGGATTGTGTGGAGTGCCCCGAGGGATACAGGGTCACGTACACCCCAATGGCTCCCGGAAACTATCTCATTTCCATCAAATACGGTGGTCCTTACCACATCGGCGGGAGCCCCTTCAAAGCCAAGATCACTGGTGAGGAAGATCTTCACACAAGCGAGATAAAAACTGAATGTAAATCCCCCCCCCCCCCCGAGATCAACTTACACTCTCGTCTCCATCTTCCAGGTTCCAAGCTGGTGTCCAGCCACAGTATGCACGAAACCTCTTCTGTCATGGTTGACCCTGTGACCCGTGCCATCAGCTGTTCTCAGCAGGCTGCACCCACCCAGTCAGATGCCACAAAGGTGATGGTCAAGGGCCTCGGCCTGACCAAGGGCTTCATCGGTCAGAAAAACAGCTTCAGTGTTGACTGCAGCAAAGCAGGTGTGTATGATCGGGATGTTAACAAGCGCATTTTTTTTCTGTGCTTTTTCACCTCCCAAAGAATATGTCTGGGACAAACCCTCTTAAGTGTATGGAATAATATTTGTGTCTCAATCCTGAGCAGGCAACGGCACATTTAGAGCACAGAGAGAGATTTTTTTTTTATTCATATAAGTTGCAAAGTGGGAGGAACTATTTCTGGGTGCCCCTGGTTCCACAAGTAAAAGTCCCATTCAGTCTTAAACTAGGAGTAGGTAATTCTGATTGGCTGTTATCCAATCAGATTGCTATCAGTTTCCAGTCTCCAGGGAGAATGGTTAGTAGGCACACCACAGCCACATGTAAGTAGTACTCGCATGTTCCTGAAAGAAAGCAAATGCTGAGCGAGAGGTTATTATCATAACATAATAGCAAACGTGAATACGGTTATTTTGCACTCAAAATGTTCCATCGCATGCTAGAATCGAGGCACAAATAGAAGTGTACAGTATCACACTAACACGTCTCATTTATTTATCGTCGGTATACTGAGCTAATGATAAATATACTGATGTAGATGCTCATCTGTTCCCGTCTCCATCCGCAGGTCGTAACATGCTCCTGGTCGGTGTGGACGGTCCGAAGGTCCCGTGTGAGGAGATCCTAGTGAAACATTTGGGCAACCGCATGTACAACGTCAGCTACCAGCTCAAAGAGAAGGGAGAGTACATCCTGGTGGTCAAGTGGGGAGACGAGCACATCCCCGGCAGCCCCTACCACATTACTGTCTAAAAAAAAAAAACCCCGCTCCACGATCAGAAACCTATACCACTGTTTTAATACAACTGATAGTCTATCTAGAGTCTAACCGATCATTGTTTACAGGTCCCTCCCATGTTACAAATTAAGATTTCTGGCTTTTTTTTGTCTCTTATTCTATAACTATTTAACCAACTAGAAAACAAACTGTCCCATCAGTGTTTACCTTCAGCCAGACTTCTGTGTTTTTCCACAAGTTAAGTCCAGAATCTCCCAAAGATGAATGCATGGACACATA
The DNA here is from genome assembly GCA_916701645.2 of Sebastolobus alascanus. Taxonomy (NCBI): domain Eukaryota; kingdom Metazoa; phylum Chordata; class Actinopteri; order Perciformes; family Sebastidae; genus Sebastolobus; species Sebastolobus alascanus. The sequence continues at coordinate 447,795 of CAKAOJ020000400.1, forward strand.
TTCCTCTCTTCTTATGGTCATTCACTCCGTTCCTTGTCTCTTTCACCTGTTAATCACATCGTTCAGTAAACTTAGGGAGGAAAAAAGATGCACCTTTTTTTTTTTTTATGGTAAGCCGGACAACTGTTGCCTTCAGGCTTATTACATTTTCAGTCATGGACATAGTGTACCGTGATATAGGATAGCTTAGCATAGTGCAGCAGTAGAGTTTGGCCTTGCTGAGCCCAGCATTAGATGGATGGAAGGTTACTGTTTACACTGGAGGAGCTACTCTTTACATACATAAATAATAATTCAGTTTTATATGAACAATCACAGGACTTGAACCAAAGAGTGTCAGAAGTAGTGGGCCTTTTATATGTGAGACGACAGACTTTGATTTAAGATCTTTTAATTGTTCGTATAAAAGTCAGATGAACTGTTACTTATAACTCCAAGTACTCAGCACTGGTCCAGTCCACTTCAGCATGTGGTTTTCATGATGCTCTTTAACTAACCCCCAGTTGTTGTTTTACCTGCTGCTAGTGTGATCCAGTTTTAGGCACTGCTGTTCTTAAAGCCGTATTATGGATTAGAATAGGGAAGTAATAACAGAGGATGAAAGATGAGGCCACATATGTGAACAGGGAGGAGAAAGACACATTTCACAGTAGCTTTACTCGTGGTTTTTAATCACACCTGCGCTCTCTCAACACCGCTGCTGGGAAACGACGCTTTTTGTGTGTGTTTTTAATGGGACACAACATGCGACCTGCATGTTCATTAGGTTGTAAAACTCTTTTGATACAGAAAGCCTCTGTTTCAGAATAACATCAACGTGACGTGTGGTGTGTTTGCGGTGGTTTCGCCTTTCAGTTTTCATATAAATTAAAAGGTTTAAAAAGGGAAGTTTCTAAAGTTGTGCTGGACAGAAGGGCTGAAGATGATGTTGTTGTTTGTCACGTCCTGAAAACACGATGACCAAAAACGAAAGAGAACAGATGTTGCTTTGTTTTCTGCTCAGTGTTTGTATCTCACCCCCCCCCCCCCTCCCCCCGTCAGCCGCCACTCACCCCCCTCCCTTTGTCCTTCCAGCTCGCTTTGTGCATAGTCTATCTTTCAGAACAAAAAAAGAATCTTGTCCTAAATAAATAATTAAAAAAAAAGGCTTTAAAAGTGTTTGTAAGACAGTATTTTGATACACAATAAAGTTGTCTAAGTATTTTTCTGTCAATCAAATGGCTGTTTGTTTTATGTCTTTAAACTTTGTCTGGTTCACACTGAATGAACAACAAGGACTCATAGTGAGCCTGTTTTTAAGCCTTAAAAGCCTTAAATATATCTATATGTGAAGGTTATTCTCACACACAGAGTAAGCATGGCAGTAAGTGTATATCCACAGAAGTTTCCAGTGAGTGGAAAATGTGTAGATTACAAAGTACTACATTACTGAAGTGTGCAGCCAACGCCCTTCCTGGAAAACTCCAACTCCTTATTAGGCCTGACTCTCTCTCGACCTCCAGAGGGCGCAGCAGGAGAGGAAAAGACTTCAGTGGGTTGTTTATGCAGAGCTTTGAACAACAGGTCGACCTTTTTTATGAAGCCATTTGTTTATATGAATTGAGACCAGTTTGATGTACAATAATTTGAGATTTCAAGTGAATTGTCAATGAATGAGGATCTTTGTCATCATCCAGTTTAGTAGTTGCAAGCTAGTAGTATTATTTCCAACTGGTTCAAGATGTTTATTGTCACACCGGTTATACAAGTACAATCGCGTGAAATACATTTTGCTGGGAAGCTCCATTAAGAAAACAGTAAGTTAAGTAGCAAAAAATAAAAATAATAGTGTATTTACAAATAATATACAGTACAATAATAAAGGAAATACTTGGTATATGGTAAATATAGAAGAATATAGAAGAATATATATATATATATATATATATAATATTGATGATGATGATGATGATGATTACGTTATGACAATAATACCAACAACAACAATAATACCAACACTAACCAAAAAAATAAATTAAGTAATAAAAAAAAAAAAAAAAAGATGTTTTAAGTTAATTCGAAGATCGTTTTATAATTGTAGCTGTGTATGTGTGTGCGTGGCGTGTATGTGTGTGTTGGTGGGCAGAAATGGAGGTCGGGGGGGGGGGACCTGGTCAGACCCACAAGGGAGCAGGACAGAAGCACGAGTATCGACAGAGGAGCCCACCCCAAGGTGCAGCACCAAAGAAAAAATGACCATGGTTTCTGTATTTGTATTTGCGTTATGTTTTCCATTTGTCCCTTTAGGGTGTAATTACAAGCTGAGATGCTGGTGGGCAACCAGCAGACCCTCAGGAGGGGGTTTGCTCATCTTATTCAGCTATCTTTTCCCCTTTTTTATTTTATTTTTTTAATTTATTTTTTTAAATGCTACTGTCATTGTGGGTTGTGGGCCTGGAGAACTCCAGCTCATGTATGTTATGCAGCATCAACTGCACACCAAGGAGACTTTCATGAGTGATCAAACACAGGCCAGCACTGCTATACGCCACCACATGCAGGAGAACAAGAGATTGGGTTGGGGGTTGTGTTGTGTTGTGTGTTTAGTGGACTGATTGTGTCTGCGTGTGTGTGTATGTGTGGGCGTGTGTGTGTGTATGAGTGTGTGAGGTGAGTGTAAGAGAGAGATTGAGTGATAATAATAGTAATAATAGTAACAATAATAATAATTAATTAATCAATTATTAGTATTAGTATTATATTATAGACAGAGAAGATCTACAGAGGATGCCATCGCCATAGCTCTCCACTCAGCACTCAACCACCTGGAACGCAGTGGGAGCTATGTGAGGATGCTATTCATCGATTATAGCTCTGCATTCAACACAATCATCCCGAATATACTGATCAACAAGCTGTCTGACCTCGGCATCCCAACTCACACCTGCACCTGGATAAAAGACTTTCTAACAAACCGCCCACAGACTGTCTTGGACTGCTTGGACTCCATCTCTCCTCCACCATCACGCTCAGCACCGGCTCACCATAAGGCTGTGTGCTGAGCCCAACACTGTACTCACTGTACACACATGACTGCACACCAGCCCATTCAACAAATACCATCATAACATTTGCAGATGACACTACAGTCGTCGGGCTCATATCAGGGGGAGATGAGTCTGCGTACAGGGACGAGGTCCTGAAACTGGCGAGGTGGTGCTCAGCCAACAACTTGACATTAAACACAAAAAAAAACAAAGAACTCATTGATTTCAGGAAGCGCAGCACAGACCTCCTACCACTATCTATAGATGGTGAATGTGTTGAAAGGGTTCAAAACTTTAAATTCCTTGGTACCCACATCTCTGACAACTTCACCTGGGGTCTCATTTATAAAACTGTGCGTAGGATCCATACTAAAAATGTACGTGCGCACAAAAGCCGAAAATGGCGTGCGCCAAAAAAAATTCCGACTTATAAAACTGTGCGTACGCACACCTGCAGGCAATGTTCCCTTTATAAATCACAGACTACCTGGAAATGTGCGCACGTGGATCCGCCTCACATCACGCCCTCGACACGCCCACATTCAGCCATAAATGGTCAATGCAAAGCACCTCATGAATGTTTCTGCATGTAAATGAGCCTGTTGATCAGTGGATCTTTACGGTGAATCACGGCGACTACCGAGAGGAAGACCAAGAAAAGGAGTTTTTCCGATACAGAGATCAAGGTTCTTGTGGGTGAGGAGGTCCGTGAACACTCGTTCCCTCCTCATTCTACCATCACGTAGTCCTCACAGTGACAGTGCATCCACCATGCAGCATGTTACGAGTCTCACCGCGGTGTTTATATGTTTACAGCTATCAGACTGATCGATTCACAACTTGTCAAAATGATCGCGACAATCAGTAATATCCCCCCACCTGGATATCATTTAAAAAGGAAGTTTGACAGGTGAACACAATGTATTTATTTAAGTTTTTATGGCGAACTTGGCCTGTATTATGATTAAGACTGATGATGATATGACGATATGGAGAGTAACGATTGTGCGAGAGCTGTCACTGGCTTTATTTCCACACTTTGCTAATTTACTCCATCCATACTGTATGTGCAGGAGGTGAAGATGTGCCGGGTGGAGGAGACTGGAGGGAGCTGAGTGTGTGTGGCGCACCGCGGTGGCGCACTGGAGACAGTCTGATAGTTACATCGGACAGCTGTTTTCCTTTTGTCTATCTATACTGTATATGTCCCTATCTAATAAACCATAAATAAGTCATATCGTGTTCACTGCAGCGATTTTACACTTTATAAAAACTACTATCATACTTTGATATCTCCGATGATGATGATTTCAACAGCTAAGTTGCTCCACAGCTGAGTGTCGGTAGTTCGGCCCGCTCCTCTCCGCTCCAGAGGTGGGTGGGGGGGGGGGACGTGAGACAGCGCTGATGAGATATTGAGCGGAATTTGCTTTGAGATTTGAGTTGGCTGATATATTTAACATTTGTAAGGTGCTTATGGGTTAAGTATGGCTCACTAGCACACTGCTGGTTTAAATATCTATTATAAAGTGGATCTATAAGTAACGTGTGATATGAAGTGACGTTAAATGTTTAATTTCTACAATCTGATTTCAATTCATCACCTCACCATCTGCGTGGCCAGTTTCCCCTACCTCGGTGCCTCCATAATGTGCGTACGCATGGGTCAAAGTTTCCGTACAGGTGCGCACATTCTCCCGTCAAGTTTGTTTTTATAGATCACAACTTGTGCGTGGGAAGTGGCGTACGCACATTTCAGGCCCTGTTTTGTGCGTACGCAACGGTTATAAATGAGACCCCTGGTCTGTTAACACCTTGGCTGCTGTGAAAAAGGCTCAGCAACGCATGCACTTCCTGAGACTATTAAAAAAGAACAATATGAATGAACAGGTGCTGGTGACATTCTACCGCTCCTCCATCGAGAGTGTCCTGGTGTACTGCATTACAGTCTGGTACACCGGCTGTTCAGCAGCAGACAAGAAGGCTCTGCAGAGGGTAATAAACACAGCTCAAAGAGTCATCGTCTGTCCTCTCCCCTCCCTGGAAGAGATTTCTAACACCCGCTACCTCAGCAGAGCGTCAACCATCATCAGAGACTGTACTCACCCAGGACACCATCTTTTTGACATGATGCCCTCTGGGAAACGCTACAGATCGCTCAAGACCCGGACTAACAGACCCAATCACAGCTTTTTCCCTACAGCAATACGCATCTTGAACGGACCCAAATATACACAATGAATGTTTCTTTTTTAATGTGCAATAATCTCAACATGCATCTCTCACAGCAGTTTTTAGCTACTACATTTATTTATTGTTTTTTATTCATTATTTATTATTACTATTGTATGGTACATGTATGAATGATGTGTGGTTGTGTTTTTAACTTACGGCACCTTAAAGGAGTAGCACTCCAAATTTCGTTGTATGGTTTTGAACAATACAATGACAATAAAGGCATTCTATTCTATTCTATTCTATCTATTCTATTATTAATCATTAGTACCATTACCACCATCATCCTCACAACCACCATGTAATTAATAATCTTACTACTAATAATTGAAATTATAATAAATGTCCTTATAGATAAACAAAATAGTGATCTAATATTCGAATTAAGTGAAAGTAAAAAAAAATAATAAAAATAAATAAAAATAATAAAATAAAAAGAAACAGAAGAACAGTAAACTGTGTATATACATAAAAATAAATAAATAAAAATAATTCTGGTTCTAACAGTTGTATGAGTATGGTCAGAAACAATAACACAAGTAATAATAATCACTTATGATAATAATACTATTAGCTTCAATCTCCACATTGGCACCAGCAACAATACCAATATCAACACAAATAATAATGATAATATTGGTAATGTGAATACTAATGTCAATGCCAATATTAACATCAGTATCAATACTACCACTACTTCTACTGCCAATAATAATAATAATAATAATAGTGATGATAATAGGGATAATAATGGGGATGTTATAATAACAGTAATCAGTTGACACAGAGACAAACTTGTCACAATAATCACAGTACTAATGACAATAACAATAATATGAATGAAGTTAATTCAGATAGCAACAATACCAATAATAATATTGATAGGTGAGAAGGTACGTAGGTATATATAATAATAAAATGATGTTTGTGAGCGGTTGAGGGTCAAAGTGAGAGAGAAGGAAAAAAAAAAAAAAACAGAAGGGCTGGATAGATTAGAGGTAGGTGGGGGGGCTGGGTGTGAATGTATAGGACGCCTGCATGTGTATGTCAGATAGAAAATGTGTAGGAATCATTACATGTGTGATGGCAGATATGCATGTTTGTGGGTGAAGGGTTGTATGTTTATTGTGGATGATTGACAGGCAAAAAGACGTTTTGAGAATTATGAATTAAGTGTGTCGATGAATGGTTTCCAGATTATGTCAAAGTCAGCGGTTTGTCTTTTTATGGAGGCAGATAGTTTTTCCATTGATAATCATCGATTAATAGATTTTTCCAAAGTCTAATATTGTTTTTGTGTCTTGATTTCCAGTTCATGAGGATTATTCTACAATTCAAGGTCAGTGGCTGGATAGAATAGTTTTAAAATTTGAATTGTACTTGGCAATTAAAGAGGCTGTAGTGGGGAATAACTCCACGCTCACAATGTCAATGGCCCCGAGTGTGGGAAGACAACAATATGCATCCAAAGCCGCTGGCAATGAAAGTGGATGCCACATATTTGATGCCAAGTGGGGCCGATTTCCTGGTGCCCCACTGTACTGTAATTTGATTGGCTATTTGCCAAGTAGTCTACTGTTGTCATCATTTGCTCGTAGTTGGCAGAAGTTAGCATTTTTTTGTAAAGAAGATAGTATCTGTGGTAACCATGACCTTGGGATTAAACACCTCGGAGCCCTCCAGCCGCAGTATATTGTTATAAACCAAACTGCTGGTAAAAAATAATCAGATTTAACGTGTAGTGGTTCTCCAGGAAAAAAAAAATGGCTAACTGCTAGCTTGTCAGAGAGGATATTTATGCTTCCTGTGTGTGTTATCCTTTGCGGATGGTATCTGCTCAAGAACAGGATTTCAGGATCTCAAGCAGCAGATCTGAAAACAGCAGGACGACGCGGTAAAACTGGGCTTTTATTCAGCAGAGCAAACATAGCGCACCCAAATGGAGAACTGAGCAGTATAACTGCAAATTGAGGAGAACAGACAAAAACTGTTAAACTGTGTGGGAAATGTAATGTAATTTGTTGTTGCCCCACCATTTGTTGTTTACCTAAAAACGCCACTGAGTCTGATGCAGTGACTCAGGCTGTGAAGTATTCTTTTTCTACTCAATACTAATACTAATTACTAACAACTACTAATATTTTTAACATCAAAATTCATAATTAATCTGGAAAGTAAACAACAGTTTTTGAGGTAGGTCTACACATTAAAATTTTTCAATGATTAAGACATAGGCTACTTTGAATGTAACTGGGTGCATAAAAAACAGAAAAATAGAGCTTGTTTATCTAAAAAATATCCTCTGTTTGGCGTGGAGAGGAGGTCTTGTTGCTCGGGCTCTATCTGTTTGGCGTGGAGAGGAGGTTGTTTTGTTCTGGCTCTACCTGTTTGGCGTGGAGAGGAAGCTGTGTTGCTCTGGCTCTATCTGTTTGGCGTGGAGAGGAGGTCGTGTTGCTCTGGCTCTATCTATCTGGCGTGGAGAGGAGGTCGTGTTGCTCTGGCTCTACCTGTTTAGCGTGGAGAGGAGGTCGTGTTGCTCTGGCTCTATCTATCTGGCGTGGAGAGGAGGTCGTGTTACTCTGGCTCCACCTTTTTTGCGTGGAGAGGAGGTCGTGTTGCTCGGGCTCTACCTGTTTGGCGTGGAGAGGAGGTTGTGTTGCTCTGGCTCTACCTGTTTAGCGTGGAGAGGAGGTCGTGTTGCTCTGGCTCTATCTATCTGGCGTGGAGAGGAGGTCGTGTTGCTCGGGGTCTACCTGTTTGGCGTGGAGAGGAGGTTGTGTTGCTCTGGCTCTATCTATCTGGCGTGGATAGGAGGTTGTGTTGCTCGGGCTCTATCTATCTGGCGTGGGAAGGCGGTCATGTAGCTATGGCTCTACCTGTTTAGCGTGGAGAGGAGGTCGTGTTGCTCGGGCTCTACCTGTTTGGCGTGGAGAGGAGGTTGTGTTGCTCTGGCTCTATCTCTCTGGTGACGCCGGAAAGCTGCTTGACATCTTCCTGGATCCACCTTCTCACATATGTTCACATTATAAGTATTATTTTTTTTCATTATGTTGTTACTCTGTACACACCACATCTATTGCACGTCTGTCCATCCTGGAAGAGGGATCCCTCCTCTGTTGCTCTTCCTGAGGTTTCTAAAAAAAAAATATTTTTTCCCTGTTAAAAGGGGTTTTTTTGGTTCCTTATCCGATGAGAGGGTCGCACTGTTAAGGACAGAAGAGATTGTAACTGATTGTAGCGTTCGGCTCTTAGTACCCGCACCACCCGTAGGTGTCATGGTAGGTGTGCCAAGTCAAGTCGCCCGGATGTTGCCAGTAGTTACACCCACTGAGCTCCAGCCTGCTCTGCCTCGTCCTGTTCTTTAGCCACATTTTCAACTCCGTCTCTTTCAAAGGTGAGTGAAAATGATCTTCTTTCAACTTCAGACCAGCTAATCTATCACTTCCTCTTTTTCTTTAATCGATTGTTGCTCGCGCGAGATTAAAGAAAATAAAAAAGCCGCGAAGTTTTCGTTACTCTTCTCTCAGGTTTAATACCACCAGGTATTATGGATATCTTAAATGTGTTGTAACATGTAACACAAATAAATGGGACTTTTAGCGTCGATTTATTTGCTTTGACTGAACAGTTTTGCCCTAAACTATCAACCAGCTACTGAACTTTTCTTTGACGTTTTCCTGCTGGATCAGTCTGACGGGCGGGCAGCTCCTCCCTTTTCTCCCTCTACAGGCTGTTAACGTTACTATCTATCTATCTATCTATCTATCTATCTATCTATCTATTCATCTATCTTTCTATCTATCTTTTTATCTATCTATCTGTTTATCTATCTATTTATCTATCTATCTGTCTATCTATCTATCTATCTCTCTATCTATCCATCTATTCATCTATCTTTCTATTTATCTATTTATCTATCTATCTATCTATCTGTCTATCTTTCTATCTATCTATCTATCCATCTATCTATCTATCTATCTATCTATCTATCTATCTATCTATCTATCTATCTAACTATCTATCTATCTATCTATCCATCTGTTTATCTATCTATCTATCTATCTATCTATCTATCTATCTGTTACCTATCTGTGTATCTTTGTATCTACAGATGTCTCTGAGTGAGAAGAGTGATGAAGGGATCAGTCAGCTCCTCACTGAGTACGGCATCAAACATGGACCCATAGTCGGTAAGAGAAGTCAACACATTTATTATTACTTCATTAATGAATGAATAAATAAATAAATCCTCTTCATGTTTAAAAAGTTGTAGGTGTCAGAGTGTAGAAATTAAAATAATTGTAATAGAGAGAAAGAAAAAGTAAAAATATATATAATGAATCCATGATTTCATTGTACATTGCACAGACATTTAGTCCATCATGTTTCAAAGCAATATTGATGCATATTTTCATGTGTTCTATTACCTTGATAATATATAATAAATAGGAGAATAGAATGGGATCAAATGGAACCAAACCCCATACATCAATTCATTTTAACATTTCACATGATGATACAAAATGTATAGATTTCTCCAACACTTGGATGATGCAGACGAGTCATATTTAGTATATTTTTTTAGTTTGCTGTGGTCAGGATGTTGATGTGTTTGTGTGAACACAGACTCTACTCGAAAGCTGTATGAGAAGAAGCTTGAAGAGGCCATGGAGAAAGCTTCGGAGGAACCCTCGTCTGATAAGACCTACTACAGAGAGGAAGGTAGGACGCTCTCCAGGCTGCTGGCCTGCAAAAGGCTGCGTGTCACTTGTTTCAGTGTTCATGTGGTGGGTCAGTAAATGTCCTTGTAGCACGGCTGTGTTGAATACTCGATTCTGATTGGTCAATCACGGCGTACTGTAATTTCTGTATTACAGACCGTTGTTATGTATAACAGACCGTTGCTATGGGCGCAGCTCCGATGTCGGACGGATTTTATGTCAAAATATTGATTTCTTAAGCAAGTAGCCGTGTAATAAGCTGGATAATGTACAGCTAGCGGGTCATTGTTGTGAAAGAATCCCCTTCAGGGCGATGAGAGAGAGGGTGCAGCATCGCCATGAAGGGGATTCTTTCACAAAAACGACCGGCTCGCTGTACATTATCCCTTATAAGATTTGAAAGAGAATCAAAATTCATAGCCTGTTAAAATGGAGTCTTTTTATGCCTGCTAACATCCAGATAGACAGCACTGCAGCAGAGCCAGGTTTAGTCCTCTAGGCTTTTATCACTCTCACAACAAAAGTCATCCGTCAGGTCTTTGTGGACGTGCAGGAAAAGCAGGTTGTTAAGCCGTTTCTCTCTCTCTCTCTCTGGATTGGATGCAGGTCTTAGAACCTAACACATGCACAGGTACAGTAAGTTTAGGGTGAGCTGAACAGAAAGCAGGCATCAACATCAGACAAAATAATAAACAAAATATTCATGTAAGATAAGTTACTGCTGACATCACAGTTTACCTAAGGCAGGTGTCTGCAACCTGCGGCTCCGGAGCCACATGCGGCTCTTTATCCCCTCTCCAGTGGCTCCCTGTGGATTTATAAAAATGGAAATGAATAACGTTTTTTGTTTACATTTTAATTTTTATTTATCATTGTTGTAGGTCTATGGTACGATGGTACGGAGTATTAGGGCCACATTGAGGAAAAAAAATAAATCTGAGATTTCGAGAATAAAGTCATAATATTACGAGAATAAAGTCATAATATTGCTAGAATAAAGTCATAATATTACGATAATAAAGTCATAATATTACGAGAGTAAAGACAGAAGTTTACGAGAAAAGGTCGTAATATTATAAAATAGTAATTTTACGTGTTATTTTATTTTTCTCATAAAGTTATGACTTTATTCTCGTAATATTAAGACGTTTTTCTCGTAAAGTTATGACTTTATTCTCTTAATATTACGACTTTTTTTCTCGCAAAAGTATGACTTTATTCTCGTAATATTACGACCTTTGTTCTCCTAAAGTTATGACTTTATTCTCATAGTATTACGACTTTTTTCGCGTAAAGTTATGACTTTATTCTCATAATATTACGAATTTTTTTCTCGTAAAGTTATGACTTTATTCTCGTAATATTACGATTTTTTTCTCGTAAAGTTATGACTTTATTCTCATAATATTATGACTTTTTTTTCTTGTAAAGTTATGACTTTATTCTCGTAATATTACGACTTTATTCTGGAAATCTCCGATTTTTTTCCCTCAATGTGACCCTAATACTCTGTAGTACATTTGCACTTTGGCCCTCACTGCATCAGACTTATATACTATATACTTAGACTATAAACTGTGTTACATTCATCATAATGATCAAAAGTTTTGCTGCTCCAGACAGATTTTTTTTTTATTATTTTTGCCTAAAATTTCTCTTTTGATAGTAAAGGTTGCTGACCCCTGACCTTAAGGCAACCATACACACCAATGAGCACACCAAATGTAAAAGAATGTAATTTACTGCTATCTTACCTATCCTCCTACATTTTAACAGGCCATGAATTTTGATTCTTTTTCAAACCTCATAAAAAAAAAAAAAAAAATGGGACTGTCAATTGATTAAAATATTTAATCGCGATCAATCGCATGATTGTCCATGATTAATCACATTTTTTATCTGTTCAAAATGTACCTTTAAAGGGAGATTTGTCAAGTATTTAATACTCTTGTTAATTGTTATATTTAATTTATTAGCACAGCCTGCACTTTGTCGAATCACATGCGACAAACAGACACTTGTAGGCATCGGGAAAAATTGCTCCCTATCCATAGGCGATGCCAGTATCGACAACAACGAGGGACAGGCTAATCCTAGACCACGGGGGAGGCCCAGAGGGAAACGAGCCGGGGTGAGGAACAGGCTGAGGAGCAGGGCGCACCGTCCAACATTGCCTAGCATCCTACTAGCCAACGTCCAATCCCTGAAGAACAAGCTAGACGACCTCAGAGCCAGGATCAAAAACCAGCGGGACATTCGGGACTGTAACATCATATGTCTCATGAGACATGGCTGACTCCCAAGATACCGGACAAAACCGTTAAACCATCGAAGTTCTTTTCTGTTCATCGCATGGATAGAACAAAAAAGTCTGGCAAGTCGAGGGGTGGAGGTCTATGTCTGATGGTTAACAAGAAGTGGTGTGATAGCAGGAATGTGGTCCCTCTTACACGCTCCTGCTCACCCAACCTGGAGCTCCTGACAATCAAATTTCGCCCGTTCTACCTCCCACGTGAGTTTTCATCCATCACCTTCAGTGCCGTTTATATTCCACCAGATGCGAACACAGTCACTGCCCTGTCTGAGCTACATGAAGCTCTCAGTAGCTATCAGGCTAACCACCGGGATACAGCCCTCATCGTGGCCGGGGATTTTAACTGTGCAGACCTTAGGTCAGTAAGGCCGGACCTTCTGCAACATATCAGATGTCCTACAAGAGGAGAGAGGACTCTGGACCACTGCTACTCACCATTCGAAGACGGCTAAAAAGCCAAATCTCTCCCCCCGTTTGGTAAATCCGACCACGCCGCCATCTTCCTCATGCCAAAATATAAACAAAGGCTGAAACAGGAAGCCTCGGTGCGTAAGGTGGTGATGCGCTGGTCTGACCAATCAGAGGCCACTCTGCAGGACGCTCTCGACGCCACAGACTGGGAAATGTTCCGACGCAGCTCCAACGACGACATCAACGTGTTTACGGAAGCGGTTGTGGGATTTATTGGGAAATTAGTGGACGACTGTGTCCCAAAAACTACGTTCAGGACATTTCCCAACCAGAAGCCGTGGGTGGATAAAAACGTACGCGACTCTCTGAGGTCCCGCGCCGCCGCCCACAACACCGGGAACATGGAGGAATACAAAGCTGCCTCTTACGACGTCCGCAGAGCAGTAAAAGAGGCTAAACAACGGTATGGGAGGAAGCTGGAACTACAACTACAGCAGTCCGATCCCAGAGGATCATGGCAGGAACTACGTACCATCACGGGTTATAAAGCAAAACCATCATCCATCATGAATGCTGACACCTCCCTGGCCGATGAACCTAACTTCGTTTATGCGCGCTTTGAGGCTAACAGCCAACAAGCAGACATACCGACCAGCGGAGGGGAGACGGTACTCACCGTGACGGAGCACGACGTGAGGAGGACACTCAGGTGCGTGAACCCCAGCGAGGCAGCGGGTCCGGACAAGATTACTGGACGTGTCCTCAAAGCCTGTGCTGACCAACTAGCCCCTGTGTTCACGGTCATTTTCAACCTCTCCCTCTCTCAGTGCATTATCCCAACATGCTTCAAACAGTCTATTATAGTCCGTGTCCCAAAGAAAGCCCAGCCCAGCTGCTTAAATGACTATCGTCTCATAGCGCTGACCTCTACGGTGATGAAGTGTTTTGAGAAACTGATCAAGACCTTCATCACCTCCTCCTTGCCTGCCGACCTGGACCCTTTACAATTTGCATACCTCCCCAACAGATCTACAGATGACGCCATAGCCCATTTACTCCACACCACCCTTGCCCACTTGGACACCAGGGGAGGGGCTTATGTTAGACTGCTGTTTATTGATTATAGCTCAGGGTTTAACGCTATAGTCCCCTCCAGGCTGGCCACTAAATTGAGAGATCTCGTCCTGCACCCCTCCCTATGCAGGTGGGTCCTCAATTTCCTGACTGGCAGACCACAGGTGGTACGAGTGGGACACCATGTGTCATCCCCCCTCACCCTCAACACCGGGGCCCCCCAGGGCTGCGTGCTGAGCCCCCTTCTGTACTCCCTTTACACACATGACTGCGTGTCCACCTCAGACTCCAACAGCATCGTCAAGTTCGCTGCCCACACAGCTGTGGTGGGCCTGATCTCAAATAATGATGAGACCGCCTACTTCTCTGAGATCAACCACATAGTAGACTGGTGTCAGGACAACAACATCGAGCTGAACGTCAGCAACACCAAGGAGCTGATCGTGGACTTAACCAGGAAGCAGCAGAGGAGCTTCCACCCTCTCAGCATGAATGGGGCCCAGGTGGAGAGGGTGGATAACTACAGATACCTCGGTGTTCACATCAGCCAGGACCTGTCATGGTCCTTCCACATCAACACCCTGGTGAAGAAAGGCCAGCAGCACCTCGTCCAGCTCAGACGACTGAGGGACTTTAAACTCCCACCCAGTGTGCTCAGGAACTTCTACACCTGCACTATAGAGAGCATCCTGTGTGGGAGCATCACCACCTGGATGGGAAACAGCACCAAGCGGGATCTCGCGGCTCTTAGAAGGGTGGTCCGATCAGCTGAGGGAACCATCGGGACCACCTCCCTCCCCAATCTGCACGACATCTACATCAAACGATGTAGGAAAAGAGCGAAGAGGATCGCCGAGGACCCCGGTCACCCCAACAACAAACTGTTTACCCTGCTGCCTTCAAGGAGACGCTATCGTCTGCTGAAGGCCAATACAGAGAGAATGAAGAGGAGTTTCTTCCCTCAGGCCGTCAGACTGCTAAATGAGCCTGACACTTAAGCAACCAGCCCCCCCCCCCCCCCCCCCCCCCCCCCCCCCCCACACACACACTACTTCATCATTCACTTTTGCACCTTTGTAATGATTGTAGTGTTAAGATGTACACCTGTTCCTAAAATGACATCTTGTATTTGGGCGTCATGGATCTGTGATAATTGTGCACCAGTGTTTCATTTTTATGCACTTAGTGATGATGAATTTCTTAGATTTTTGTCTGACAGTCTGATCACTGAACACAGGTTTACTGTCAATGACAGTTTGTTATTTAATCCATTCAAACTAGATAGATAGATAGTAACTTTATTGATCCCGAGGGAAACTCAAGTTTCCAGCATCACAGTTACATAGTGCAAACATATTAGTAAAAACGGCACAGATAAGTAGTACACATATTAGTAAAAACGTCACAGTTGAGTAGTACACATGACATGTTAGTAAAGCGACTTAGAAATGCTCTGCTGACAAAAACATATGATTTGGGAAAAAATGATCGCTCTTAGAAACTATAAATATGGCGATTACTCCTGTTTCTGTGTATTTTTTTGTTTTGTTTGAACTTTGCTTCTACACTTTACACTGTATATTTTTATATGTGAAATGTTTTGAACACTATTGTCTAAAATATACTGGTGATTTTTGTCATGATAGTTATTTTTGCGTGTTTTATTTCCTTTGGGTGTGTATTGTATTGTACATGTATTTTACATTCCTTTCATGTGAATTGTATTTTATTGTTGATAAAACAACAATGTGTGAAACAAATAAACAAACAGTTTGCACTTTTGTTATGTTGGTTTATTATTTATGTTGGTTGGTTTATGTTGGTTGCACTGTCCTCCTTTAACTCGTGTACAGCCGGAGAGGTACATAAGCATTTCACTGCACATTATACTTGTATAATTGTGTATGTGACGAATAATCTTGAAACTTGAAACTTATCAACATGGGAGTGGGCAATTATGCTGCTTTATGCAAATGTATGTATATATTTATTATTTTAAATCAATTAGCAACACAAAACAATGACAGATATTGTCCAGAAACCCTCACAGGTACTGCATTTAGCATAAAACAATATGCTCAAATCATAACATGGCAAACTGCAGCCCAACAGGCAACAACAGCTGTCAGTGTGTCAGTGTGCTGACTTGACTATGACTTGCCCCAAACTGCATGTGATTATCATAAAGTGGGCATGTCTGTAAAGGGGAGACTCGTGGGTACCGATAGAACCCGTTTTCATTCACATATCTGGAGGTCAGAGGTCAAGGGACCCCTTTGAAAATGGCCATGACACTTTTTCCTTACCAAAATTTAGCACAAGTTTGGGGCGTTATTTAACCTCCTTGACAACATGATAGTATGACATGGTTGGTACCAGTGTGTGTGTGAGAGAGAGTGACAGAGAGAGGGGAAGAGGAGGTGGAAGGTGACGAAAATAAATGTGCTAAAGTTTTGGTAAACACAGTAAAAAAAAAAAAATCAAAACAAAAGAAGCCAGACATATAAAATATGAACAATTTAAATAGAAGGAAATATAAAAAATAGGAACAATATAAACAAGGGGAATATTAAAAATTGGAACAATATCTACAGTATTGACAATAAACAGACTATTAACACAATTGCACAAGTAGAAATATGATATTGCACCTAAAAGTATTGCACATTATGAGATGAAGTTGCACCTGAATACTTCATTCATATTGTCATCGTTTTATCATATTCTTAAAAATTAAAGCTGCAGTTGGTAACCTTGAGCAAATATGATAAAAAGTGTATTTTTATATTAATTACTATATCCTGACAGTAGTGCATGAGAGCAATAATCTGTGAGGTTCCTCTGCCTCCTCCTAGTGCTCCTAATGGCTAAAAGTTTGTGACCCGGCCGCCATGTTGAGACCAGTTGAGTCAAAACCAAACACCGGCCGAGGCAAACTCTCTCATTTTACAGCTAAACAGTACACAAAAAATATGTCTCATGCACTACTGTCAGGATATAGTGACAGTTTTATAAAAATAACTTTTTATGATGCTATGATATTTGCTCAAAGTGACCAGCTGCAGCTTTAATAGACAGTAGAGTCACTAAATGTTTATTTCAACGACGTCCAAAATGTGCTAATGTGTCCTTTTTTTTCTCTACAGCGGAGGAGGTTACCTACATCACATACCACAATACGGTGAGTCCTGATTGGCCTCCGTGTTTCCTGTGTCCCTCTGTATGCTCTGTGTCCCTCTGTGTTTCCCGTGTCCCTCTGTGTCCCTCTGTGTGCTCTGTGACTGCAATAATCTTACTAACTATCCTGCTTTCATTTCCACAGGTTAGACAAGAGGCGGACGTGTGAGTACAATTTCAACCATATTAATATTATATATACAGTATATATACATACAGTATGTATCACGACTAAGGGGATATTTACT
>CAKAOJ020000400.1:470000-530991 GCA_916701645.2 Sebastolobus alascanus
AGAGAACGGTCTTCAGCTGGGACGAGTTGGCCATCAGCAAGGCGACGTCCAGCATGCTCTGAGCCGCGCTCTTCTTAGTGGCGTAGTGGTTCAAGTTCAAGGGCCGGTACATCTTTCCAGAGCGGGGTAGCTGTGCCTGCGAGTGTTGAGAGGACAAGTTAGGTCACACAGGTGCTATTTTACAGCCACTATTGCATCTAATCTAATCCAAATGTACAGTATTTACACCGATCAGCCATAACATTAGATCAGCACGAGCACCCTGACCGGTCTGTGGCTACACAGCTCCATGCACAACAAACTGAGATGCACTGTGTGTTCCGACACCTTTCTATCAGAAACAGCATTAACTTTTTCAACAGTTTGAGCTCCAGTAGCTCTTCTATTGGATCGGACAACACGGGCCAGCCTTCGCTCCCCACTTGCATCAATGAGCCTTGGGTCTGACCCGGTTTTCCTTCCTTGGACCACTTTTGGTCGGTCCTGACCACTGCAGACCGGGAACATCCCACAAGAGCTGCAGTTCTGGAGATGCTCTGACCCAGTCGTATAGCCAGCACTATTTGGTCCTTGTCAAAGTCGCTCACATCCTTACGCTGGCCCATTTTTTATAAAAAATATCTTTCAGACAGGATATAAAAACAGGCAGTGTGGAGGCCAGCTCCACATGCGGAGGCAACTCGTCCCAGAGATCGGGGGCTATAGAGACCGGTCTCCCCTGTGCTTCAGCCTTGATCTGGGGACAACAAGGAGCAGCTGACCTGAGTGACGTTGACCGGACGTGTGGTTGTAAAAGGTAAAGAGATAATTTGGAGCCAGTCCATTTCATGATTTGTAGGTAAACAATTAAATCTTAAAATCAATCCTAAAAGATCCACCTGTGACATCCATCCATCCATCCATCCATTATGTGTAACCGCTTAGCCCATTCAGGGTCGCGGGGGTGCTGGAGCCGATCCCAGCTGTCATTGGGTGAAGGCGGGGTGAACCCTGGACAGGTCGCCAGACTATCACAGGGCTGACACATAGAGACAGACAACCATTGATGCTCACATTCACACCTACGGGACATTTAGAGTCAACAATGAACCTGCATGTCTTTGGACTGTGGGAGGAAACCTGAGAACCCGGAGGAAACCCACGCTAACACGGGGTGAACATGTAAACTCCACACAGAAGGGCCCCAATGCTGTACCACCGTAAGGATAAAATGATTAACGCTGTTATTCTTTTGTTCTCTGTCACAGGTCAGATTGCTACTCTGTGACATGTTTCCAAGTCCATGCGTCACTGTTCCAAACACAGAGGTGTTATGTGTTTTGTTACTATGCTCTCTGTGTACTCAGGTTGTCAGAGGAGGAGTGGCAGAGCAGGTGAGTGGTTACTCACATGAACCGATAGATGCATGTTGCAGAGAGAGTGAACTGAAACTGAGGTATTTGAGATTGTGTCAGATACTGGCAGCAGAGGACGGGTAACCTGTTGTTCTGTTTTGTTTATTTAAACCACATCAGGCTGTTTCTCAGGGATATGCCCAGTCCTGAAGAGATGTCATACCTGGGTTGCAACTCTCTCTGAGTCACACAGCATTCATTCATCTCAACGAAACACTGATGTCACCACTGACATTCCTACAGATTTGTATTCAACAGTGGTTCCCAACCTGGGGGTCGCCACACTTTACTGAATTAATTATTAAACAAAACAAGGAATAAATCACTCTTTGGTTCAACTGGTCATCACTGATTGTGGGGGTTCACTATTACACACTGTTTTGTTTTAAGAAGCCAAAAAAGATTTGGGAACCGCTGTGGGGGCCACGGGCCAGTTGACCTGTGATTATCTACACCTACTGCATTACATAAAATATATATTTTAGTCCAATAAGTGTGATAACTCCAGTCCAAAGAAAATTATTTAAGTGACATCCTGACTCTATTACCAATGACCTCCACCAGCTTTTAGAGGTGTGCATCACATTCACATTTCTATGTTCAGTAATAGGAACATGTGATGATCAACTTCTAAAGTAAACATCTTCCTCTGGTATTATCTAACTCCCACAATGTACAATTAAATCCTTAATGAATGTAAATGGAATTAATTAATTCAGGGACATACCTGTACAGTGTAAATTTATTAAAGATGAACTGAAGGGAGCTGGGATACTCATCATTTGCATCTCAATACAATATATAATGCAACATTTTTGCCATTTATCTATTCGTGACCCTCAATGAAGGTTTTTTTGGGGGTAAGGTTGGCACCCCTGCTGTAGAGAATAGAGCAGAATAGAGTAGAACAGATACAGAACAACAGGTAATAGAACAGAAACTGAATCAAATGGAATAGAGCAGAGGAGAATATAGTCAGTCTGTGTTTCTTACCTCCACGTCGCCCAGTTTATTCAGAGCTATGTCCTCTCTGTTCAGTCTGTGCGCCGTGTCCATTCTCCCCTCTTCGACGACGTCACAGCTGCTGTTGATGTGGTGAATATGTGCTGAGATGTAGTCTCAGAGCTCACTGTTGTCCTACAGCCACAGAGAAAGTTGTGGGAGCAGACAGGCCAGACAAGTCAGGCAGCTCCTCCAGTTACAGGGACAGCTTTCAGAAGATCCCTCCCACTATAGTGTCACTCTCTTCAGATTAACTTGTTGAGAGTTGCTTTAACTTAATCACCGTGCAACTTCTTACTTTTTGCTTCACTCCTAAATAATGTGTTCATTTTTATGCTTTTTTAGGGTTTCAGTTTCTCCCCAGAATATAAAAGTATAAAAATGCGGTCTCCTCTGTGTGGCAAAAGAACTCACTCAGTATCATAAAAGGTTCTTTGACATAATATTTCAAGAATAGACTAATAACAATAACACTTACTTCTTTCATTACTTATGCCATTAAAAATAGGTTTAGGGCTATTCCCATCTGCAGAACTCTTCCTGAATTCTTTGGTCTATGCCATATATCAGGTCAAAGCACTACTTTATTTTTAATGTCAAAATTATCTTCACAACGTTCTACATTCATAGGAATACATTTACTAAAGTAAGTTAAACAATGATCTTTTATGATTATTATGATTATGATTATTAATTTATTTATTTATATATTTGTTTATTTTTTATTTTTTTATTTATTTACCTATTTCTTTATTTACTTATTTATTTATTTATCTATTTTTTATTTTATTTAATTTTTAAATTTTTTTTAAATTTTTAAATTTTTAAATTTTTTTATTTATTTATTTTTCTGTCCTCTGTATTTGTTTTGTCCGTATACCAGTGTGTAGTGTGTTCACCCTCCAGGTCAGTAGGTGGCGGTAATGCACCCGGAAGCTTTTTGCCAACCGCCAATAAACACCAAAGAAGAAGAAGAAGAAGAAGAAGAAGAAGTAAAAGAAGAAGAAGAAGAAAGCTTCAGAAGAAGAAGAAGGAAGCTTCAGAAGAAGAAGAAGAAGAAGAAGAGCAGTTTGTTTGGCAAATGGCGGGAGCTTTGAAAGAAAACCAACTTGTTCGACATGTTTTTGCTGCCTTACAGGTAACAGAAAGTAACTGGAAGACATTTTAGTGAAATAAAAGTTTGATTAACGTTCATTCTCATAACTACTAACGTTACTGCTACACTTATTGTTGCGTTGTTAGCAACAATCGGTTAACGGAGCGCTACATCCGGTTCCTCCGTGACGCGTTTACAGTATATTTTAAAGCTGTTACCCAGCAACGGGTTATAAACCGGAAGCTACGTCACATTATCTGTTTCAAACGATCCAACCAAACATTATTTTCATCAATAAGAAAAGACATTGATGCTGATGGTCATAGATATATCTATGGTGATGGTGAACAGCTTGTTGTTGGAGTTGGAGTCTCAGATACATCTGTTGTAATATGATTATGTAATCCCATAAAGGCTAAAGATAGATAAACTCTTTGGGTTTCATGATGTCTGCAACTCAAAAACAATATTGTGTAAATTGTTTTATATCATTTTGGCAAAATCGAGAAAAGGGTACATTTATCAAAAATTGTAATTCATTAAAGTGGCAGTAGGCAACAATGTTTTGGCATAATTTGGCAAAAATTCCATAATAACTTTTCAGCATATTGTAATTCAAGTGTTCTGAGAGAAAACTAGACTTCTGCTCCTCCTCATGTCTCTGTTTTCAGGCTTTAGAAAAATCTAGCCCGTGACGGGAGATTTTGACCAATCACCGGTCATTTCAGAGAGAGAGAGAGAGCGTTCCTATTGGCTGTGCTCTGGTCATGTGACCAGAACTTGGCTTCCTTCAACAGATTTTACAATGGCGGCCGCGTCACAAACTTTCTCATTTTACAGCTAAACAGTAACTACAAGATGATTCTGAGAACATTTGAGGAGAGAAATAGTCATTACAGTAACAGAATATTGATTCATATTTGATCAGCGCTACTTTGACCGTTTGGTCCGAGTTCGCGAGTGATTGACAGCCGGCTCTCATAGACTGCAGCTGGACAGCGGACCTTGTTTTCCTCCGATAAGTGAAATCCTTCAGATGCCGTTAGGAGCACCGGAGGACACAGTAGGACACAGAGGAACAGGATTTAACTCAGGTTACCTGTTTCATGTACTACTGTCACGATATAGCGCCGTTTTCTAAAAATGACTTTTTTAAATCATATTTGCGCCGATCTCGCATACTACAGCTTTAATACATCTGAAACCTTCAGCACTCTACCTGAACCAGAACCTTTATGACTCATAATGTATACATTGAATATATGGAACGTTTTTTTACATGAACCCCTGGCATGTTACTATTGTTAATTCAATCCAATTTATTTATATCGATCCATGGAAACCTGCGAGACGAGAAAGCACAAAGACTCCAGGGAAGAAGCTGTCCCTTGCTGTGTATATTTTTTGCAATGAAAGAGTAATGGAGTATATAAAACTGAATATCCTGTCTGTGTTTTGTCTTTGTTGAGGCTGCGTCTTGTCCCTTGGTGGAAGGTCTGTACCTACAGGAAGCAGACAGCATGCTGCAGCTGCTGTGTGCTCCCTCTCAGCACCGCACCGACATACTGACGTGGATCTGCAGCAGGTAGAAGAAGAAGCTACACAGAACATGTTCTCATCTGTCAAAAATAATCTGTATAAGTGAATCCCTCTGCCCTATCTTGACCTGTCACTTTACAGTATCAACCCAAACTTTGCCAATTCCAAGACGATGTCCGTGAGATCCAGCGGCCCAGATGTTTTGACTAAAGGTAACTAAAGGCTCGCTGTCCTACACAGAACATCAGGGAGACTCAACTTGCTTTTCCTGGAGGCCACTTTTGCAAAATGACGCCGGTTAATAAACAAACATTAAATGCTTTGGTTGCATTTGAAAGAGTTTATACAACATTAAATCTCTCCCATCATGCAATTACTCAAATGTTGGAATGATTCATAAACATAAACCATACATTGTGATGCTTTTTATACACTCTGGTTGGCACCTTATTTACTTTAAAAATACATAAAAAACAATTGTGAATCAATTTATTTTCATTGTGAATTAGAAAATGGCTCGCGGGCTGTGAGTTGAGTATCACTGCAGTACATGGTTAACAGTCTTGCATGTCTTTTGATAGACACCTAATTGAAGAGAACACAACAATCTCAGTGAGAGTGCACATGCACAAAGTAGTTTACATATACAGTATAGTTCTGTTTTTTCCCCTTCAGGCTAAAATAACCTCTTATACTGCTGTGGTCTGTTTTTGTACAAACAGAAATGGCTGTGCTTGGGCAGGAGCTGATGCTGTGCAAAGCAGATGAGCTGGACCTGATCAGGGTGAGAGGTCGCATAAAACTAGTGTAGATGTAATTGATTTATATAGATATATGCATTAGGGCTGCACAATATATCGTTTTTTTTATCGTCATCGCAATATCAACTTGTGCAATAAACACATCGCGAAAGACTTTGATATTACACTCTGGGACTTTTTTAGTTGAAAGAGAGTATCAGTGAAAAAAGTGCACTTTAAAATGCAACTATCATTGTTTTTTTTTGTGTTTTTTGTGTTCAGTTCAATGTTCAATTTGTTCAATAAAACACAGTTGGAAATAATTCCCTTTAATACTTTTAATTCAACAAGCAATTTGTTTTATTTTAGTAGAATACTGAAATCCGCAGGAAGGCAGAACTAAGGACACTTTAATATCTGCTTATTTATCGCAAGTAATATCGTTATCGCGATATTCAACAACGTTATCGTGTATCGCATATTTTCCTCATATCGTGCAGCCCTAATATGCATTGTCACAATTAGGACTGTCCCGAATACCATTTTTTGGGCTTCGAAGTGTATTATTCGAAGGTATTCGAAGCTTCGCGGCGCGGCGCAGCGCAGCGCAGCAGGCTGACATGTTCTTCTGTCTGTCTCCATCTCCCCCGTTTCAGTACTAAATAACAATAATTATTGTTGAATATGAATAATGGCTATAAGGGTTAAAAGGGCTATTTTGGGATTTATACGTTATTATTATATACTTAAATATAAAAAAACGAAGCATTCAAATAGTGATTTGGAAGTTAATTACCACGGCAACGGTCAAAGCTTCGAAGCATTGGGGTCAGCCCTAGTCACGATAAACAGAAAATGCCCTGTTCTGTCTGTATAATGTATCGAACCATTTAACCAGGGTGATGCAAGTCCTCACTGCCAGCTTCAGTTCCTGGAGCAGCTTCTAACTTTAGTACCTGGCTGCAAGAAGTCTGCCGAGCACAGGATGGATCAAGAGATGCTACTGAACGAGCTGTACGCTGCTGAGAATCTGCCTCACTTCACACAGATGCTCAGACCCACACTCGACCCCTGGCCTGCACACATCAAGTATGTATGCTGTCTTTGCACACATGTATTCCTTCCCTCTGTTTTTATCTGCTGCATGTCTTCATTCTCTATTTTAAATGTGCTTCCAATAAGAGGCTGATTCATAGACGCTTGGTGGATCTTCATATATTGCATTGTTTCCTGTTGTTGGCCTGCAGCATCAGTGTCTTTATGTTTGTCTCCTCTCTCACTGCTCTTCCGTACCCCACAGGGCTTTACGCAAGGGCACGAGGTCATCTCATCAGCCGAGTAGAGAGGAGGCTGCTGATGCTGCTGATGCTGCTGCTGCTGCTGATGCTGCTGATGCTGCTGATGCTGCTGATGCTGCTGATGCTGCTGATGCTGCCACCCTTCTACAGCTGACTCAGTCAACGCTGGAGCAGCTACAGTCCGAGGTACGGTGTTCATGATGCCTGCAGTATTCTAGAGACTTCAGTTGAAACAGGGTGTCCGTGCTAAATTAACTACCAAACATTCAAAGCTGTTCTCCTAATGATCTTTGTCTGGACGTGCCTGAATGTCATGTTAGTAATGAGTGCTATCTGTTTGTTATCTTCTCTTTCTACACTCTGTTCTCCTCCAGTGTGAATTCCTGAGCCACGAGGAGCAGAGTCCTGGTGTCTTCTCTCCGAGCTCATTGCGTGTGGCGGCGTGTGACCTCCAGCTGTTGATGGCTACTTTCAGCCATGTTTTCGATACAGACTTCAGAGCTTACTGCAGCAGAGATCGCCCCAGCTTCAGCACAGAGACCGACATCTTCCAGAGAATACACCGACTCCTGCTGGCCTTCATCATGGTACTCCCACATATATATATAATAAACTCTATTTATATAGCACCTTTCATACAGGGGGAGTAGTTCAAAGTGCTTTATGACAAAGTGAAGACACAAGAGAATAAATAGAAACCGACAGATTAAAACATGCAGATACTGCACGATAAAAACCATCAATAACACAAAGGAAGGCATAAGAACAATAAACATGTAAAAGATAAGTATAAAACAAAGGAGGAGCGGCCGCTAGTTAAAGGCAATGCTGAGTTAATAAGTTTTCAATTGTGGTTCTAAAAATGTTCACAGAGCTAACATCTCTTACAGCCTCGGTGCTGAGCTGCCAATTTTCTTACTTGTGTGGTAATTTGTATCTAAAAAAAGGCAGTGAAGGATATTAAAATGACAAAGAATTAGTAATGTAGGCTGGTCCTGAACCATTGGGAGCCTCGTAAACAAGTAAAAGAACTTTAAAATCAATCCTAAGAGACAGTGGGATCCAGTTCAGAGGCCTGGACTACGAAGCAGGATTTGGGGTTAGCGAGGTAACTTCCGTCCTACGAAGATGGATCACATTTTAACAGGGTAGATCGCCATGGTAACTTATGCTGAACATAGCTAACCTGCTCCGGAGCAGGTTATGTTCCAGATAAAAGATCAGCTCGTATAAAAGCACCGCCTACTGACCAATCAGAGCTCGGTGCGTGGATTGTATGATAATATTACACAAATATGAAGAAGTTACAGTTATAATCAGACTGAAAGCAACACAGTTTAAACTGACAGATGCAGAAAGGCCAGCTGGATTTATGCTGTGCGTGTTTACCGCTTTGAATTATGTTTTTATATTTATTATTTTACTTGCTCTCAAATCTGTTTCACACCTCCGGAGTCGGAGGCGCAGCTGAAAGAAGGCTGAAATAAATGCCACAATCTTGTCAAAGGCCATAATGAAGTGTAATTACACTTCTGAGAACTATTTTAATATCACTGCCCCATCTAGACGACTATATCTGACTTTTGAGTGTTCTGTTAAATTAATGAATCTGATAATTTACGCATTCACACATCTGCAGTTTTTTCTTTTGCCAGCTGTCCTTCCTGCTTTCAATAGTGTTACTTTTAGTCTGATTATGTGTTTAACTTCTTCGTATTTGTCTGATATAGTTTGCTCTTCCTTTATAAAATGTTCCGCTCTGCCTGCAAGTCAGTAGACTTGTCCATGTTTGTGATTGGTCAGATGCTCCAACGAAATCGGCGATGTTGAAAATGGGTGCTGACAAAATTCTGTCTCAACACAAGCCTGACCTGTAGGAAAAAAAAGTTACACTGACCTGTTTCTGCTCTCGCGTGCGTCGTTTCTCAGGAGTTGGAGATGCTAAAGGAAGTAACAGAAGCTTCTGAATCCGTGACTGAGGAAGTAAACCAGCTCCGAACACAGCCTCGCTGCTGGAGCCGAGGAGAGAAGCGCAAGTTACGTAAGGGAATATTCTCTTTCACGTGCACACTCGCACATACAGTTTGTTGCACGTAGTTAAATCTTTGTTTGTTTTATTTCCCAGCGGATCAATTGGAAGAACTCACCAGGCGAATTAGAGACTTTTTCTCCCTGCTTCATTCCTGATGGCTTCCCTACACACCAGAAACATCTAAATCTCAGGGTGAACGCAGTCAAAGCACTTAACATGAGGTAGTGAAAATGGGAGCGTCTGATCTGTTGTTGTGTTAAAACTTTAAATGTCAAACAGGATTGTGACTGTTTCACATTTCACACATGAACTGTGCTCATCTTTCTCCGTGTCATAGAGGACTAAAACTGTTTGATGGACTCATCCAAACCCTGTTTATTAATCTAACATCAGTGTGACTGAGACGTTCTGTGTAATCATTCACATCTTAATACTGGAAACAACCAGCTCTACCCCAGGGGTCTCCAACCTTTTTTCCTCTGAGAGCTAATTTGACAAAATGAAAGTGTCCGAGAGCGCCACATAACACCAAGTTGTACATCACCAACAGCAGACATCATTGCTGTCTTACTTTCATGGTCCTTTAATAACATTTCAGCCACCGCAGTCATCTCTTCTATTACAATCCCTCCGTAGGTGAAGGGCTCTTTGTTCCGTTAGGATGAGCTCCACTAAACGAAGCCTCTGCTGCAGCGTTGGCCTTCTTCTTCCTCAGTTTGGTGAACAGAGACTGTCGTCTTTTAAGCCTTGTTTTCAACTCCTTTACCTTCTCCGTTCATAGACTGCCAGCTACGAGCCAGAAACTCCCGTGAAAAGTTGCTCTGGACGTTGGTGAAGTGGTGCTCGACGTTAGCTAGCTAACCGTTCCTTTTATCGACTGATACGCTCGCACCGCAAATGAGACGCAAACATTTGTCTTTCATATTTGTGAGAGAAAAAAACTCTGTTACCTATTCCTCATGAAAAAAAGTATATTTTTAATATTTTTTTGCTTTTTATTGGCCTGGCTATTTTCTGTGGTCATTGTCAAATCTGGTGTTCGCTTGCTGGTCTGCTAACATCGCCTAATTTTAGGATGTGATGTAACCAAACATAAATCCTCTAATTCACAGCTGATTTGTGAATGAAGGTGGGGGGGGTGTCTGTGAATTTGATGGGATAGACATTTAAACTGGTTTACAATGTGACTTTGTGTTATCAGATTTATGTCCATATTCTTGTGACCTTTAGGTAGAGAGCTACTTGTTGGAGACTCCTGGTCTACAGTAATGAGCAGAAGGCTTTCAGTAGCTGGGTGTCTGTTCTGTTAATAATAGTAATTGTATAATCAGAATTCAACAGTTTTTTCACCCTAACTTGTTTTGTCCTTTGCGTTTACACAATATAAATGTTCATATTGTATTAGTGAATAAATATAAATGTTTTAAACTTCAGTTGTAACCCCAACAGGTTTGATATTGTGCCATTTGTTTTGTTTGTTTTTTCTTTCATTTTGTGATTAGTTTTTAGGGCTGCAGCAATTAGTTGATCAACAGACAATAGTTTGGTAAACATTCACTGGTTTGTGCTTCAACCATGTGAGTATTTGCAGCTTCTCCTCTTGTCTCTTATGTATCATTTAAAATGGAATATCTTCTCAAAACAGCGGTTTACAAACTCACAACTCGTGCAGTATAATCCAAGAGAGTCTCTAAACGTTTGTTTTGATATAGTTTTGCTGCTTCACTTAAAATCATCACAAATTTCTCTGTTTTTTGAGAGAAAAACTGTTTTCTTCAAGAATTCAAGGTAACACGGTGAGTAATTGAGCTACAGATGGTCATTTTGTGGGTGAAATATTCCTTTAATTAAATATTAATAATATTATTATTAATATTCCTTGATATCTTTCCCTGCTTCTCTGGTTCAGTATTAATACACAACAACAGGAAGATGTTACATTCATTACATATGAACACGTGCACCCTGTTTAACAACCTATGATCCCGTAACTTCAACATCTCTGGTGTCTAAACAGAGTTGAACAAAGTGTCCGGAGTCCAAAGCCGTCCTGAAAGCGGTGGATGTTCTGCAGGAAGATGTTTGAAGGTGCCTCGTGGTCCTCTCCATCTCCACATGGAGCACGATGAGGTCAAAGTCCTGCAAGAGGAGGATCACTACAGTCAGAAGCCTTTGCTGGCCAACCATTCCTTCAGCTCATTGTCAACGTGACCTTTGACCTTCAAGGTCATGGTGACCTCGTTGACCTGCGTGGGCAGCTCTCTCCCCATCACCTCCTTCAGATGCTGCTTCACGTCCTCCTCCAGAGCCCAGATGTCCCCCTCCACTCTCCGTATGAGCGTCGTCCTGCGGCTGCCGTGGGTCAGAGCGGTGTAAACCGGGATGTTGTGCATGCGGGAGCGGCGGATCATGTAGGGCAGAGGAGGCGGTGAGTCCGCCGGTGGAGTCCAGCCGGACGGGGCGGGACCGGCGTGTTGGGGCGGAGCGGGGACCCGTGACGGCGGGACGAGCCGCTCTACCAACCTGTATTCCTCCAAGGATTCTGATGTCCTCCTCTTCGTTTCTTCTGGAGCCGCGTTAGAAACAGACCTGAACCCGGCGGGAGGTCGCGGTGACCGGATGTGGAGGCTGAGAGCTCCTCGCAGCGCCCCGCAGAGCACGGTGGGCCGGCGGGGGAGGCAGGCCGCCATCTTGTGTCACTGCGTAAAACGTCCGGCAGACCGGATGTCCGGCGGCACATTGCTGCCCCGCACAGGTCGGGGTTATATGGGCCACGTTGAGGGGAACAAATAAAACTGACATTACGAGAATAAAGACAAAATATTAAGAGGAAAAAAAAGTCAAACGTTAAATAGAAAAAAAATCGTGATATCTTTTAATATATCAATGGACTTGATGCCGACTTGCTCTGACGTCATGCACACGTGTTTTTTTTTTTTATTGAATTCTTTCAACAATACAGTTTACATGGAACAAGAGAATGAAGATTTTACATCATAACTCATAAATCATCAATATATCACATGGACAACATGAGGTTAAAGACAGAAAAGAGATCAAATTAAATTGAAATAAAAACATAATAAATTAAGTACAAGTGAAATTACCAGATATTTTAACTTTATATAGTTAATTTGTTAATATTTTATTTACATAACAATTTTTTTGTATATTTGGGATGCCGACTTAAAGCTGCAGTATGCAATATTGGCCCAAATAGGATTTTAAAAAGTTATTTTTAGAAAACGGCTGCTATATCGTGACAGTAGTACATGAAACACGTAACCTGAAAAAAATCCTGTTCCTCTGTGTCCTACTGTGTCCTCCGGTGCTCCTAACGGCATCTGAAGGATTTCACTTACCGGAGGAAAACAAGGTCCGCTGCCCAGCTGCAGTCTATGAGAGCCGGCTGTCAATCACTCGAGAACTCCGACCAAACGGTCAAACTAGGCAGCGCTGATCAGATATGAATCAATATTCTGTTACTGTAATGACTATTTCTCTCCTCAAATGTTTTAGCCGTGAGGAGGAGCAGAAGTCTAGTTTTCTCTCAGAACACTTGAATTACAATATGCTGAAAGGTTATTATGGAATTTCTGGCAAATTATGCCCAAATATTTTTGCATTACTGTCACTTTAACCAGCTGCCCTTACTGACGACGTGCAACGCCGTTTTGTGTTCGTCATGGAACACGATCCAATGTAAGTTCTGTGCGACTACCGGTAAAAAACATTTACTGTAAACTGCTCAAATTGATAGGCATTTCATTTATTCTACTTTATTGTCATACAGACGTCAACAACATAAAGTAAATAGATTATATTTAGGATCAAATATACCCTTGTCTAGACCAAAAAACGGTAGACATACATATACATATAATATATGTATATGTATGTCTACCGTTTTCTTGACTGACCATGATGTATGAGACATTAAAAAGTTTCTGATGGGCTTAAAAACATGGTTTAAAACATGCAGACAAACTGAGTAGAGGTGCTTTAACCTCCACTACATCCCTGGTTAGCAGGATGAGGGCGCCCTCTTGTGTTGTGCATCAGGTTCCACATTTCTCTTGTTAACCTGCTGTGATGTTCACTGCAGGAAGACGTGTCAAAACTTCACTGAGCCTTTTGGCAGCTTCAAACAACATCAGTAAAGAGACATTTAAATCTATGTAATATCACACTATGTCAGTTTGTTCACAGGAGTCACACCCTGTAACACTGATGCTGCATTCAGGTCACACGGGAAAGATGGTAGAGAGGAGTTTCCACTTTACAAATATTATTATAACATCGGCTCTCTGGTTGTAAATAGTATTTGGGAATGTGAAATTTGAGGCTGTAGGTTAAATTTCCTCTGACGTCTTGAATTCTGATTAAACAACATTGAAATATTTGTAACCAAATGTAGAGAATCAAACAATATCGGTTGTCTCATGTGTGTCAGGACTCAACAAAACCTCCTCACACCAAACTTGAACAAATTAATTTTAACAGTTTTTAAGTCTGTGTAATAAATCCTGTTTATTGACTAAGTGCACAAAGAAAATAAAGAGAAAAAAAGCAGCAATTGATATAAAACTCTGCTCATTTCTCTGTGACAAACTGTTTTATTTGAAAGGACAGAGACTGACTGACTCTAAACATGAACACTGGACTTTGTGGTGTTTCAGGAGGAAAAACTGCCTCAGTTATTCTCTCATATTAGTTTCACATTTTCTCCATCAGCTTTGTATGATACCCTGGAATGAAGACAGGAAGAAAATACTTTGTTCATATTTGTTTATTGATTATATAAACCTTCAGTTTGTTCACACATCCCATCAGTAAAGTCTGTTAAATGACTCTTGTTCAATGATCTCATGTTCAGATTCACTTCATCAACACAATCAGTTTGTTTGAGCAGAATCTCAGCGATGTGAACGAGAATAATGAAGGATCTCCTTATTGATTATGATCATGATAATTACAGGTTTATAAAGCTCATAGGTCTGACAAACAAATAAATGTCAATACAAAGCATAAAGAAAGAACTAAATATCTTTTAGAGCACAGAGAAGTTTACATATTCATGCAGAGAAATATCAGTTCAGGTGAACAAACATCATCATCAGCAGTGAAACAGACACAGGAAGGAGCGCCACCTGAAGACACTCAAACATTTACAGAACAACTGATGACAAGATGTCAAAGTACCACCATGATGTTTGATTGACAGCTGATCTCTGAGCAGTGAAGAAATGACACAACAATCAGCTCTCAGCAACAAACATGGAGACAACATGAGTTTAAGAGTTAAAACACAGAATTGAACCCTCAAATGACTTCTGTCTATTTCAGTTTACACAACTCAGCAGAGTCTCCGTAAAAGAAAGGCCTAAGTCCAGCATAGAGAGGCTCAGTGAATGTGGTCTGGACTCTGTGGAGGAGAGTCATGGTTTCAGAGACGCTGTAGAAGGACAGAATACCTGCACTGTGATCCAGGTACACTCCTACTGTGGAGGACTGAGGACCTGAGACGGGGGTTCGGACTTTGTTGTACCAAAAGCTATAACTGTTTTGGTCACAATATAACGCCCAAGATTTGTCATTGTTTCCAAACCAACATTCACCCCCCCCCCCTGCTCTACTGATACTCTTGTATGCGACTGCTACATAAACTCCTGTCCCTCTCCTCTCCACCTCCCAGTAACAACGTCCAGTCAGACTCTCTCTACTCAGGACCTGAAAATATCCAGTGAATCTGTCTGGGTGACTAGAATAAGACTGTTGTTGTGTCATTAATGTTGCTTTTCTGTTCCCCTCAGATAATAACAGCCATGTGTTTGCTGTGTTTGGATCCAGTGTGATTTCTCGTGAATATTTTAAGAACCCAGCTCTGGTCTTGGGCTCTGGTTGTGACAGTAAAACATCCACTTCAGTCACTGTCTGTGAGACTTTTGTCCATTTCTCTCTCAGAACGTCCTGTAGTTTATCTCTGACTTCTGACACAGCCGCCGTCACGTCCTCAAAGTAGCTCAGAGGACGGATATTGGTGCTGGATGTAGATTCACTGATTGGTGACAGTGAGGGGTAGTTGAGTAGAAACTGGTTGTGATCCTCTGTGTGTGACAGCAGCTTCAGCTCAGCGTCTCTCCTCTTCAGCTCAGTGATCTCCTGCTCCAGCTTCTCCTGAAGCTCTTTGACTCGACTCACTTCACTTTTCTGCTGGGATCTGACCTGCTGCTTCACATCACGGCTTCTTTTCTCCATGAGACGGATCAGCTCGGTGAAGATCTTCTCACTGTCCTCCACTGCTTTATCAGCAGAGCGATTGACAGCCTCCACCTCCTGTTGGAGCAGCTTCACATCTTTCTCTCTGTCCTGGATCCTCTGCTGGATGTTGAGTCGACTCACCTCCAGCTTTCTCTGCCTCTCGGTCCTTTCTGCTGCAGCTGAGACGGTGTCGTGGCCTTTATGTTCATCCACAGAGCAGAGATAACAGATACACTGCTGATCAGTACGGCAGAACATCTTCATCACCTCGTCGTGACGAGAGCAGATGTTCTCCTGGAGCTTCTCGGAGGGCTCCACCAGCTTGTGTTTCTTTAATTGAGCTACATCATAATGAGGCTGGAGGTGTTTCTCACAGTAAGAGACCAGACACACCAGACAGGACTTGAAGGCTTTCAGTTTCCTCCCAGTGCAGAAATCACAGGCCACATCTTCAGGTCCAGCATAGCAGTGATCAGCAGGAGCATCTTGGAGTCCAGTCTTCTTCAGTTCCTCCACTAATGCTGCTAACATGGTGCTTTTCAGCAGGACAGGCCTCAGTGTGAAGGTCTGCCTACACTGAGGGCAGCTGTAGATCTTCTTCTCATCCTCTCCATCCCAGAAGCTTTTAATACAGTTCATGCAGTAGCTGTGTCCACAGAAAGTAGTCAACGGATCCTTCAGTAGATCCAGACAGATCGAACAAGAGATTGCATCCTGCTCCAGCTGAACTCCTTTCTGCGCCATTTCACCTCTCAGTGACAACGACTGTCTGAGTTTCACTTCCGTATAACTGAAACTAGTTTGAGCTCTGATCTAAACAACATGTGTTATGCAGTGAATGTGACCTGTCAGCTCTTGCACGTCACCACCATGTTGGTTACACCCATCTTCAAACTGTAGATCTGAAGGGGAGAGAACAAGGAAATAAATGGACAGAGTGGAGCTGGCTGTGTTTGAGAGCAGGAAGAGGAGGGAGGAGTTATCAAGCTATGATTCATTCCAGGAAGCGGAGCTTGTGAATTTTAACTCTGTGCGTTCCAATACCCACACTACCATACTATTTAGTATGACAGAAAAAGATTTAGTATGTCCCAATACATAGTATGTCAAATGCAGTATGCCAAAAATACCAGGATGACCTACTACATCTTGTCACATTTAGCAGAATGCAAGTAAGCAACGCTTTTGTGGCTGTTCTGACCCACAATCCTCTGTGCAGCAGATATATGAGCCAGAGGTTCAAAGGTCAAGGCGAAGCAGTATGTCCCAATACTGCATAGAACAGTGTGTACTTTGTAAGGACAGCTGCAGTATGCTGCAACTCTGAATCCAGAAAGACATGATTAAACTAGATCAGCTGCTTCTGCAGTTAATTTGTAGATTAATATGAATCCATGAATCTGTAACATGGATAAACTTTTGTTTGTTTGGGGTTTTTTGCAGCTTTTTTCACAGCTAATCAACAGAGATCGCACTCAAATGTTTTATTTTCATCACACCCTTAAAATTATTAAAGATTTACGGATAGTTGTAAAGAAAACTGTTCGTATTAAAGTATCACCTTGAAATAAAATCTTCCTCAAACACACCGTGGTCGACCTGAACTTCAGTAGGTGGAAGCATGAAGTAGAATGAGTCCAACAGAAAACAGAACACTTTTGTGAAACATGGGTTATTTTAAGTTGAAATAAAGGAGGGAAAATAATGAAACCCTCCAGTCAGCGAGTATCATGAGCCAAACAACTATTAACAAAGGCAATAATTTCAGCTTTATTTATTCGAAGTGATGGCGTCCTAGAATGTGTGTAAAAGGTGAGGCGTCAGAGATGAGTTCTCAACACAGGTGCATCACAAGGTGCCATTTCATCACCTTTGTTAGTTACTTAAACGCTCTGGCTTGTTTGTATTTATTTAAACCAATCACAGTTGTCGTGGGTGACACTCAGCACAGGATGCAGCGACGGTGCCCTTACAAGATAGATAGTGTAAAAAAAGCGGCAAGATGGCGGACCGGACAAGCTACATCTTGTAAGCTCGCGTTCAATTGCCCCGAAATTTACTGGTAAAATTCTATGTTAACAGTCAAACAAGATTAAAATAGTAAAGTGGACCTTTGGGAAAGCGCACGAGCCGCCGCGAAGTACAAGCTGCGCCTTTAAAAAAAACTTTTGACCGAACATGCCTACCGGGAAAGCTGAAGCTAGGCTAACTGCAGCCTCGAGCCTAACAAACATGCGTGACCACAACTACACGCCGATGGAAACTTCAACCAACAGCGCTGGTAAGAGGAAAAATCCCCCTGTTACCCCAACAAAATCGCCAGCACCACCTGCCAAGATTAAAACCCCTCAAGAGCAGATGGAAATCCCAAATGCGACCCCGGTCGAAGCTATAGAAAAGCTAACCGCCAAAATTGATAACTTCGGTGAGCAGCTGAGGGAAAACTCCATCATGGTGGCTAACGTTACTAAACTTGTAGAGATGAATGCCGCTGACATTAAAGAGTGCAAAACTAAGATACAAGCGATGGGAAAAGAAATGCCCCGAGGAGCTGAAAGAAAAAGTAACGGAGTTGGAGAGGTACAAGAGACGTTGGAATCTCAAAATACAAGGCCTGAAAGAAAAAGACAACGAACAGATCCGAGACGTAATCATCAGTATCTTGTCCAAAATCACACCGCAGTGGGCTTCATCCATGGAAACAGTGGTCGATACCGTTCACCGCCTCGGAAGACGAGAAGAAGGGAGACACCGGCAGGTCATCATCCAGTTCTCCGTGAGATATCACCGTGATGTCATCTGGAAGCTGTCCAAAAACCCCAAGATCTGCAAAGATATCGGAATCCACTTCAAGCAGGACTTCTGCAAAGCCGACAGAGAGGCACGTGCAGCTGCATGGCCAAAGATGGAGCAAGCCAGAGCGGCAGGGAAGAATATCTACTACAAAGGCCATGTGGGCTATATCAGTGGAAACAGGGTTACTCCAGACTAGATCAAATAAAGGTAACATGACACTTATTTCATGCTCTCAGATCTTTGAGAGGCTCATCCCAGGAGGTGTATATTAATATTTACAACTCGGGTGTCTGAAACTTGTACACTTTCCAGGTGAAGTGCATATTCTGCATTGTAGTTAAGGAAGGGAAAGGAAAGGAAGGAAAAAAAAAAAGCAACTTGTTCCACTTTAAAATGTTCTCAATGAGCAATGGGAGGGGGAAATTCTTTTAAGTTAAGTTTACACTAGACTGTTTAATGAACCTCCGTTCATCTGAAGATGTGCACTTCAAAGAAAATGTTTAATGTTTGACATTGGTTGATTATAGATGTTATAAATTCCTCTTAGATAGGGGCTTGTTCATAACGCTCAGTTAAAAACTAACAAACCTACATCCTTAAACTTTTTACCTCATTTCTTTCTTATTATTTTATTCTATTCTTTGTATGTTTTCCTTTAATTCTATGTTCTCGTTTGTGTCACTTAATGCTAGGGGTTTACGAGATTCTATAAAAAGGAAATCAACTTTCTTCTTCTGTAAAAATGAAAAAGCACAATGTTATCTTCTTCAAGAATCTCACTCTAATGACACAGATGAAAAGTTTTGGTCAAACCAGTGGGGAGACAAAATATTATTTAGCCATGGTACAAATAGGTCAGCAGGTGTCGCCATACTCTTAAATAACTTTCCTGGGAAGGTGGTAACCACTAAGAAGGATTCTTCTGGTCACTGGGTAATTTCTGTGTTTGTAATGATCACTTTCTGATCTTAGGAAATATATATATGGGTATAATAACTATAACCAAAACAAAAATCTGATTACTGA
Source organism: Sebastolobus alascanus (assembly GCA_916701645.2). Taxonomy (NCBI): domain Eukaryota; kingdom Metazoa; phylum Chordata; class Actinopteri; order Perciformes; family Sebastidae; genus Sebastolobus; species Sebastolobus alascanus. Next base: position 489,185 of record CAKAOJ020000400.1, read on the forward strand.
AATGACAAATGTTGTAAAAGATCTATGTCAAAGGTGTCAAACTGAAGACTTTATTTTTGGAGGTGATTTTAATATGGTGATGGATGAATGGCTTGATAGAAGTCCTTCAAGATATCAGGGACATTATTACAACCCTATTTTGTTTGATTTTTGTAGTGCGTTCAAATTGAGAGATGTATGGCGCACTTTAAACCCGGAAGCCCAAATTTTCACTTGGTTTAAACCAGATGGTTCAGTTAAATCTAGACTAGATTTCTGGCTTGTGTCAGAAACGAGGCCCAGCTTGGAGACAAACTCCACAATTTCCACTGCACCTCTAACAGATCACTGCTTGATTAAACTTATTTTTACACCCACAAACGCATGCCGAGGGAATAAAGGTTATTGGAAATTCAACTCAAGCCTTCTTAAATATGAACCATTCTGTCAGGAAATTATAACGACAATCAATGATATAACTAAAGATTCCAATTTTACAAATTTTAGGGATAAATGGGAATACTTCAAATACAAGGTACGTCAAATTTCCATATCAAATAGCGAAATATTAAGCAGAGCTAGTAAACAAAGGGAAATGGAAATTGTGAAGGAAGTAAACAATATTTGCAATAAATCTTTATTATATGAAGATGACAAGCAAAAAATAATCCTTCTCTAGTCTTCGTTAGACAACATTTACATTAATAAGGCCAAAGGAGCATATATCAGATCGCGAGCGAAGTGGATAGAGGAGGGGGAAAGGAGTTCAGCATATTTCTGTAGACAAGAACGAAATACCAGAAAGACTCTGTTAACTGATAACCAGGAATGTACAGATCCTGTTAAGATCTCTAAGGAAATCTTCCAGTTCTACAGCAAATTGTACTCTTCCTCTTATTCATGTACAGCTGCTGTCGCTTTCTTTGAGCTCATTAGAGAACGGATCCCTCGAGTGGATGAGTGTTTCAGAAGTGTATGTGATGCAGAAATCAGAATGGACGAAGTAGAAAAAGCCTTGAAATGTTTATCCTTAGACAAATCTCCAGGTTCAGACGGTTTAACTAGTAACTTCTATAGGCACTTCTGGGAACATCTGAAAGACCTTATTTTCAATATGTTAAAAGAAATTCCTGAAACCTTCATTCTACCGACTACGATGAAGGAAGGAATCATCACCCTCATTCCCAATCTGGTAAAGACCCTAAATTAATTGACAATCTTAGACCTATAACCCTACTTAATAATGACTATAACATTTTAACTCATATCTACGCAAATAGATTAAAAACTGCTATCACACAAATGATCTCAGACACACAATCGGGTTTCATAAAAGGACGATCAATTCATAACAATATATACGACTTGTACTTGACTTAAGTGACTACAATCACTTAATTGAAGATGAAGGCTTTATTTTATTTCTAGATTTCTTCAAAGCGTTTGATACGATTGAGCACAAATTCATGTTTTTCGAACTTTAGAACTATTTGGATTTGGTGAAAAATTCTTAAATATCGTTAAATTACTTTATAAGGATACTAATAGTTCAGTCTTATTACCTCATGGTGCTTCTCCAAGATTTTCAATTGATAAAGGTGTTAAACCAGGCTGTCCCATTTACCCTTTGCTCTTTTATCGCTGCAGCAGAAATGTTTTCCATTCTTGTAAAAAATTCTGATTTTGAAAAATTGACAGTGTTAGGCAAACAACTAACAAAGTTCCAAAAATCCTCAAAACAATAGATTTCTTTTCTAAGTCATCTGGTTTAAAGTTAAACCTTAAAAAATGTAAGTTATTACCTATTCACAATTCCACTCTCACAACAGTTCATAACATCCCTGTTAAATCAGTTGTTAAATACTTAGGCATACACATTACTAAGGATAAGGACTCACTAGATAATCTTAACATTTGGAATAATCTGGATAAATGTAAATCTCATCTAAATTCCTGGTCTCAGAGACATTTCTGTCATAGGCCAAATTTTTCTTACAAAAACGGAGTGTTTTTCCTGATTCATCTACCCAGCTTACTCCTTATCACTTCCCAAAAATGCAATAAAAGCCATAAACCAAGCTAATTTCAATTATATCTGGAAAAGGAAAACACACTATATTAAGAAAGGCACTATGGTTAAAAAATATGAGGAAGGTGGACTTAAGGCTATTGATATTGAACGCATTAATAAAACTATTAAGACAAACTGGTTAAGATCATTTCTAAAACATGAAAAAAGTTTTTGGTTTCATATGCCCAGTGAAATTTTTATTAAACTAGGAGGCATCAACTTCCTTCTTAGACGCGACTATGACTTAACAAAACTCCCTGTCAAATTATCCTCGTTTCATCAACAGGTTTTACTATATTGGAAAATGATATACAAGCATAATTTTAGTCCCCATAATGCAGCAATATGGAATTGCAGGTATGTATTACTTAAAAATAAATCCATATTTTTACAAAATTGGTTAGAAAAAGGAATATGGTCTGTGATGCATTTATTGTACAATACAGGAAACATTCTACCATTTGAGGACTTTTGTTCTAAATTTAGCCTAGTTGACAGAGGTCAGTATAACAATGTTGTCAAAGCGATCCCTCAAGCTGTAATTGTGATGGCATATCATTTATCTCAAGATAATGTAAACCTGAATCTCTTCAAACAGAAATTCAATTCTAAAATGTTTCTCTAAAAAAGATGCTGAGAGTCTAAGATGGAATTTCTTCAAATTTCCTATTGCACCAAAAGCGAAGGAGGTTCACTTTAAGGTTCTCAATGAAATATACCCTCTGCTGAATTCTTAAGAAGTCGTTTTGGTTTTGATCACAATAATTGCTCGTTCTGTGATGAACACATTGATACTACAGAACATTTATTTTATGAATGTATTTTTGCTAATGCTTTCTGGGATGATTTGCATTAATGGTTGTCCACGAAATGTGTAAATTCTTCTAATCTAACAAAGGAAAATGTTATATTTGGTACAATTGTGAAAGATCCTGTACATGACCTGGCAATCAATTCCATAATCATTCTTGGAAAGTTTTTTATACATTAAAATAGATTCCTGAAATCAAGACCAAATTTCTATGTTTTTCATAAGGAGCTGTGTCTTTATTTTTCATCTCTGAAACATATGAAGAAAAAGATTACTATGAAGCTTTCAATGTTAGTTGAGGACCTTAACCTTACAGAGAAGCCCGAGCACTATTAGCACTATTCCCACATTCCCTTATTTTTTTTTTTTCCCTCTCTTCATCCACACTCTTATACACTGTATGCCAATTTCCAGGCTTCTCTGTTCCCTTGTAGTTGTTGACTGTTCTGTACGATGCCATATTCTATGTAAATTTCTCAATAAAAATAAAAAAAAAATATATATATATAGTACAGATAGCGGAAGGGGAGGAGAATGCTGCATGAGATATACGGCTAATGGCAGGCTTAAGGTCCCAGAAGCACCAAACAAACACCAAAGAACCAGCAGCGATGAAGGCCGACTGTTACGTCGCCTCACGTCGCCTCTGTCTTTGACAAAAAGTTGTACTCAAACACACCGTAAAGACTACAGTCAACGGCCAACTAGCACGTACGTTCTGCGCCTGCATGAGATGAAATAACAGGAAGAAACAGGAAGACCGAGGACGGTGGATATACAACCCAAACACACTGTGGTCAACCTGAACTTCAGTAGCAGGCAGGAAAAAAACTAAAGTTAGTTGAAAATATATATGTGTTAAAACATTAAAAACACAGGTGAGGATTTTAAAAAGTGAAATGAAGGAGGACATACAGTAAACGCGTCGGTTAGTGAGAGACACAAGATGAACTACCACCAGGAAAATCACTCATTTTATGTTTTTTTTTACTAAAAAAGGAGAATTCAATTTGACTAACAGAAGTCCCAAACCCCTGACCATGATGTATGAGACATTAGAAAGTTTCTGATGGGCTTAAAAACATGGTTTAAAACATGCAGACAAACTGAGTAGAGGTGCTTTAACCTCCACTACATCCCTGGTTAGCAGGATGAGGACGCCCTCTTGTGTTGTGCATCAGATTTCACATTTCTCTTGTTAACCTGCTGTGATGTTCACTGCAGGAAGACGTGTCAAAACTTCACTGAGCCTTTGGCAGCTTCAGACAACATCAGTAAAGAGACATTTAAATCTATGTAATATCACACTATGTCAGTTTGTTCACAGGAGTCACACCCTGTAACACTGATGCTGCATTCAGGTCACACGGGAAAGATGGTAGAGAGGAGTTTCCACTTAACAAATATTATTATAACATCAGCTCTCAGGTTGTAAATAGTATTTGGGAATGTGAGATTTGAGGCTGTAGGTTAAATTTTCTCTGACGTCTTGAATTCTGATTAAACAACATTGAAATATTTGTAACCAAATGTAGAGAATCAAACACAATATCTGTTGTCTCATGTGTGTCAGGACTCAACAAAACCTCCTCACAACCAAACTTGACCAAATTAATTTCAACAATTTTTAAGTCTGTGTAATAAATCCAGTTTATTGACTAAGTGCACAAAGAAAATAAAGAGTAAAAAAGCTGCAATTGATAGAAAACTCTGCTCATCTCTCTGTGACAAACTGTTTTATTTGAAAGGACAGAGACTGACTGACTCTAAACATGAACACTGGACTTTGTGGTGTTTCAGGAGGAAAAACTGCCTCAGTTATTCTCTCATATTAGTTTCACATTTTCTCCATCACCTTTGTATGATACCCTGGAATGAAGACAGGAAGAAAATACTTTGTTCATATTTGTTTATTGATTATATAAACCTTCAGTTTGTTCCCACATCCCATCAGTAAAGTCTGTTAAATGACTCTTGTTCAATGATCTCATGTTCAGATTCACTTCATCAACACAATCAGTTTGTTTGAGCAGAATCTCAGCGATGTGAACGAGAATAATGAAGGATCTCCTTATTGATTATGATCATGATAATTACAGGTTTATAAAGCTCATAGGTCTGCCAAACAAATAAATGAAAATACAAAGCATAAAGAAAGAACTAAATATCTTTTAGAGCACAGAGAAGTTTACATATTCATGCAGAGAAATATCAGTTCAGGTGAACAAACATCATCATGAGCAGTGAAACAGACACAGGAAGGAGCGCCACCTGAAGACACTCAAACATTTACAGAACAACTGATGACAAGATGTCAAAGTACCACCATGATGTTTGATTGACAGCTGATCTCTGAGCTGTGAAGAAATGACACAACAATCAGCTCTCAGCAACAAACATGGAGACAACATGAGTTTAAGAGTTAAAACACAGGATTGAACCCTCAAATGACTTCTGTCTATTTCAGTTTACACAACTCAGCAGTGACATCAACATCTAAAAACCTAAGTCCAGCATAGAGAGGCTCAGTGAATGTGGTCTGGACTCTGTGGAGGAGAGTCATGGTTTCAGAGACGCTGTAGAAGGACAGAATACCTGCACTGTGATCCAGGTACACTCCTACTGTGGAGGACTGAGGACCTGAGACGGGGGTTCGGACTTTGTTGGACAAAAAGCTATAACTGTTTTGTTGACAATCTAACGCCCAAGATTTGTCATTGCTTCCAAACACACATTCATTCGACCCCCCATCTCTCCTGATACTCTTGTATGCGACTGCTACATAAACTCCTCTCCCTCTCCTCTCCACCTCCCAGTAACAACGTCCAGTCAGACTCTCTCTACTCAGGACCTGACGATATACAGTGAATCTGTCTGGGTGACTAGAATAAGACTGTTGTTGCTTCATTAATGTTGCTTTTCTGTTCCCCTCAGATAATAACAGATATGGGAATGCTGTGTTTGGATCCAGTGTGATTTCTCGTGAATATTTTAAGAACCCAGCTCTGGTCTTGGGCTCTGGTTGTGACAGTGAAACATCCACTTCAGTCACTGTCTGTGAGACGTTTGTCCATTTCTCTCTCAGAACGTCCTGTAGTTTATCTCTGACTTCTGACACAGCCGCCGTCACGTCCTCAAAGTAGCTCAGAGGACGGATATTGATGCTGGATGTAGATTCACTGAGTGGTGACAGTGACGGGTAGTTGAGTAGAAACTGGTTGTGATCCTCTGTGTGTGACAGCAGCTTCATCTCAGCGTCTCTCCTCTTCAGTTCAGTGATCTCCTGCTCCAGCTTCTCCTGAAGCTCTTTGACTCGACTCACTTCACTTTTCTGCTGGGATCTGACCTGCTGCTTCACATCACGGCTTCTTTTCTCCATGAGACGGATCAGCTCGGTGAAGATCTTCTCACTGTCCTCCACTGCTTTATCAGCAGAGCGATTGACAGCCTCCACCTCCTGTTGGAGCAGCTTCACATCTTTCTCTCTGTCCTGGATCCTCTGCTGGATGTTGAGTCGACTCACCTCCAGCTTTCTCTGCCTCTCAGTCCTTTCTGCTGCAGCTGAGACGGTGTCGTGGCCTTTATGTTCATCCACAGAGCAGAGATAACAGATACACTGCTGATCAGTACGACAGAACATCTTCATCACCTCATCGTGACGAGAGCAGATGTTCTCCTGGAGCTTCTTGGAGGGCTCCACCAGCTTGTGTTTTTCAAAGGCAGATGATTCATAATGAGGCTGGAGGTGTTTCTCACAGTAAGAGACCAGACATACCAGACAGGACTTGAAGGCTTTCAGTTTCCTCCCAGTGCAGAAATCACAGGCCACATCTTCAGGTCCAGCATAGCAGTGATCAGCAGGAGCAGCTTGGAGTCCAGTCTTCTTCAGTTCCTCCACTAAAGCTGCTAACATGGTATTTTTCAGCAGGACAGGCCTCGGTGTGAAGGTCTGCCTACACTGAGGGCAGCTGTAGATCTTCTTCTCATCCTCTCCATCCCAGAAGCTTTTAATACAGTTCATGCAGTAGCTGTGTCCACAGGACGTAGCCACCGGATCCTTCAGTAGATCCAGACAGATGGAACAAGAGATTGCATCCTGCTCCAGCTGAAATCCTTTCTGCGCCATTTCACCTCTCAGTGACAACGACTGTCTGAGTTTCTCTTCCGTATAACTGAAACTAGTTTGAGCTCTGATCAAAACAACATGTGTTATGCAGTGAATGTGACCTGTCAGCTCTTGCTCGTCACCACCATGTTGGTTACACCCATCTTCAAACTGTAGATCTGAAGGGGAGAGAACAAGGAAATAAATGGACAGAGTGGAGCTGGCTGTGTTTGACAGCAGGAAGAGGAGGGAGGGGTTATCAAGCTATGATTCATTCCATGAAGCGGAGCTTGTGAATTTTAACTCTGTGCGTTCCAATACCCACACTACCATACTATTTAGTATGAAAGAAAAAGATTTAGTATGTCCCAATACATAGTATGTCAAATGCAGTATGCCAAAAATACCAGGATGTCCCACTACATCTGGTCGCATTTTGCAGAATGCAAGTAAGCAACGCTTTTCTGGTTGTTCTGACCCACAATCCTCTGTGCAGCAGATATATGAGCAAGAGGTTCAAAGGTCAAGGCGAAGCAGTATGTCCCAATACTGCATGCAACAGTATAAAAATATAATCGCTAAGTTTGTGATAATAGCCAGCTCGTTTTACACCATATGTGCACAGTTGACAGGCATAGGGTAAATACACCTCTCATTGTAGCTGCACTGTGGATATTATTCAGCACCAGTTTGTGATGTCTGTGGTTTCATCAACCTCCACTGCAACAAACCGTGTCACACTCAGTTCCTCTTTAATGTTTCCCTTCAGAACATCTACAATCGCTTCAATTAAGTCATTTTGGATTCTGTTTGACGTGCCAGAAAACACTGTAGATGATGCCAAGTGGGAGGCTAAATTAGCATCCTTGCTGGCTAACAGGTGCAACAGTTCAATGAGGAACTTGCACTCTCATTGTTCCCACGGAAAGCTAGCTCCTGTTTACCAAGGAAACATACAGCATCTATGAGACTTTTTAGGATTTCTCTATTTTTCTTTACCTTCTCATTGTGGATGCTAACGCTCAGCCGCCATTCATCCAAAACCAGGTCGATTCTGTTGTGTCCAAATTTTTTCAGAGCAATCTGGCTCTGAATGTGGATTACCGACTTTTCGTGCTTGGCTATCGCACAGGGCAAGTTGTTCGGGTCACAATATCCTGCATTAGTCCAGACCTTGTTGGCGGTACAGCCAACAGCAAACATGGGGAACATGATCCGCTAGGTCAGGCGTTGGTCTCCCGACACTTAAAAGTTGATCCTTTTCTTCAGAAGAAAGCTGTGAAAACTGTTTTAGCTGCGATAGCGGTGTCATCATGTCGGTGAGCCCGCGCTTGAACTTGCTGCACGTACGAAGGAGCGGAAAGAAGGTCCAAGATGGCGCTGTGAACGCACTCCTCAAACCGTGCTCCGCTACCAACTTGAACTTTATTTGTGAAAACAGAATTATAGATAGTTTGCCTCTAATAGACTGTGATAAATACTTAATCTTTTATTATTCTGTGGAAAATTGAACGCGACTCCAGCTCCAAAATGTTGAGTTTGGGCTCTGACAAGAGGAAGAAAAGTGGTGAGAACACGAGGACCGCGTGCAACGCTGCAAAGTTAGCTAGCGGTACCTCACCCATGGCTAACAGCAGTTTTGGAGCTAACGCTAACCGTAACGATTATTCTGTAAGAGATGAACTGAAAATCAGTCTGATGGACGAAGAGGAGTTTCCCGCTTTGCCGCTTACTCCGACCAAACCACCTCCAAGCAAGAAGGGTAAGCCCGACACAGACAGCCCTCCCGACTTTGTCGCTACACTTGCTGAGCTAATCAACGCTCGCTCCGACAAGCTGGAATCACTAATTCAAGACAAGAAGACTGAAATAGCTGACCTGAAGAAAAAAGTCCACTCTGTCTGTGAGGAAATCAACTCCAGGAAAGGAACAGTTTCTCAGTTTGAGCAGCTTTACCAGGAAGAGAAAAAGCGTACTGACGTCTTAGAGACACGAGTCATGAATCTAGAGAGGTTCTCCCGCCGCTGGAACCTTCCACTCAACGTTGTACCGGAGAAAGTAGAGAATCAACAGGTGCGCATGGAGGTGATTAAAATATGCCAGGCTGTCTTACCAGAGGATAAGATGACGTGATTGAACCAGATCAGCTGCTTCTGCAGTTAATGTGTTGATCAAAGTTCTCAATACTACTGTTACGCCTTTAGGCTACAAAATATATTGCATTAAAAGTCAATGCACACACTAGTGAAGCAACATCACACCACAGAGCACTGATGTCCAAACCAACAATTAAATTCTATTTCTATTGACGCACTTTGCAGCATCAATTATATCTATACAACAGCCTTCCTCAGTGCAGCCTTTTCAGAATTAATCAGAAAAAAGACAAAAAATCAGACAATAATACAATACAATACAATACAATAAACTTTATTGTCCACCAGGGTGGAAATTTGTCTTCAGCTCACCAAAAACACAGAACAATAACAGACATTAAAAACCAGATACATAGGCAGGTTATGTTACACATTAAAACAGTTCATGTCAGTGTCTGTGGCTTAGATCTGCTCAGTCACATTGTTGAGTTAAGGATATTGATGGCATTTGGGATGAAGGACTTTTTAAACACATTTTTAGTTGCCAGAGGGACTCTATAGCGCCGCCCGGAGTTCATGAGCTCAAACTGTCTGAAGAGAGGACGGGAGCTATCTGCCAGGACACTCCTGGCTTTTTTCCTCGTCCTTTCTGTAGAAAGTTGAGTCGAGGGCTTTTGGGGTTTACCAACAATTTTACCTGCCATTGACACAATCCTAGAGAGTTTATTCCTATATCTACAGTTAAGGTGACCGTACCAGGCTGGACGTGAAAGGTTAAAACACTCTCAACAATAGTTTTGTACACTAGTTCTAAAATGTGCTGGCTGACACCGAGGCCACTGAGCTTCCTGAGAAGATAAAGTCTCTGTGAGCATCTCTTGAAAATATACTCTGTATTTTCTGAGACGCTCACCTGGGAGTCCAGGACCGTACCGAGGTATTTAAAGTTTTCCACAGTTTCAACATGTTGGCCATCAAGTGAAACTGGCTCTGTGATCAGATGTTGTTTTGTGCAGCACGCAGACTTGATGTGCTGAATACCGTTCTCCTCCATGAACGTCTCGAACTCTTTAGACACTAGTTGTGGGCCGTTATCACTAACAAGCTGTTGTGGCAGACCAAAATGGCTGAAGATAGACCTTAGCTCTTCGATGGTTCTCTCTGAGGAGGTGCTCTTCATGACGGCAACCTCAGGCCATTTGCTGTGGTTATCAACTACAACTATGAACATATGGTTCTCTAGTGGCCCAGCAAAGTCTATATGGACTCTTTGCCACGGTTCTTCAGGCCAGTCTCACGGATGTAATGGAGCCAACTGTGGGAGGTTTCTCAGAACATGACTTTGCTTTCTCCTCTATAGCTGCATCCAGACCTGGCCACCAGAAATAACTGCGTGCTATTTCTTTCATTCGTACGACCCCACAGTGTCCAGAGTGCAGCTCGCCAAGCACTTTCTCTCTCAGTGGTGGTGGAATAATGACACGATAGCCCCACAACAGGCATCCAGACTGGAACGAGAGCTCATTTCTTCTCACCAGGTAAGGCTTCAAGCTCGGTGTCAGAACCGTCGCCGCGCCACGACCTCGCGCTGTATACACGCGGAAAAACTCGTCAAACTCTGACTTTCTACAGAAAATAAACACAACGCGAGAACGCATTACCTCGTCGCCAGTTTTGTTCTACACTTCTTCGTATTACAATTAATAATAAAGAAGACACGAGACCAGGGAGAGTTGCACTTTGGGCCTGTATTCCTGTTAGCTTCAACACAGGACTGGTTACAATGACAACACAAGAAGGGGGGCGTGACGGTAGCCCAGGAAGGACAAACTTAGCCTGTCAATACACAACAATATGATTAATTATTTTGTCTTGGCCACATTGATTTCTAGCTGGCTAGTGTGACACCATGTTTGAAGGGCTGTAGTGTGAGTCTGTTTTCTGTAAAAGGCCGACTAAGGCCATGTCATCCGCATACTTAAACAGTCTAAAATGTTCCTCATTGATCATAAATTCATTAGTGAACAGAGAGAATAGCACAGGGGAAAGAACACAGCCTTGTGGGCATCCTGTGCTCGCAGTGAGTACATCTGACATGTTCTCCCTGACACAGAGCCTCTGTGGGCGGCAGCAGAGAAAGTCTCTGATCCACAGAACTAACCCCGTGTTGATGTTGAGATCAATGAGCCTTTTCAGGAGAATATGCGTCTTCATAGAGTTAAAAGCTGAGCTAAAATCCACAAATAAAACTATGGTATAACCTTTTGGATGCATGAGGTGTTTAGTGACTGTGTTAAGCAGAGTCAGCAAAGCGTCGTCTGGATCTCTGTCGCTCTTATAAGCAAACTGGAGCGGATCCAGCACAGTCGCCACTGTTCTGGTCAGGTGGCTGGCAAGAACTCGTTCCATGGTTTTTCACAATATGGAGGTTATTGCGATAGGCCGAAGATCATTTGGTTTACTTGCGTCTGGCTTTTTTATGCACAGGCCTAATTATTGAGAACTTCCATGATTTTGGCACAGTGCATGTGTCTAAGAGAGACTGAAACAACCTGGCAAAAACCCCTTTTAGTTGAGGAGCACAGTCTTTAAGAAGACGGGCTTTTAGGCCGTCTGGGCCGGTGGACTTGTTCGGCTTCAGTTTATAAAGACTTGCAGCAACATCATCCTCACTGATAACTATTGGTGTCTCTACAGGGAGATCTTTGCATATTTCATCACACTCCGTCTTGTCATCCATAGTGTCAAATCTACAGTGGAAATTGCTCAAGTCATGAACAAAGTTTTGACTGTTACATATTAGACTGTCACCTTTTTTACTGGATCTGCCCATCAGTGTGTTTAGCCCCTCCCATGCCTGCTTTATGTTACCAGTTATGAATTTTCCCTCCATTTTATTTTTAAAATCAATTTTTGGCCTTAAATATTTCCCCCCCTAACTGTCTTCTTTTCTCACACAGTAATTCCATATTACCAGAGCAGAAGGCAACCTTCTTTTCATTGAGACAGCTTTTCAGCTGTTTTGATACCAAGGATTTATTGTTTGGGAAAATTTTCACAGTTTTAATTTCAGACTTAGTGTCTTCACAGAATTTAATGTATGACATGATAGTGTCTGTGAGTTCATCAGCTTCCTGACAGGATTGAAAGAAAATGTCCCAATTAGTCTCCTCGAAGCAGTCCCTGAGTTGCTCTTTACGTCTGTCAGACCACACATGTATTTGCTCGGTGACAGCTTTCACTCTCTTCACCACAGCTTTATATTTGGGCAAGAGATGAATCACATTGTGGTCCGATTTCCCGAGGGGGGGTCTGCATACCGCTTTATAAGCATCGGGGATGTTCCCATAACAGCGATCAATGGTCCGGTTTAGACGAGTGGGACAGTTCACATATTGCAATTAAACAAAAATAACAAACAATAAATAAGTCTATAGACACCACGGCGGGTGCAACAAGCGTTATTAAGCCTCATAAATAAATAACCTGCCACTTCTTATAGAATCAACAGCAGAATAAAACATCACCCAGCAGACAACATGGAGTCTATAAACTATATAAACTCTACAGCAGCTGCATACACACATGTTAAAGTAAAGGACAGTTTTATACACACTATGTAGCACACACACACACACACACACACACACACACACACACACACACAATGCTCCGTTTCTATACAACACAGTGTTTGTTGACGTCCCTCTCTGTACAGTGAGTTACATCCATCAGTGAGTTTGTTGTACTCACCTGTCTGGACGTCATTCTGTGAGTCTCGTGCACCGTGAAGTCCTCCATGATCTGCTCCAGGTTCAACTCTGCTGCTCCTCAAAGTTTTCAGACATGTTGAGCTGAATGAGGCTCTGCAGTCACATCAGGGATTATTGTCACAAACAGCAGAAAGGCCTCACACACACCTCACTGACGGGAAAAGTTCCTCAGTGAACACACAAGTCACCGCTGGAGGATCCACCATGAGCATGTTAGCATTTAGCAGGTCGGTCAGATCCAGCATGCACCTTGTTGGTCTGCAACATCTCGGGTGTGTTTGATTTGGGTCACAGAGCGTGCTGGCAGGATGGTGCATTAAATCAGTGACGGTATGGTTCCTCAATAAATAACTATAACTAAAGAACTAATATCGGTTTGACACCATTTACCATGATTTGTGACACAATGCACTTTTACTATAAAGGTTTTTATCAGACTAAAAATATGTTCTTAACTGAAACTGTAGATAAACTGAGTTGAGGTGCTTTAACCTCCACTACTGATATTTATTGATCAGTGCTATCGACACAATTCTTCACAAAAAAAACATTGATATGAGAATAACCTTCTGACACACAACCCAAACACACTGTGGTCAACCTGAACTTCAGTAGCAGGCAGAAAAAAAACTAAAGTTAATAGAAAATATACTAGAACAGTGTTAAAACATTAAAAACACAGGTGAGGTTTTTAAAAAGTGAAATGAAGGAGGACGTACAGTAAACGCGTCGGTTAGTGAGAGACACAAGATGAACTATCACCAGGAAAATCACTCATTTATGTTTTTTTTACTAAAAAAGGAGAATTCACTTTGACTAACAGAAGTCCCAAACCCCTGACCATGATGTATGAGACATTAGAAAGTTTCTGATGGGCTTAAAAACATGGTTTAAAACATGCAGACAAACTGAGTAGAGGTGCTTTAACCTCCACTACATCCCTGGTTAGCAGGATGAGGACGCCCTCTTGTGTTGTGCATCAGGTTTCACATTTCTCTTGTTAACCTGCTGTGATGTTCACTGCAGGAAGACGTGTCAAAACTTCACTGAGCCTTTTGGCAGCTTCAAACAACATCAGTAAAGAGACATTTAAATCTATGTGATATCACACTATGTCAGTTTGTTCACAGGAGTCACACCCTGTAACACTGATGCTGCATTCAGGTCACACGGGAAAGATGGTAGAGAGGAGTTTCCACTTTACAAATATTATTATAACATCAGCTCTCAGGTTGTAAATAGTATTTGGGAATGTGAGATTTGAGGCTGTAGGTTAAATTTTCTCTGACGTCTTGAATTCTGATTAAACAACATTGAAATATTTGTAACCAAATGTAGAGAATCAAACAATATCTGTTGTCTCATGTGTGTCAGGACTCAACAAAACCTCCTCACACCCAAACTTGACCAAATTAATTTTAACAGTTTTTAAGTCTGTGTAATAAATCTTCTTTATTGATTAAGTGCACAAAGAAAATAAAGAGAAAAAAAGCAGCAATTGGTAGAAAACTCTGCTCATTTCTCTGTGACAAACTGTTTTATTTGAAAGGACAGAGACTGACTGACTCTAAACATGAACACTGGACTTTGTGGTGTTTCAGGAGGAAAAACTGCCTCAGTTATTCTCTCATATTAGTTTCACATTTTCTTTCACATTTTCTCCATCACCTTTGTATGATACCCTGGAATGAAGACAGGAAGAAAATACTTTGTTCATATTTGTTTATTGATTATATAAACCTTCAGTTTGTTCACACATCCCATCAGTAAAGTCTGTTAAATGACTCTTGTTCAATGATCTCATGTTCAGATTCACTTCATCAACACAATCAGTTTGTTTGAGCAGAATCTCAGCGATGTGAACGAGAACAATGAAGGATCTCCTTATTGATTATGATCATGATAATTACAGGTTTATAAAGCTCATAGGTCTGCCAAACAAATACATGTCAATACAAAGCATAAAGAAAGAACTAAATATCTTTTAGAGCACAGAGAAGTTTACATATTCATGCAGAGAAATATCAGTTCAGGTGAACAAACATCATCATGAGCAGTGAAACAGACACAGGAAGGAGCGCCACCTGAAGACACTCAAACATTTACAGAACAACTGATGAGAAGATGTCAAAGTACCACCATGATGTTTGATTGACAGCTGATCTCTGAGCTGTGAAGAAATGACCCAACAATCAGCTCTCAGCAACAAACATGGAGACAACATGTGTTTAAGAGTTAAAACACAGAATTGAACCCTCAAATGACTTCTGTCTATTTCAGTTTACACAACTCAGCAGTGACTCCAAAACTGTAATGAAGCCAAAGTCCAGCATAGAGAGGCTCAGTGAATGTGGTCTGGACTCTGTGGAGGAGAGTCATGGTTTCAGAGACGCTGTAGAAGGACAGAATACCTGCACTGTGATCCAGGTACACTCCTACTGTGGAGGACCGAGGACCTGAGACGGGGGTTTGGACATTGTTGTACCAAAAGCTATAACTGTTTTGGTCACAATCTAACGCCCAAGATTTGTCATTGTTTCCAAACCCACATTCATTCCACCTCCCATCTCTCCTGATACTCTTGTATGCGACTGCTACATGAACTCCTCCCCCTCTCCTCTCCACCTCCCAGTAACAACGTCCAGTCAGACTCTCTCTACTCAGGACCTGATGACATCCAGTGAATCTGTCTGGGTGACTAGAATAAGACTGTTGTTGACTCATAAATGTTGCTTTTCTGTTCCCCTCAGATAATAACAGATATGTGCTTGCTGTGTTTGGATCCAGTGTGATTTCTCGTGAATATTTTAAGAACCCAGCTCTGGTCTTGGGCTCTGGTTGTGACAGTAAAACATTCACTTCAGTCACTGTCTGTGAGACGTTTGTCCATTTCTCTCTCAGAACGTCCTGTAGTTTATCTCTGACTTCTGACACGGCCGCCGTCACGTCCTCAAAGTAGCTCAGAGGATGGATATTGATGCTGGATGTAGATTCACTGAGTGGTGACAGTGAGGGGTAGTTGAGTAGAAACTGGTTGTGATCCTCTGTGTGTGACAGCAGCTTCAGCTCAGCGTCTCTCCTCTTCAGCTCAGTGATCTCCTGCTCCAGCTTCTCCTGAAGCTCTTTGACTCGACTCACTTCACTTTTCTGCTGGGATCTGACCTGCTGCTTCACATCACGGCTTCTTTTCTCCATGAGACGGATCAACTCGGTGAAGATCTTCTCACTGTCCTCCACTGCTTTATCAGCAGAGCGATTGACAGCCTCCACCTCCTGTTGGAGCAGCTTCACATATTTCTCTCTGTCCTGGATCCTCTGCTGGATGTCGAGTCGACTCACCTCCAGCTTTCTCTGCCTCTCAGTCCTTTCTGCTGCAGCTGAGACGGTGTCGTGGCCTTTATGTTCATCCACAGAGCAGAGATAACAGATACACTGCTGATCAGTACGACAGAACATCTTCATCACCTCGTCGTGACGAGAGCAGATGTTCTCCTGGAGCTTATTGGAGGGCTCCACCAGCTTGTGTTTCTTTAATTGAGCCACATCGTAATGAAGCTGGAGGTGTTTCTCACAGTAAGAGGCCAGACACACCAGACAGGACTTGAAGGCTTTCAGTTTCCTCCCAGTGCAGACATCACAGGCCACATCTTCAGGTCCAGCATAGCAGTGATCAGCAGGAGCAGCTTGGAGTCCAGTCTTCTTCAGTTCCTCCACTAAAACTGCTAACATGGTGTTTTTCAGCAGGACAGGCCTCGGTGTGAAGGTCTGCCTACACTGAGGGCAGCTGTAGATCTTCTTCTCATCCTCTCCATCCCAGAAGCTTTTAATACAGTTCATGCAGTAGCTGTGTCCACAGGAAGTAGTCACCGGATCCTTCAGTAGATCCAGACAGATGGAACAAGAGATTGCATCCTGCTCCAGCTGAACTCCTTTCTGCGCCATTTCACCTCTCAGTGACAACGACTGTCTGAGTTTCACTTCCGTATAACTGAAACTAGTTTGAGCTCTGATCAAAACAACATGTGTTATGCAGTGAATGTGACCTGTCAGCTCTTGCACGTCACCACCATGTTGGTTACACCCATCTTCAAACTGTAGATCTGAAGGGGAGAGAACAAGGAAATAAATGGACAGAGTGCAGCTGGCTGTGTTTGAGAGCAGGAAGAGGAGGGAGGGGTTATCAAGCTATGATTCATTCAAGGAAGCGGAGCTTGTGAATTTTAACTCTGTGCGTTCCAATACCCACACTACCATACTATTTAGTATGACAGAAAAAGATTTAGTATGTCCCAATACATAGTGCGTCAAATGCAGTATGCCAAAAATACCAGGATGTCCTACTACATCTGGTCGCATTTAGCTGAATGCAAGTAAGCAACGCTTTTCTGGCTGTTCTGACCCACAATCCTCTGTGCAGCAGATATATGAGCCAGAGGTTCAAAGGTCAAGGCGAAGCAGTATGTCCCAATACTGCATGCAACAGTATAAAAATATAATCGCTTAGTTTGTGATAATAGCCAGCTCGTTTTACACCGTTTGACAGGCATAGGGTAAATACACCTCTCATTGTAGCTGCACTGTGGATATTATTCAGCACCAGTTTGTGATGTCTGTGGTTTCATCCACCTCCACTGCAACAAACTGTGTCACAGTCAGTTCCTCTTTAATGTTTTCCTTCAGAACATCTGCAATCGCTTCAATTTAGTCATTTGGATTCTGTTTGACGTGCCAGAAAACACTGTAGATGATGCCAAGTGGGAGGCTAAATTAGCATATACCAATATGCCGTACCTTTAATTCATTAAGGTTATACTCGGACCCGCAGCGTGCTTACTGTTGCGACGACCAACACTAAAGGGGAACAGGACATGCATTTAAACACCTCATAATTACATTATAGTGTGGCCGTTTAATATATATCGAAGTGCACGACTTACAATAATAATCCCCGTTCACAAAAACGGCTGCAAACAGATAGATGGAAGCATGATGACAGCCTGCCTATACGACAACAAGTCTTCCTTCAACCTCTGTATTCTGTATGTATGAGGATAAATACATTTCTGTCTTTAGCAAAGTTTTATATGTGCTCTCACAATACATGATGTAGGTACTGTTTTGTTTAATTAATACGTCACCTACCCCAAGGAAACATACAGTCTCTATGAGACTTTTTAGGATTTCTCTATTTTTCTCTTTACCTACTCATTGTGGATGCTAACGCTCAGCCGCCGTTCATCCAAAATCAGGTCGATTCTGTCGTGTCCAAATGTTTTCAGAGCAATCTGGCTCTGAATGTGGACCACCAACTTTTCGTGCTTGGCTATCGCACAGGGAAAGTTGTTCGGGTCACAATATCCTGCATTAGTCCAGACCTTGTCGGTGGTACAGCCAACAGCAAACAAGGGGAACATGATCCGCTAGGTCAGGCGTTGGTCTCCCGACACTTAAAAGTTGATCCTTTTCTTACGAAGAAAGCTGTGAAAATTGTTTTAGCTGCGATAGCGGTGTGATCATGTCGGTGAGCCCGCGCTTGAACTTGCTGCACGTACGAAGGAGCGGAAAGAAGGTCCAAGATGGCGCTGTGAACGCACTCTTCAAACCGAGCTCCGCTACAAACTTGAACTTTATTTGTGAAAACAGAATTATAGATAGTTTGCCTCTAATAGACTGTGATATATACTTAATCCTTTATTATTCTGTGGAAAATTGAACGCAACTCCAGCTCCAAAATGTTGAGTTTGGGCTCTGACAAGAGGAAGAAAAGTGGTGAGAACACGAGAACCGCGTGCAACGCTGCAAAGTTAGCTAGCGGTACCTCACCCATGGCTAACAGCAGTTTTGGAGCTAAAGCTAACCGTAATGATTATTCTGTAAGAGATGAACTGAAAATCAGTCTGATGGACGAAGAGGAGTTTCCCGCTTTGCCGCTTACTCCGACCAAACCACCTCCAAGCAAGAAGGGTAAGCCCAACACAGACAGCCCTCCCGACTTTGTCGCTACACTTGCTGAGCTAATCAACGCTCGCTCCGACAAGCTGGAATCACTAATTCAAGACAAGAAGACTGAAATAGCGGACCTGAAGAAAAAAGTCCACTCTGTCTGTGAGGAAATCAACTCCATGAAAGGAACAGTTTCTCAGTTTGAGCAGCTTTACCAGGAAGAGAAAAAGCGTACTGACGTCTTAGAGACACGAGTCATGAATCTAGAGAGGTTCTCCCGCCGCTGGAACCTTCCACTCAACGTTGTACCGGAGAAAGTAGAGAATCAACAGGTGCGCATGGAGGTGATTCAAATATGCCAGGCTGTCTTACCAGAGTATAAGATGACGTGATTGAACCAGATCAGCTGCTTCTGCAGTTAATGTGTTGATCAAAGTTCTCAATACTACTGTTACGCCTTTAGGCTACAAAATAAATTGCATTAAAAGTCAATGTACACACTAAACAACATCACACCACAGAGCACTGATGTCCAAACCAACAATTAAATTCTATTTCTATTGACGCACTTTGAAGCATCAATTATATCTCTACAACAGCCTTCCTCAGTGCAACCCTTTCAGAATTAATCAGAAAAAAGACAAAAAATCAGACAATAATACAATACAATACAATACAATAAAACTTTATTGTCCACCAGGGTGGAAATTTGTCTTCAGCTCACCAAAAACACAGAACAATAACAGACATTAAAAACCAGATACATAGACAGGTTATGTTACACATTAAAACAGTTCATGTCAGTGTCTGTTGCTTAGATCTGCTCAGTCACATTGTTGAGTTAAGGATATTGATGGCATTTGGGATGAAGGACTTTTTAAACACATTTTTAGTTGCCAGAGGGACTCTATAGCGCCGCCCGGAGTTCATGAGCTCAAACTGGCTGAAGAGAGGACGGGAGCTATCTGCCAGGACACTCCTCGCTTTTTTCCTCGTCCTTTCTGTAGAAAGTTGAGTCGAGGGCTTTTGGGGTTTACCAACAATTTTACCTGCCATTGACACAATCCTAGAGAGTTTATTCCTATATCTACAGTTAAGGTGACCGTACCAGGCTGGAAGGTGAAAGGTTAAAACACTCTCAACAATAGTTTTGTACACTAGTTCTAAAATGTGCTGGCTGACACCGAGGCCACTGAGCTTCTTGAGAAGATAAAGTCTCTGTGAGCATCTCTTGAAAATATACTCTGTATTTTCCGAGAAGCTCACCTGGGTGTCCAGGACTGTACCGAGGTATTTAAAGTTTTCCACAGTTTCAACATGTTGGCCATCAAGTGAAACTGGCTCTGTGATCACATGTTGTTTTGTGCAGCACGCAGACTTGATGTGCTGAATACCGTTCTCCTCCATGAACGTCTCGAACTCTTTAGACACTAGTTGTTGGCCGTTATCACTAACAAGCTGTTGTGGCAGACCAAAACGGCTGAAGATAGACCTTAGCTCTTCGATGGTTCTCTCTGAGGAGGTGCTCTTCATGACGGCAACCTAAGGCCATTTGCTGTGGGCGTCAACTACAACTAAGAACATATGGTTCTCTAGTGGCCCAGCAAAGTCTATATGGACTCTTTGCCACGGTTCTTCAGGCCAGTCTCACGGATGTAATGGAGCCAACTTTGGGAGGTTTCTCAGTTTCTGGCAAGCAGAACATGACTTTGCTTTCTCCTCTATAGCTGCATCCAGACCTGGCCACCAGAAATAACTGCGTGCTATTTTTTTCATTCGTACGACCCCACAGTGTCCAGAGTGCAGCTCGCCAAGCACTTTCTCTCTCAGTGGTGGTGGAATAATGACACGATAGCCCCACAATAGGCATCCAGACTGGACCGAGAGCTCATTTCTTCTCACCAGGTAAGGCTTCGAGCTCGGTGTCAGAACCGTCGCTGCGCCACGACCTCGCGCTGTATACACGCGGAAAAACTCGTCAAACTCTGACTTTCTACAGAAAATAAACACAACGCGAGAACGCATTACCTCGTCGCCAGTTTTGTTGTATACTCCTTCGTATTACAGCTAATAATAAAGAAGACACGAGACCAGGGAGAGTTGCACTTTGGGCCTGTATTCCTTTTAGCTTCAACACAGGACTGGTTACAATGACAACACAAGAAGGGGGGCGTGACGGTAGCCCAGGAAGGACAAACTTAGGCTGTCAATACACAACAACATGATTAATTCTTTTGTCTTGGCCACATTGATTTCTAGCTGGCTAGTGTGACACCATGTTTGAAGGGCTGTAGTGTGGGTCTGTTTTCTGTAAAAGGCCACTAAGGCCGTGTCATCCGCACACTTAAACAGTCTAAAATGTTTCTCATTGATCATAAATTCATTAGTGAACAGAGAGAATAGCACAGGGGAAAGAACACAACCTTGTGGGCATCCTGTGCTCACAGTGAGCACGTCTGACATGTTCTCCCTGACACAGAGCCTCTGTGGGCGGCAGGAGAGAAAGTCTCTGATCCACAGAACTAACCCCGTGTTGATGTTGAGATCAATGAGCCTTTTCAGGAGAATATGCATCTTCATAGAGTTAAAAGCTGAGCTAAAATCCACAAATAAAACTCTGGCATAACCTTTTGGATGCATGAGGTGTTTTGTGACTGTGTTAAGCAGAGTCAGCAAAGCGTCGTCTGGATCTCTGTCGCTCTTATAAGTGAAATGGATCGGATCCAGCACAGTCGCCACTGTTCTGGTCAGGTGGCTGGCAAGAAGTCGTTCCATGGTTTTACACAATATGGAGGTTATTGCGATAGGCCGAAGATCATTTGGTTTACTTGCGTCTGGCTTTTTTATGCACAGGCCTAATTATTGAGAACTTCCATGATTTTGGCACAGTGCATGTGTCTAAGAGGGAGTGAAACAACCTGGCAAAAAACCCTTTTAGTTGAGGAGCACAGTCTTTAAGAAGACGGGCTTTTAGGCCGTCTGGGCCGGTGGACTTGTTCGGCTTCAGTTTATAAAGACTTGCAGCAACATCATCCTCACTGATAACTATTGGTGTCTCTACAGGGAGATCTTTGCATATTTCATCACACTCCGTCTTGTCAACCATAGTGTCAAATGTACAGTTGAAATTGTTCAAGTCATGAACACAGTTTTGACTGTTACATATAAGACTGTCACCTTTTTTACTGGATCTGCCCATTAGTGTGTTTAGCCCCTCCCATGCCTGCTTTATGTTACCAGTTATGAATTTTCCCTCCATTTTATTTTTAAAATCAATTTTTGGCCTTAAAGATTTCCCCCCCTAACTGTCTTCTTTTCTCACACAGTAATTCCATATTACCAGAGCAGAAGGCAACCTTATTTTCATTGAGACAGCTTTTCAGCTGTTTTGATACCCAGGACTTATTGTTTGGGAACATTTTTACAGTTTTAATTTCAGACGTAGTGTCTTCACAGAATTTAATGTATGACGTGATAGTGTCTGTGAGTTCATCAGCTTCCTGACAGGATTGAAAGAAAATGTCCCAATTAGTCTCCTCGAAGCAGTCCCTGAGTTGCTCTTTACGTCTGTCAGACCACACATTTATTTGCTTGGTAACAGCTTTCACTCTCTTCACCACAGCTTTATATTTGGGCAAGAGATGAATCACATTGTGGTCCGATTTCCCGAGGGGGGGTCTGCATACCGCTTTATAAGCATCGGGGATGTTCCCATAACAGCGATCAATGGTCCGGTTTAGACGAGTGGGACAGTTCACATATTGCAATTAAACAAAAATAACAAACAATAAATAAGTCTATAGAAACCACGGCGGGTGCATCAAGCATTATTAAACCTCATAAATAAAATAACCTGCCACTTCTTATAGAATCAACAGCAGAATAAAACATCACCCAGCAGACAACATGGAGTCTATAAACTATATAAACTCTACAGCAGCTGCATACACACATGTTAAAGTAAAGGAGAGTTTTATACACACTATGTAGCACACACACACACACACACACACACACACACACACACACACGCACACACACACACACAATGCTCCGTTTCTATACAACACAGTGTTTGTTGACGTCCCTCTCTGTACAGTGAGTTACATCCATCAGTGAGTTTGTTGTACTCACCTGTCTGGACGTCATTCTGTGAGTCTCGTGCACCGTGAAGTCCTCCATGATCTGCTCAAGGTTCAACTCTGCTGCTCCTCAAAGTTTTCAGACATGTTGAGCTGAATGAGGCTCTGCAGTCACATCAGGGATTATTGTCACAAACAGCAGAAAGGCCTCACACACACCTCACTGACGGGAAAAGTTCCTCAGTGAACAGACAAGTCACCGCTGGAGGATCCACCATGAGCATGTTAGCATTTAGCAGGTCGGTCAGATCCAGCATGCACCTTGTTGGTCTGCAACATCTCGGGTGTGTTTGATTTGGGTCACAGAGCGTACTGGCAGGGTGGAGCATTAAATCAGTGACAGTATGGTTCCTCACTAAATAACTATAACTAAAGAACTAATATCGGTCTGACACCATTTATCATGATGTGTGACACAATGCACTTTTACTATACAGGTTTTTATCAGACTAAAAATATGTTCTTAACCGAAACTGTAGACAAACTGAGTTGAGGTGCTTTAACCTCCACTACTGATATTTATTGATCGGTGCTATCGACACACTTCTTCACTAAAAAAGCTTCAATATGAGAATAACCTTCTGACACACAACCCAAACACACTGTGGTCAACCTGAACTTCAGTAGCAGGCAGAAAAAAAAACTAAAGTTAGTAGAAAATCTACTAGAACAGTGTTAAAACATTAAAAACACAGGTGAGGTTTTTAAAAAGTGAAATGAAGGAGGACATACAGTAAACGCCTCGGTTAGTGAGGGACACAAGATAAACTAACACCAGGAAAATCACTCATTTATGTTGTTTTTAATAAAAAAAGAGAATTCACTTTGACTAACAGAAGTCCCACACTCCTGACCATGATGTATGAGACATTAGAAAGTTTCTGATGGGCTGAAAAACATGGTTTAAAACATGCAGACAAACTGAGTAGAGGTGCTTTAACCTCCACTACATCCCTGGATAGCAGGATGAGAGCGCCCTCTTGTGTTGTGCATCAGGTTTCACATTTCTCTTGTTAACCTGCTGTGATGTTCACTGCAGGAAGACGTGTCAAAACTTCACTGAGCCTTTGGCAGCTTCAAACAACATCAGTAAAGAGACATTTACATCTATGTAATATCACACTATGTCAGTTTGTTCACAGGAGTCACACCCTGTAACGCTGATGCTGCGTTCAGGTCACACGGGAAAGATGGTAGAGAGGAGTTTCCACTTTACAAATATTATTATAACATCAGCTCTCAGGTTGTAAATAGTATTTGGGAATGTGAAATTTGAGGCTGTAGGTTAAATTTCCTCTGACGTCTTGAATTCTGATTAAACAACATTGAAATATTTGTAATCAAATGTAGAGAATCAAACACAATATCTGTTGTCTCATGTGTGTCAGGACTCAACAAAACCTCCTCACACCCAAACTTGACCAAATGAATTTTAACAGTTTTTAAGTCTTTGTAATAAATCTTGTTTATTGTTTAAGTGCACAAAGAAAATAAAGAGAAAAAAAGCAGCAATTGATATAAAACTCTGCTCATTTCTCTGTGACAAACTGTTTTATTTGAAAGGACAGAGACTGACTGACTCTAAACATGAACACTGGACTTTGTGATGTTTCAGGAGGAAAAACTGCCTCAGTTATTCTCTCATATTAGTTTCACATTTTCTCCATCAGCTTTGTATGATACCCTGGAATGAAGACAGGAAGAAAATACTTTGTTCATATTTGTTTATTGATTATATAAACCTTCAGTTTGTTCACACATCTCATCAGTAAAGTCTGTTAAATGACTCTTGTTCAATGATCTCATGTTCAGATTCACTTCATCAACACAATCAGTTTGTTTGAGCAGAATCTCAGCGATGTGAACGAGAATAATGAAGGATCTCCTTATTGATTATGATCATGATAATTACAGGTTTATAAAGCTCATAGGTCTGCCAAACAGATAAATGTCAATATAAAGTATAAAGAAAGAACTAAATATCTTTTAGAGCACAGAGAAGTTTACATATTCATGCAGAGAAATATCAGTTCAGGTCAACAAACATCATCATGAGCAGTGAAACAGACACAGGAAGGAGCGCCGCCTGAAGACACTCAAACATTTACAGAACAACTGATGACAAGATGTCAAAGTACCACCATGATGTTTGATTGACAGCTGATCCCTGTGCTGTGAAGAAATGACAGAACAATCAGCTCTCAGCAACAAACATGGAGACAACATGAGTTTAAGAGTTAAAACAAAGAATTGAACCCTCAAATGACTTCTGTCTATTTCAGTTTACACAACTCAGCAGAGTCTCCAAAACTGAAAAGCCAAAGTCCAGCATAGAGAGGCTCAGTGAATGTGGTCTGGACTCTGTGGAGGAGAGTCATGGTTTCAGAGACGCTGTAGAAGGACAGAATACCTGCACTGTGATCCAGGTACACTCCTACTGTGGAGGACTGAGGACCTGAGACGGGGGTTTTGACTTTGTTGTACCAAAAGCTATAACTGTTTTGTTTACAATCTAACGACCAAGACTTGTCATTGTATCCAAACAAACATTCATTCAACCCCCCCCCTGCTCTCCTGATACTCTTGTATGCGACTGCTACATAAACTCCTCCCCCTCTCCTCTCCACCTCCCAGTAACAACGTCCAGTCAGACTCTCTCTACTCAGGACCTGACCACATCTGGTGAATCTGTCTGGGTGACTAGAATAAGACTGTTCTTGACTCATAAATGTTGCTTTTCTGTTCCCCTCAGATAATAACAGATGTGTGAATGCTGTGTTTGGATCCAGTGTGATTTCACGTGAATATTTTAAGAACCCAGCTCTGGTCTTGGGCTCTTGTTGTGACAGTAAAACATCCACTTCAGTCACTGTCTGTGAGACGTTTGTCCATTTCTCTCTCAGAACGTCCTGTAGTTTATCTCTGACTTTTGACACAGCCGCCGTCACATCCTCAAAGTAGCTCAGAGGACGGATATTGATGCTGGATGTAGATTCACTGAGTGGTGACAGTGAGGGGTAGCTGAGTAGAAACTGGTTGTGATCCTCTGTGTGTGACAGCAGCTTCAGCTCAGCGTCTCTCATCTTCAGCTCAGTGATCTCCTGCTCCAACTTCTCCTGAAGCTCTTTGACTCGACTCACTTCACTTTTCTGCTGGGATCTGACCTGCTGCTTCACATCACAGCTTCTTTTCTCCATGAGACGGATCAGCTCGGTGAAGATCTTCTCACTGTCCTCCACTGCTTTATCACCAGAGCGATTGACAGCCTCCACCTCCTGTTGGAGCAGCTTCACATCTTTCTTTCTGTCCTGGATCCTCTGCTGGATGTTGAGTCGACTCACCTCCAGCGTTCTCTGCCTCTCAGTCCTTTCTGCTGCAGCTGAGACGGTGTCGTGGCCTTTATGTTCATCCACAGAGCAGAGATAACAGATACACTGCTGATCAGTAGGACAGAACATCTTCATCACCTCGTCGTGACGAGAGCAGATGTTCTCCTGGAGCTTCTTGGAGGGCTCCACCAGCTTGTGTTTCTTTAATTGCGCTACATCGTAATGACGCTGGAGGTGTTTCTCACAGTAAGAGACCAGACACACCAGACAGGACTTGAAGGCTTTCAGTTTCCTCCCAGTGCAGACATCACAGGACACATCTTCAGGTCCAGCATAGCAGTGATCAGCAGGAGCAGCTTGGAGTCCAGTCTTCTTCAGTTCCTCCACTAAAGCTGCTAACATGGTGTTTTTCAGCAGGACAGGCCTCGGTGTGAAGGTCTGCCTACACTGAGGGCAGCTGTAGATCTTCTTCTCATCCTCTCCATCCCAGAAGCTTTTAATACAGTTCATGCAGTAGCTGTGTCCACAGGAAGTAGCCACCGGATCCTTCAGTAGATCCAGACAGATGGAACAAGAGATTGCATCCTGCTCCAGCTGAAATCCTTTCTGCGCCATTTCACCTCTCAGTGACAACGTCTGTCTGAGTTTCTCTTCCGTATAACTGAAACTAGTTTGAGCTCTGATCAAAACAACATGTGTTATGCAGTGAAAGTGACCTGTCAGCTCTTGCTCGTCACCACCATGTTGGTTACACCCATCTTCAAACTGTAGATCTGAAGGGGAGAGAACAAGGAAATAAATGGACAGAGTGGAGCTGGCTGTGTTTGAGAGCAGGAAGAGGAGGGAGGGGTTATCAAGCTATGATTCATTCCAGGAAGCGGAGCTTGTGAATTTTAACTCTGTGCGTTCCAATACCCACACTACCATACTATTTAGTATGATAGAAAAAGATTTAGTATGTCCCAATACATAGTATGTCAAATGCAGTATGTCAAAAATACCAGGATGTCCTACTACATCTGGTTGCTTTTAGCAGAATGCAAGTAAGCAACATTTTTCTGACTGTTCTGACCCACAATCCTCTGTGCAGCAGATATATGAGCAAGAGGGTCAAAGGTCAAGGCGAAGCAGTATGTCCCAATACTGCATGCAACAGTATAAAAATATAATCGCCAAGTTTGTGATAATAGCCAGCTCGTTTTACACCATATGTGCACAGTTGACAGGCATAGGGTAAATACACCTCTCATTTTAGCTGCACTGTGGATATTATTCAGCACCAGTTTGTGATGTCTGTGGTTTCATCCACCTCCACTGCAACAAACTGTGTCACACTCAGCTCCTCTTTAATGTTTTCCTTCAGAACATCTGCAATCGCTTCAATTAAGTCATTTTGGATTCTGTTTGACGTGGCAGAAAACACTGTAGATGATGCCAAGTGGGAGGCTAAATTAGCAAAACTCTCTGTACCTGCGTGAAAATGGCCTACGATTTGCCGAGGACCTCTGCAAAATCGACAGGGAGAATCGAAAGAAGCTGTGGCCGGCGGTGGAAGCAGCGCAGAAGTAGGGAAAGGTGGCTTTCTTCGTGGGAGGTCGTGACTTCATTGAAAATAGAGAGATTTTCCCCCCATCCTCATAATACGGAAACCGTCATGAAGGTATCGAAGATGGTTAGATAAAATCCTTGCATTTCAAATATGAGAAAGACTAAGCCACTTTTTTTATTATTTGTTTCTACACTGAATGCACTTAAATTGTTTTGTCCACTTGAGTTATATTAACAGACTATTGCATCTGGACTCCTTTAGTTGGCTTAGCTGAGTTCTCATGTTTGTTTTTTTCCAGTTGGAAATACAAACTCAAGGATGAAACTTTTTTTTCTCTTCCCCGAAAGGACAATTTTTGTTGACTTCTAAAAATGTGCCTTATTTTTGTAACCATTTATACTAAAGAGGCTTGACAGCTACCTCACTTTGGTTGTAATCTTCACAAAGTTGTGATTGTAAATGGTGCAGTGCTCGGTGCTTTCGGCAATAGTTCGTGGTTAGTTACTTGCGACTTATTGTCTAGTTATTCATAGTTCAAATTGTCTTTGTCTTTTCTCTCTCTTAATGCCAGGGGTTTAAGGGATAATGGGAAGCGCAAACCCTTATTTTTGTTTGCGAAGCATTATAAAACAGATTTTGTTTTTTTCCAAGAGACTCATTCTACAGCTAATGAGGTTAATTTCTGGAGGTCACAGTGGGGAAATGACATCTGGCTCTCGCATGGGTCCGAACGTTCAGCAGGTGTGGTCACCTTAAAAAACAACTTCACAGGTAATATGCTACACTCTCACATTGATGCAAAAGGTCACTTTATATGCCAAGTAATTGAATTTAATAAGGTTATTATAATTGTCACTAATATTTATGGATATAACACTAATTCAGAAAATGTAGATTTGCTTGATACTGTAGAACAGCAGTTGTTATTATGGTTAGACAAAGACCCTAATGCCTTCCTTTTGATTAGTGGAGACTTTAACATTGCTCCTGATAGTGTGATTGACAGATGGCCTTCAAGGCAAAATACCAACTTAAGTGTTTACCTAAAACTTTTCATGCAGAGATTTAATCTGTTCGATATTTGGAGGGAAATATACCCGAATGATAGAGTATTCACATGGTCTAACAAGACAAGATACTCTCAATCTAGAATTGATTATTGGCTGGTTTCCAAAAACCTTGAAGATAATACAATAACACAAATTTTGACCACTCCTTTAACAGATCATAAAGCTATTCATATTAATATCTCTTTATTCTCCTCCTCTTCTCATATCCATACTTCATACTGGAAATTAAATAGCTCGGTCTTAAAACATGAAGCTGTGATAGTTGAACTAAAGAGATCTTGATGTTCCTTCTACTGATGTAGCTGACTCACCTATTAGAAAAATGTGCTTTAATAATCTGGTTATAAGAACAACTGTAGGATCCGTGCTCTTTTTCAATGTAATATTGTTTCTATTTCACATGGAATATCTTTTGGGAATAGTCGTGTAAACAATTTATGTTGGAAAAAAGTTTGGACTCTTCCACAAAAATACTTTTTGGTAAATAAGGTCAAAGAAGTTTCATTTAAAATCATTCATCGATGTTACCCAGTTAGGTCCTTTTTTGTGATTGATTTAAGCTGTGCCTTGTGTGATGCCCATACTGAAACTACTGTCCATCTGTTCTGGAAATGTACTCGCACCCGTAAACTGTGGCAAGATATTTGTAGGTTTATCTTGGAAAATATTATCTGTGACTTTGAACTTCTACTGGAAAAATTATTTTTTGGTTTTGTAAGGTTCAACACAGTATACGAGAAAGAATATTTTCTAATCAATGTCATTATCATTGTCGCAAAATTTTACATTCACAAATGCAGATTTGCAAGAGTTAAACCTCAATGTTATTAAGAAAGAAATGGAACTTTATATTAAAACTATATCATCTTCAAAAAAACAAAAAGGCTACTAAAACGATGAGTTTGTGCTCCCATCTTAATGTTTTTACTTAAGTTACTATTTTATTTACATTAACCCCTGGCATGTTTTGTTATTTTATTTATTTCATTTTTATGTTTGTTTGTTTTTATTTTTATTTATCCATTTATTTCCTCTATATGTATTGTTTGAATTGTTCTTTGCATTGTCTACAAATATAAAATAAAAACTATTAAAAAAAACCAAAATGTACGAAGGAGCGGCCGGGAGGGTGTCTGTCAATTCACGAAGGCACCGTGAACGTAGAAGTGCAGCACTGGCAGAGTACAGTTACGTTCAAAGGCAGCGTAGCGATCTGCCTTTTTATGTACATATCAAACTATATGGGAATTGACTGCGCATGCACGAACCCACATCCTTACAATAACATGGTGGAAAGGCACACTGCAGGGTCTGTGCTGGCAACAGCTACCTTCCTGCCTCCCACAGGCAAGGCTAGCATACAACGCAAGGCTGAATAGTTTGTGCAGCCTCTGCCTGGACAGAAGATGGTGATGTTGAATCATTTTTATTAGGCTATGAAAAGCAATAAATGCTGCCACATTCAAACCTATTGTAAGGTATCTGAAATCGAAAAAAAACCTAACATTAACTGAATAATTTCATTTTTGCTGATAGCCTCGGGCAGGCAGTGCCTACTCTGACTGCACACCACTGGTACTTTGTAAGGACAGCTGCAGTATGTACTGAAAGTAAAAAGTATGCGATTTGGAACATAGCCTCTGTTTCCTCATTTACAACGAAGCCTCGGTTAAAACCTGCTCCACATTTGAAAACATTTAAGCTTTTAGTTTTAAAATACTTCTCGGTGATGGCTCCATATTTCTCTGACTCATCCTCAAATTCAGTTCAATTTTCTTAATAAACAAATATCATCAAACAAGATTTTTGCTGCAACTCTAAATCCAGAAAGACGTGATTGAACCAGATCAGCTGCTTCTGCAGTTAATGTGTTGATCAAAGTTCTTGTGGCGGCGATTTCCCTTGTTAAATAAGGACTCAAAACAAGAGAGCGTCTTTTAAAGTTTTAATACACACTTGCAAGTGGGCACACAACCATCAACAAAGAATGTTCAGGGCTGAGAACCCTGAGTCTCTCAGTTTGGAGACATTTATACCTTTGCAGGAATGCTCACAGTCGTATATTTCACATTGTCCTCTCTGCCTGACACTTCTGTCCATTTAGGGTACTTGTCCTCAAATAGGCACTACATGTTTGTTGAGTAGGTATGCACAACAGAAACTGAAATAGACTTCAAGGGCAATGAGTGTCACTTGTCAAGACCTTAGGAATAAGCTGCATGTTTGTATTTTTCCAACACAATTCCTCCCTTTGAGCATTCAATGCACACATCAAATGGAACATACAGACATATAAGTCAACCTTAACCCTAATACATAGACATAAACCAGACAACAGGAAATAAATATATATACATATATATGAAATACATGCTAAATATGAGTAAGCAAACTAAAATGTAAAAAGATAAATTCAAACAACCTCAGGAACAATCACCAGGAATAGTGATGTTGTGGACAGAGAAACCCCATGGCTTCCACTGGGTGTCTTGAAACAGTTCTCTCTTGCCGGTCAAAGTCTGCGTGCGTGTGATTGTGAGCTCACTCTTTATCTAGGGCCCACCAGTTAGGAAACACCACAATTATGCAAATGATAAGCAAAAGCCGATCCTTCCACGCAAGCCACACCCAAGCTGTCTGAATGGATGCCACGGCTTGTCTGATGGCATCTCTGCTTGGCTTTTGGTAGTACGGTTTGTAATGATATTAATGCACAGTGGGTGTGAGGTCATCCAACAGTTCTGGAAACCCTTTTTCAGTGGCTGGTGTAAATCCACGTGGCTCTCTCTGCAATTTTTACTGCTGATGCCATGATGAGTAACACCTGATAAGGACCCTGCCTCCTAGGAGATCTCCAACCTTTCCTCCTGAGGTCCTTCACCACGACTCAGTCACCTGGTTTCAGGTTGTGTAATTGGCCTTCTGCCTCACGTGGTGGAGCGTTGTTCACCTGTTGGTGAATATCAAAAAGCACAGTGTCAAGGTTTGCACAGTAACGCAGCATTTCATCTTCACATAAATCTGTACAGCCTGTACAGCCAGGGTAACAGCCTTTGCTGGGGCCCAATCCCCGTGTTTAAAGGTCTCCCAAATAATATTTCAAAAGGGCTGAGTCCACTTTTGCTTCTGACCCTTGCCCTCATATACATCGACACCAGGGGAAGAGCCTTCGTCCAGCTGAGACCTGTTTCCTTGCAACACTTTGCCAACTTGTTTTTTAATGTGCCGTTTTCTCTCTCGTTTACTGCTCCTCCGCTGGCTGGGTGATATGCACAGTGTGTTCTCATATCAAACCATACTAACCTAGTGTGTGCCATTGTCACTTGAGATCTTACATGGTATTCCCAATCTGGGAATAATTTCCCCTTACCAAACCTTTGGCAACAGCACTGGCATCTGCCCTGGGTGTGGGAAAAGCTTCAACCCATTTGGAAAATATGTCAACGATTACCAAACAATATTTCTTGCCTTTACTCATTGTTAGTGACAAAAATTCTGGGCATATGTTGAAACCCCTTAGTGAACCAGTATCTATTTATATCTGCATCCTCCCTTTGGACGCATGGTCACGCCCATGCTTCAACTTAACATAATACGGATACAGACATCTCGGCCAACATGGTATGTCATCAGGCCCATATCAAACACCATCCCTGACACAAGCATTGGACTTTTTCCACAAAATCTTCTCTTCTTGTGTGGCCCCGTCTGCAGTTCCTGTAAATCAGCAGAAGGCGTTAATGCAACAGTTTGAGAAGTAGAAACAAGTTGTGGTGGAATAAGACGTAGAGTAGCTGCTCTCTTAGCAGCCGCGTCCGCTCTGGCATTTCCCTGTGAAACAGGATCAGAGTCAATAACATGAGCCTCACATTTACAAATGGCAATTTGTTTAGGTAACAGAATAGACTCTAGTAAATCAGCCACCAGCCTATAATGTGCAATTGTTTTGCCTGTTGATGTAAGAAACTGCCTGTGTTTTCACAGTGTGCCAAAAGGGTTAAATCTTGATAGCCTACAAAGTCATGTGATGTAAGCACAGCTTTCTCCACTGCTGCTACTGCCCTAAGACACCTAGGGAGTCCAGTTGCCACTACATCTAGCTTAGGTGAAGAATAAGATATAGGTCTTTGTTTTACCTCCATGTTCCTGAAGTAACACAGATGTCAGTCTGTGTAAACTGTTTAGTCATGTCAGGCAGTCCTAAGGTCGATAGGACTGTAAAACTGTCTTCAAGCCAACAAAAGCTTCATCAGTTTCGTCAGTCCATGTCATTCTTTGATGAGCAGTCAGGCCTTTAGCATGCGCAATATTAGACAATGAAGACTCCAATTCTGCATAATGAGGAAGCCATTGTCTACAGTATGACGTCATACCTAGAAAAAACATAACTTGCTTTTTAGTTATAGGTCATGGAATATGCCGAATGGCAGTAATACGCTTGGGAGAGAGGAATTTGCCCTCTGCTGTGATCACATGTCCCAGAAAAGTCACTTTCTCTTAAACCAATTGTAATTTATTTATGCTACATTTGTGACCATTCTTTGCCAAATGTTGCAACAGCGCTTTTGTATCAATTTCACAGGCCTGTTTTGATGATGAAGAAACAAATCATCCACCTATTTCAACAATGTACTGTCGTCTGGCTGAATTGTTGATGGAATTTGCCACAGAATAGTATGTGGATTAGGAACATTAGGTGTTTGAGCATGCACTGCTGAATTTACAAATCTCCATTCCTCTGACTGGCCAGCATCTCTGATCTTTCTTATTGGAAATATTGGTGTGCGCACTGGTGATGTTTCACATGGAACAATAACCTTTGCCTTTAACAGTGATTCAAACACTGGTGTTATACCTTGTACTGCCTCTGGTTTCAATGGGTATTGTTCCTTACAGGGGCGGTAAAGAGATTTTGGTGTTACTTTTACAGGTGCCGCCCCTCTTATTAACCCCACGTCATATTTACTTTGTGCCGATAATGTGCGTGGAATGTCAGCTACCTCTGGTGAATCTAAAGTTAGTGATGTCTGCGTAAGAATATGTATATATTCTTCTGGAACTAACTGCACACCCCGACTACAGTCAACGGCCAACTAGCACGTACGCTCTGCGCCTGCATGAGATGAAATAACAGGAAGAAACAGGAAGACCAAGGACGATGGATATACAACCCAAACACACTGTGGTCAACCTGAACTTCAGTAGCAGGCGGAAAAAAAAACTAAAGTTAGTATTAAATCTACTAGAACAGTGTTAAAACATTAAAAACACAGGTGAGGTTTTTAAAAATGAAATGAAGGAGGACATACAGTAAACGCCTCGGTTAGTGAGGGACACAAGACAAACTACCACCAGGAAAATCACTCATTTATGTTTGTTTTTTTTTTACTAAAAAAGGAGAATTCACTTTGACTAACAGAAGTCCCACACTCCTGACCATGATGTATGAGACATTAGAAAGTTTCTGATGGCTTAAAAACATGTTTTAAAACATGCAGACAAACTGAGTAGAGGTGCTTTAACCTCCACTACATCCCTGGTTAGCAGGATGAGGACGCCCTCTTGTGTTGTGCATCAGGTTTCACATTTCTCTTGTTAACCTGCTGTGATGTTCACTGCAGGAAGACGTGTCAAAACTTCACTGAGCCTTTTGGCAGCTTCAGACAACATCAGTAAAGAGACATTTAAATCTATGTAATATCACAGTATGTCAGTTTGTTCACAGGAGTCACACCCTGTAACACTGATGCTGCATTCAGGTCACACGGGAAAGATGGTAGAGAGGAGTTTCCACTTTACAAATATTATTATAACATCAGCTCTCAGGTTGTAAATAGTATTTGGGAATGTGAGATTTGAGGCTGTAGGTTAAATTTTCTCTGACATCTTGAATTCTGATTAAACAACATTGAAATATTTGTAACCGAATGTAGAGAATCAAACACAATATCTGTTGTCTCATGTGTGTCAGGACTCAACAAAACCTCCTCACACCCAAACTTGACCAAATTAATTTTAACAGTTTTTAAGTCTGTGTAATAAATCCTGTTTATTGATTAAGTGCACAAAGAAAATAAAGAGAAAAAAAGCAGCAATTGATAGAAAAGTCTGCTCATTTCTCTGTGACAAACTGTTTTATTTGAAAGGACAGAGACTGACTGACTCTAAACATGAACACTGGACTTTGTGGTGTTTCAGGAGGAAAAACTGCCTCAGTTATTCTCTCATATTAGTTTCACATTTTCTCCATCAGCTTTGTATGATACCCTGGAATGAAGACAGGAAGAAAATACTTTGTTCATATTGTTTATTGATTATATAAACCTTCAGTTTGTTCACACATCCCATCAGTAAAGTCTGTTAAATGACTCTTGTTCAATGATCTCATGTTCAGATTCACTTCATCAACACAATCCGTTTGTTTGAGCAGAATCTCAGCGATGTGAAAGAGAATAATGAAGGATCTCCTTATTGATTATGATCATGATAATTACAGGTTTATAAAGCTCATAGGTCTGCCAAACAGATAAATGTCAATACAAAGCATAAAGAAAGAACTAAATATATTTTAGAGCACAGACAAGTTTACATATTCATGCAGAGAAATATCAGTTCAGGTGAACAAACATCATCATGAGCAGTGAAACAGACACAGGAAGGAGCGCCACCTGAAGACACTCAAATATTTACAGAACAACTGATGAGAAGATGTCAAAGTACCACCATGATGTTTGATTGACAGCTGATCTCTGTGCTGTGAAGAAATGACACAACAATCAGCTCTCAGCAACAAACATGGAGACAACATGAGTTTAAGAGTTAAAACACAGAATTGAACCCTCAAATGACTTCTGTCTATTTCAGTTTACACAACTCAGCAGAGTCTCCGTATTTGTAACTAAGCCCAAGTCCAGCATAGAGCGGCTCAGTGAATGTGGTCTGGACTCTGTGGAGGAGAGTCATGGTTTCAGAGACGCTGTAGAAGGACAGAATACCTGCACTGTGATCCAGGTACACTCCTACTGTGGAGGACCGAGGACCTGAGACGGGGGTTCGGACTTTGTTGGACAAAAAGCTATAACTGTTTTGTTGACAATCTAACGCCCAAGATTTGTCATTGCGTCCAAACCAACATTCATTCGACCTTCCATGTCTACTGATACACTTGTATGCGACTGCTACATGAACTCCTGTCCTTCTCCACTCCACCTCCCAGTAACAACGTCCAGTCAGACTCTCTCTACTCAGGACCTGACACCATCCAGTGAATCTGTCTGGGTGACTAGAATAAGACTGTTGTTGCTTCATATATGTTGCTTTTCTGTTCCCCTCAGATAATAACAGCCATATGTATGCTGTGTTTGAATCCAGTGTGATTTCTCTTGAATATTTTAAGAACCCAGCTCTGGTCTTGGGCTCTGGTTGTGACAGTAAAACATCCACTTCAGTCACTGTCTGTGAGACGTTTGTCCATTTCTCTCTCAGAACGTCCTGTAGTTTATCTCTGACTTCTGACACAGCCGCCGTCACGTCCTCAAAGTAGCTCAGAGGACGGATATTGATGCTGGATGTAGATTCACTGAGTGGTGACAGTGAGTGGTAGTTGAGTAGAAACTGGTTGTGATCCTCTGTGTGTGACAGCAGCTTCAGCTCAGCGTCTCTCCTCTTCAGCTCAGTGATCTCCTGCTCCAGCTTCTCCTGAAGCTCTTTGACTCGACTCACTTCACTTTTCTGCTGGGATCTGACCTGCTGCTTCACATCACGGCTTCTTTTCTCCATGAGACGGATCAGCTCGGTGGAAGATCTTCTCACTGTCCTCCACTGCTTTATCAGCAGAGCGATTGGACAGCCTCCACCTCCTGTTGCAGCAGCTTCACATCTTTCTCTCTGTCCTGGATCCTCTGCTGGATGTTGAGTCGACTCTCCTCCAGCTTTCTCTGCCTCTCGGTCCTTTCTGCTGCAGCTGAGACGGTGTCGTGGCCTTTATGTTCATCCACAGAGCAGAGATAACAGATACACTGCTGATCAGTACGACAGAACATCTTCATCACCTCGTCGTGACGAGAACAGATGTTCTCCTGGAGCTTCTCGGAGGGCTCCACCAGCTTGTGTTTCTTTAACGGAGCTGAGTCATAATGAGGCTGGAGGTGTTTCTCACAGTAAGAGATTAGACACACCAGACAGGACTTGAAGGCTTTCAGTTTCCTCCCAGTGCAGACATCACAGGCCACATCTTCAGGTCCAGCATAGCAGTGATCAGCAGGAGCAGCTTGGAGTCCAATCTTCTTCAGTTCCTCCACTAAAGCTGCTAACATGGTGCTTTTCAGCAGGACAGGCCTCGGTGTGAAGGTCTGCCTACAGTGAGGGCAGCTGTAGATCTTCTTCTCATCCTCTCCATCCCAGAAGCTTTTAATACAGTTCATGCAGTAGCTGTGTCCACAGGAAGTAGTCACCGGATCCTTCAGTAGATCCAGACAGATGGAACAAGAGATTGCATCCTGCTCCAGCTGAACTCCTTTCTGCGCCATTTCACCTCTCAGTGACAACGACTGTCTGAGTTTCACTTCCGTATAACTGAAACTAGTTTGAGCTCTGATCAAAACAACATGTGTCATGCAGTGAATGTGACCTGTCAGCTCTTGCACGTCACCACCATGTTGGTTACACCCATCTTCAAACTGTGGATCTGAAGGGGAGAGAACAAGGAAATAAATGGACAGAGTGGAGCTGGCTGTGTTTGAGAGCAGCAAGAGGAGGGAGGGGTTATCAAGCTATGATTCATTCCAGGAAGAAGAGCTTGTGAATTTTAACTCTGTGCGTTCCAATACTCACACTACCATACTATTTAGTATGACAGAAAAGATTTAGTATGTCCCAATACATAGTATGTCAAATGCAGTATGCCAAAAATACCAGGATGTCCGACTACATCTGGTCGCATTTAGCAGAATGCAAGTAAGCAACGCTTTTCTGGCTGGTCTGACCCACAATCCTCTGTGCAGCAGATATATGAGCCAGAGGTTCAAAGGTCAAGGCGAAGTAGTATGTCCCAATACTGCATGCAACAGTATAAAAATATAATCGCTAAGTTTGTGATAATAGCCAGCTCGTTTTACACCATATGTGCACAGTTGACAGGCATAGGGTAAATACACCTCTCATTGTAGCTGCACTGTGGATATTATTCAGCAGTTTGTGATGTCTGTGGTTTCATCCACCTCCACTGCAACAAACTGTGTCACACTCAGTTCCTCTTTAAGGTTTTCCTTCAGAACATCTGCAATCGCTTCAATTAAGTCATTTTGGATTCTGTTTGACGTGCCAGAAAACACTGTAGATGATGCCAAGTGGGAGGCTAAATTAGCATCAATGAGACTTTTTAGGATTTCTCTATTTTTCTTTACCTTCTCATTGTGGGATGCTAACGCTCAGCCGCCGTTCATCCAAAACCAGGTCGATTCTGTTGTGTCCAAATGTTTTCAGAGCAATCTGGCTCTGAATGTGGACCACCGACTTTTCGTGCTTGGCTATCGCACAGGGTAAGCAGCTTTACCAGGAAGAGAAAAAGCGTACTGACGTCTTAGAGACACGAGTCTTGAATCTAGAGAGGTACTCCCGCCGCTGGAACCTTCCACTCAACGGTGTACCGGAGAAAGTAGAGAATCAACAGGTGCACATGGAGGTGATTAAAATATGCCAGGCTGTCTTACCAGAGGATAAGATGACGTTATTGAACCAGATCAGCTGCTTCTGCAGTTAATGTGTTGATCAAAGTTCTCAATACTACTGTTACGCCTTTAGGCTACAAAATAAATTGCA
Source organism: Sebastolobus alascanus (assembly GCA_916701645.2). NCBI lineage: Eukaryota > Metazoa > Chordata > Actinopteri > Perciformes > Sebastidae > Sebastolobus > Sebastolobus alascanus. The sequence continues at coordinate 527,872 of CAKAOJ020000400.1, forward strand.
TTAAAAGTCAATGTACACACTAGTGAAGCAACATCACACCACAGAGCACTGATGTCCAAACCAACAATTAAATTCTATTTCTATTGACGCACTTTGCAGCATCAATTATATCTCTACAACAGCCTTCCTCAGTGCAGCATTTTCAGAATTAATCAGAAAAAAGACAAAAAATCAGACAATAATACAATACAATACCATACAATAAAACTTTATTGTCCAAGCGGGTGGAAATTTGTCTTCAGCTCACCAAAAACACAGAGCAATAACAGACATTAAAACCAGACAGCAGTTAGTAAAAAACAGATACATAGGCAGGTTATGTTACACATTAAAACAGTTCATGTCAGTGTCTGTGGCTTAGATCTGCTCAGTAACATTGTTGAGTTAAGGATATTGATGGCATTTGGGATGAAGGACTTTTTAAACACATTTTTAGTTGCCAGATGGACTCTATAGCGCCGCCCGGAGTTCATGAGCTCAAACTGGCTGAAGAGAGGACGGGAGCTATCTGCCAGGACACTCCTCGCTTTTATCCTCGTCCTTCCTGTAGAAAGTTGAGTCGAGGTCTTTGGGGTTTACCAACAATTTTACCTGCCATTGACACAATCCTAGAGAGTTTATTCCTATATCTACAGTTAAGGTGACCGTACCAGGCTGGAAGGTGAAAGGTTAAAACACTCTCAACAATAGTTTTGTACACTAGTTCTAAAATGTGCTGGGTGACACCGAGGCCACTGAGCTTCCTGAGAAGATAAAGTCTCTGTGAGCATCTCTTGAAAATATACTCTGTATTTTCCGAGAAGCTCATCTGGGTGTCCAGGACTGTACCGAGGTATTTAAAGTTTTCCACAGTTTCAACATGTTGGCCATCAAGTGAAACTGGCTCTGTGATCAGATGTTGTTTTGTGCAGCACGCAGACTTGATGTGCTGAATACCGTTCTCCTCCATGAACGTCTCGAACTCTTTAGACACTAGTTGTGGGCCGTTATCACTAACAAGCTGTTGTGGCAGACCAAAACGGCTGAAGATAGACCTTAGCTCTTCGATGGTTCTCTCTTAGGAGGTGCTCTTCATGACGGCAACCTCAGGCCATTTGCTGTGGGCATCAACTACAACTAAGAACATATGGTTCTCTAGTGGCCCAGTAAAGTCTATATGGACTCTTTGCCACGGTTCTTCAGGCCAGTCTCACGGATGTAATGGAGCCAACTGTGGGAGGTTTCTCAGTTTCTGGCAAGCAGAACATGACTTTGCTTTCTCCTCTATAGCTGCATCCAGACCTGGGCCACCAGAAATAACTGCGTGCTATTTCTTTCATTCGTACGACTCCACAGTGTCCAGAGTGCAGCTCGCCAAGCACTTTCTCTCTCAGTGGTGGTGGAATAATGACACGATAGCCCCACAATAGGCATCCAGACTGGACCGAGAGCTCATTTCTTCTCACCAGGTAAGGCTTCAAGCTCGGTGTCAGAACCGTCGCCGCGCCACGACCTCGCGCTGTATACACGCGGAAAAACTCGTCAAACTCTGACTTTCTACAGAAAATAAACACAACGCGAGAACGCATTACCTCGTCGCCAGTTTTGTTGTATACTCCTTCGTATTACAACTACTAATAAAGAAGACATGAGACCAGGGAGAGTTGCACTCTGGGCCTGTATTCCTGTTAGCTTCAACACAGGACGGGTTACAATGACAACACAAGAAGGGGGGCGTGACGGTAGCCCAGGAAGGACAAACTTAGGCTGTCAATAACAAAACATGTTTAATTCTTTGTCTTGGGCCACATTGATTTCTAGCTGGCTAGTGTGACCCATGTTTAAAGGGCTGAGTGTGGGTCTGTTTTCTGTAAAAGGCCGACTAAGGCCAGTCACCGCATACTTAAACAGTCTAAAATGTTTTTCATTGATCATAATTCATTAGTGAACAGAGGAATAGCACGGGGGAAAAAACACAGCCTTGTGGGCATCCTGTGCCACAGTGACACATCTGACATGTTCCCCCTGAAAAGAGCCTCTGTGGGCGGCGGGAGAGAAAGTCCGATCCACAGAACTAACCCCGTGTCGATGTTGAGATCAATGAGCCTTTTCGGGAGAATATCGTCTTCATAGAGTTAAAAGCTAGCTAAAATCCACAAAAAAACTATGGTAAAACCCTTTTTGGATGCATGAGGTGTTTTGTGACTGGTTAAGCAGAGTCAGCAAAGCGTCGTCTGGGGCCCCTGTCGCTCTTATAAGCGAACTGGAGCGGATCCGCCACTGTGCTGGTCAGGTGGCTGGCAAGAAATCGTTCCATGGTTTTACACAATAGGAGGTTATTTCGATAGGCGAAAATCATTTGGTTTACTTGCGTTTTGGGTTTTTTTGGGACGGCCTAATTTTGAGAACTTCCAGATTTTGCACAGTGCATGTTCTAAGAGAGACGAAACAAACCCGGCAAAAACCCTTTTTGTTTAGGACACAGTCTTTAAGGAGACGGGCTTTTAGGCCGCTTGGCCGGTGGACTTGTTCGGGTTCGTTTATAAAGACTTCAGCAACATCATCCTCACTGATCTATTGGTGTCTCTACGGGAGATCTTTGCATATTTCATCACACTCCGTCTTGCACCTAGTTCAAATCTACAGTTGAAATTGTTCAAATCATTAACAAAGTTTTGACTGTTACATATTAGACTGTACCTTTTTTTCTGGATCTGCCCATTAGTGTGTTTAGCCCCTCCCATGCCGCTTTAGTTACCAGTTTTGAAATTTTCCCCCCATTTTTTTTTAAAAACAATTTTTTGGGCCTTTAAAAATTTCCCCCCTTAAATGTCTTCTTTTTTCACACAGTAATTCAAATTACCAGAGCAGAAGGCAACCTTTTTTAATTGAACAGCTTTTCACTGTTTTGATACCCAGGGCTTATTTTTGGGAAAAATTTTCCCGTTTTAATTTTCAGACGTAGTGTCTTCACAGAATTTAATGTATGATGTGATAGTGTCTGTGAGTTCATCAGCTTCCTGACAGGATTGAAAAAAAATGTCCCAATTAGTCTCCTCGAAGCGTCCCTGAGTTTCTTTTTTTAAAAAAGTTTTTTTTGGTTTTAACCACACAATTTGGGGGGAAAAATTTTGGCCTTTT
>CAKAOJ020000401.1:2500-62500 GCA_916701645.2 Sebastolobus alascanus
CTGCCGACCAATCAGCTTCCAGGATTTTCCATTTTCTCCATTTTCTCTCGACGAATCATGTGGCGGCTTTCCGCCACGTCATCCATTTTCACTGCGGACGTCATCCATTTTCACTGCGGATTCAGCCAATCGAAGCTCTGGATTCCATTTTCAGGCAACGAATCGGGTGGCGGATCTCCGCGCACGTCATCCATTTTTGAAGCGGAACTAAACGACTGAATAGCCAATCACAGCCTTCACAGCGACGCCGACGCGGAGGAGGGAGATTTGAACTATTTCACCGCCGTCGTCGCAGAAACGTCTATTCAGTAAGAGACAGGTAAATATCATTATTATCATTACGTGACATTGATATTTGGTTCTCTTAGACAATACGGATTAAACGTGTTTTAGCTTTCTAGTGTTTTTAATGTTGGCTGATTAAGATTCGCTGTGAAATCACTGAATGGGTTTGTAATGTTACACTGTCTAAGCTAACCTGGCTTTAATTATCCGAGCAAGACTCGGTTAATTAGTTACCAATCATTTTATAAACTGTTAAGAGCTCTAATTATTATGCTGAGGCTGCGTAACCGTTACAGTTACATAGCGGTAACGTTACTCATACTGTATGAGATCCTCAGCGTTGTTAAACTAAGATTACCACAGTCACTTCGTTTAGCTCAGACAGGTAACTGTAGTGTTACATTAATGTTCATGATAAATTATTGTATGATCATAAACGTTATGTTAATACTAAAGCTATATATATATATATGTCTGCTACTGTATGAGCTCCTTAATAATAAGACAATAGGACATTATATGTTACATGTAGTGTAATTTCACAGCTGTTTATCCTATTTATTTGCTTACTGATGACAAATCGTATGTTTATCAGGCAGTGGACGAGCATGGTATGCCAGGTTATGGATCGGGCTGAGGAGACAGACCTCCATGACTCTCAGCATCCAGCAGGTCAGGAATATCTGTAATTTGGAATATCATGTTCAAAAAGAAGACAATGTTGTTGTTTTCATTTCATTAGTTACTCACATAAGACTGTTGTTTGAATAAATTTTCAGTCTCTGTTGTTGTTTTCATGGTTTTTTTTTTTTAAGGTAAGCACAATTGTGGCCCTGTGGTAAAACCTGCTGGACGTTGACAGCAGGCCCAGCAATCCACAGTGGGCCGGTCACTGCCGGAGGCCCCGCTGGAGTCTGAGCTGAAGGAGTTTCTGGTGCTGTAAATCATTTTGTCTGATTTCACGGGGAATCAGAGCCGATGACAAGCATTAAGAATAACTAAAGTAATGGCCAATATTCTCTCTGATGGTCTTGTTTACTTATGTAGGTCATATAGAGGCATCAGTAATACATTGAGAGCTGTTTCATAACCAGTACCACACTGAAAATAACCTGTTACAAGTAAATGTTGAGTGTTAAATTGTTACATTGAAGATCTTAATCAAAAAGTACAAAAGTATTATCAGTATTATCTTCTTCAAATTATTTTTTCTTGTTATTTCACGTGTTCCAGGCCCAAAGACAATAAAATTAAAGCTTCAATTCATGTGTATTTCTATGGTTATATTTTTGATTAATTACACACAGCAAGTCCATCCCAATTAAAACACATTGCTCAACTATTCTCCAGTACATTATGCTTTATTCAACTAACATTTTGGGCTATCTTGCCTAACAGTTCATTAATCAGTTATTAGGAGGATGTATGCAATAATAATAATGCATGTTTTGTATATTTGTTAAGTGTAGTGATCTACTACTTATATGACTGTATAAGGAACCCTGAACATTTTTCAATATTAATGTATTAGTTGCAGTGCACAAGTCTTGCATTAAAATTATATTTAGAGTCAATTCAAGTTTACACGGGCAACACAAACAATTTTTTACTGCATATTATAAACTTCTACCCTGCCGGAGACGAGATTCGAACCGCCGCTCAAGTGGATATGTATTCTTCCCCCTAAAAAGCACAAAATATAATATATTTATTCTTTATAAAAATACTGTGGTGTATAAAGACTTTAAAACACCATGTGGGTGAAAAAAGGAGCTACAGAATTGTGTTGTCTTCTCCTTTTCTCTCTTTTTCTTTCTTTTCCTCCTCTTTTCTTCTCCCCCCTTTCTCCCCCTTTTTCCTCCTCCTTCCCCCGCCCACCCACACTATTGTTCCCCAGCTTTAGCGGAGTGGGTAGAGCAGTTCACCCTTTAACCAGTAGATTAGATGTTCGATCCCCAGCCTCGACAGACACACCACCTCCACACACCACCTCCAAAGGTGAAAATATTCAACTTCTCACACACCTCAAATTAAAATGTCTTTCAAATAGACAAATAGACAGACACACACATGCTCTAGAAAATTAGTCACCATCCAAATTACACATTTGCAGGCTTGGTGAAGTCACAGATATTAACCTTAACTATGCACACAAAAGAGGATTTTAAACTGCTATTCTCAGCTTTGACCACTAGAGGGTAGTCTTTTTCTGCCATCCCCATCTACAGCACTGTATTGTTTTGCTCCAGCATCAGTGCTCATGTCTGTTTCTACAAGCTGGGAGCACACAGACCACCATCTACTGTAAGTAGTACACCTACTATGGATAAGTAAGTACCTCATACAAACACATCTCTCTCTCCAGCTTAATTATCTGGCATAAATGACACTTTCTGAGTATAGAAATGCCATCTGCAGAGAGATGTAATGTGGTGATTGAGCTTCTGGAAAACTTTTTAAGGCTATTAGAGACACTATGAATATGAAAACACTGCTTGATCAAATTAGACAGCAGGATATATTTATAATGAGCAACACTTCAAAAATACACTTTAGAGTTGACTGACATAGAAATCTGGTGGCAGAACAGAGAAATATCTCTCTGGTATTGAAATGATAAGAGGAGGTTGATCCTTCTCTATTTTTCAGATGAAAAAGTCAAAATATGAAAAGATTATTAATTGCTTGAAATAAATCATTACCAAATCTCAGTGTCATCTTGAAAATATTTTGTCTTCATAAAAAATACATTCTTTAAATCCTGATTAAAATGCTTTACTAGCAAGCACCCCTGCAGGACAGAGCTTAAAAGGCAACCTGTATGTGTGAAGTGGTTATGGCATTGTTAGGGGTAAAGGAGAACAAGTAACCTCAGTCCTAACTCAATGCATTTATCTACTTTTTCTTAAGATAATTTTTTTTAATTTTAATGTCTTTAATGAGAGTCACGGAGACAGTGCTGAAAAGTTGGAATAGAGAGTAGCAGAAGGACCCGGGATTCGTACCCGGGTCCCTGTAACGTGGACGCCTAACTCTATCAGGTGAGCTAAACCAGCGCCCAGTGGGATATTTGTTTTTACCGATATTTAACCTATGAAGACGTGCGGCGGTCCGAAATCTGGATCCTTCGTAGGCAACAGACTGCTGTACGGTCAGATTACAGACAGGCTGATAGTGACACATTACAAACACTCCTGAGGCTGCAGTGATTCTTATACGCAATTGTTTTACTGCTTCATTTTTCCTTTTACATAACAAAGTACAGATAAGTAACCTAGGCAACTAGTGTAGTAATAATCATTTATATAACACTTGTCAAATTTGAGAATAAAGTTCTTTCCACATTAAAAGATTTACAGACTAAAAATGAAAAATTCTAAATCCCATGTAAGCCTATGATAAAATGAGGAACATGAGCACACATATCAAGCAGTACTGAGTTCATACGTAAAATGGAGCTACAAGTGCAAAATAACTAAATAACATGACACCATGGGTCAGTTTTCCTCCTGTCCTCCCGAATTTTTGGAATCACCAGCTGCCACTGCTCTGAAACTACAGTAGAAATCCATAATAGAGGTCATTTATAACTGTTACACACAATGCAGAGGTGTGAACTACAGTCAGACTCCACTTGACAAAATAGGGAATGAATCAATGAATCAATGAATGGGACCTAAACAGTAAACTAAAATATGTTTCTGACAACATTAGAGGTGAGAAATATGAATGTGTGACAGACTACTGTCAGGGTATAGTGACAGTTTTAAACTAATATCATAAAAAGTTATTTTTATTATTGTTCTTAACTGCAGTTTTAGGTAAAATGAGGTAGTACTTTCAGTAATAGTTTGATGAATGGGCCTTTCATAGTGCTGAGTCATGATGTGTAAAATCCTGCTTACCAACAGTATCTTAAAAAATCTAAAGCTGCAAACTAAAAGTTGACAGATGAATATAGTGGAGTAAATATCACAATATTTCTTCTTAAATGTTGTGGAGGAAAAGGGAAAAACAACAAAGCATCACAACTGGACGGAAGGATGAACTTAGTTACTGTTGGATGCCCATGTCTATTAAAGACCATAATATCCTGTCATTTCACCAGAATCCATCTGTAACATCTGTACAACATCTGTAAGCCCCACCCCAGCCTGTGATTGACAGTTGTGAGGATGGGGGGGGGGGTAATCTGTGTGGGCAGGGCCTGATGTGTCAGAGTAAAAACCATTAATCCATCCAAACAACAGACCGAGAGAGAGAGAGAGAGAGAGAGAGAGGAAGGAATAGAACCACAGAGGGAATAAAACCAGCAGACTTCATTTTAAAGGACCTTCATCTTCATCACTGACACACCTGAACACCTGCACAGGTAAAACACATGGTCACATATAAGTGTGTTTAGTTGTTGTGATGTCGCTGTTTCATGTAGTCTGATCTATCCTCATCCTCATCATCATCATCATCATCATCAGTCATGTTTGTCTCTGTCACAGCTGAATCCTTCAAACATATTTATAAATCAACAACATGCTCCTGCACTATACCTAACCCTCCTTAAATACTGGTTCTTACTGTTTAATATAGGATCAGTAGAAGAAAACAATATTTCTGTAAATACTGCAGTACTTTCTAGTACAACACATGCACTGTAAACACTATGGAGGCCATGAAGACTCAGTCCTCTGATCCAGGAACAGTTGGTGTGTTGGTCCACTCCTCTTACTGTATAATACACTTTTAGATACTCTTCTGTGTATTTTCATGTACACACTCGTGTTTGTTAATGAGTGAAACTACAGCATTTGTCTTTATTTTAACTTTATTGTGACATTAAATCACACTTCTGCTATAAAATCTTTTACACTCTAAACATGATATAAAGTTTTTATTTTAAGCTGATTGAACTGCTGCTGAATGAAAGCAGAACTGATGTGAGGCTTCAGATCACAGTTCTGGGATCAGGAGAACAATTAAATATATACAGTATGTGTATATATTGTATATCACATTAAAAATCATATTAACAACATGTGTCTTCTTCTTCCTTTTCTTTTTCTGTCGGCATCAATCACTTCCTGTCTCCAATTTACTGGTGAGTAACACACACACACTGCTGTCCATCTATATATACTGTATATAAAAGTAATAATATCACTGTGCACTGTAGAAAATACTTTAGCATATCCAGTAATAATATAATTAACACTTACCCAGTGTAATTCTCCTCTAACTTGTTGTTTTATTATTAAATATATTAATATTATATTTCATATTTTCCCATATTAATCCCAGTTTAGATAATAAGTATTTATGTATAAAATAATGTAGATGAAGCCAGAATAATACATGTACATTATTAGTACTAGATTCAATAAGGTGCAGGAAGAACGAACATTTCAACACATACAGTAAATAGAATAAATACCAATAAAACTCATTAAAACGAATGAAAACAAACAGCACCGTGCGTCCGTGCGTCGTGACGTCACAGCTTCGCCGCCGCCGTGCGTTTTGTCGTAGAGAGAGATGACGTAGTAAAGCGAAAAAAAGCGTCGGTTAAGGAGAGGAAGAGGGCGACCGTCCTGCACGAGGACAGGTAAATATCTGCTGATGGTTTGATTTACAGAAGAGAAGGATGAGGGATGAGGGCGGAGGGGGGGGGGGGGGGTTATTGATCACCGATAGAACCGATTATCAGTTTATTATCGATCTGATAGATAGATACAGAGAAAGAGAGCGAGAGAGCGCTTCATTTCTGCTTCATCACACTGCAGCTGTGTGTGTGTGTGTGTGTGTGTGTGTGTGTGTGTGTGTGTGTGCGTGTTACAGCGGGGTGTTTCCTGCTGCAGGACGACAAAGACTCCCGACCTGGAACTACCGCATCAAGTCTCTATTACATAACAATATATTATATATCTCTATAATATTTAATATTTCTACAATCTATGTGTATCAATAGTGTATAAATATTAATAATAATTACTATTTACATAATTGGGATTAATATGTAGAAAAGTAAATTAGAGAAGAAAAGTACATAGTTTTATATATAATATATGTGTAGTATACAGTATGTAATATGCACACATTATAAAGTAATAATACAATATGATGAAGTACATATGAAATCCTAAAACATGTAATATAATAACATAGCACAATAATAATATAATATAATGCAACATTAAATATAAATAAATATAAATCATCACCATCCTCATCAACGTCTGTCTGAATCCAGATTACATTGTCTCTCAGCCCTAATCTAATCCCTCTCTGCCCCCCCTCCCCCCCACGTGTTACCATGGCAACCCTTAACCTGACAGCTGGAGGGGTCAACAGATGGTAACCATGGGCTCAGGGTGATGACATCATCAGATAGTGACTAGGACAGATATAAAATCTGAAATCTTAAATTTTATTAATCTGGCCACTCTACTACATTACAATACACAATACCCATAAACCTCAGCTGCAGTTGCCATGGAGAAGAGGCCGGTCAGAGGTGTGAATCAGAGTGGTCATGAATTCAATCAGGATTTGAAGCTTTGTGGTTGGTTTGTTGTGTTTCACTTCATCCTTACCTTTCACTCTGCTGGAGGCTGGAAAGACGAGTTCCCGGTCTCTCATGGCATGTGAACGCAACGTTTCCCTGCCAGCCAATCAGCTTCCAGCTCCGTGTTGTTGTCTAACCGTGTTGTTACTGTCTCTCAGGTGAATCACCATGACGACAGAGCCAGGTGAGCCACAGGAAGCCCAGTCCAAAGAGACAGAGTCTTTCCCTGAGGCCGCCGCCCACTCCACACCTAAACTGGTAAAAAAAAAAAAAAAAAAAACACAAAGAAATAAACAATCAATAAACCGATTATTGATCAGATATGTGAAATGTGACATCATGCGTCCTCAGGGAGGGGCGAGCGGGCCATCACAGATCCAAGCTCAGAGCTCATTGGCCGAGGACTCCACGAGTCACCTGTCGTCGAGCAGTCGGGTCGCTCGCTCTCCAGCCAGAAACCCGCTGAGCTTCAGGACGATGCAGACCAAAGTGAGCCTGCTGGACGGCTCGCTGTTCACCTGCACAGTGGAGGTGAGACAGGTGGAGGGGAGACAGGTGGAGGGGAGACAGGTGGAGGTGGGACTGGTGGAGGGGAGACAGGTGGAAACAAGTAGAGGTGAGACAGGTGGAGGGGAGACAGGTGGAGGGGAGACAGGTGGAGGTGGGACTGGTGGAGGGGAGACAGGTGGAAACAAGTAGAGGTGAGACAGGTGGAGGGGAGACAGGTGGAGGGGAGACAGGTGGAGGGGAGACAGGTGGAGGTGGGACTGGTGGAGGGGAGACAGGTGGAGGGGAGACTGGTGGAGGGGAGACAGGTGGAGGGGAGACAGGTGGAAACAAGTAGAGGTGAGACAGGTGGAGGTGAGACAGGTGGAGGGGAGACAGGTGGAGAGGAGACTGGTGGAGGGGAGACAGGTGGAGAGGAGACAGGTGTAAAAACATGTTACTTAAAGACAACATAATTTGTATGTCTATTATTATACGTACATATTTGAAACATATTTTAATGATCTTCTAAAAGTAAAACATTAACCTTTCCTGTCTGTCGTGTGTAGAAACGAGCTCGCGGTGTTCAGTTGTTTGAGAAGGTTTGTGAACACCTCAACCTGCTGGAGAGAGACTACTTCGCTTTGTCCTTCAGAGATGTCGACAACAACAAGGTACCCATCTGTTGGTTCACCTGTCTGTCTGGTTACCCGTCTGTCTGTTCACCCGTCTGTCTGTGTGATCTCTGACCTTTACCTCTTGTGTTACAGAACTGGTTGGATCCAGCAAAGGATATGAAGAAGCAGGTCAGAGGTCAGTAGTCCCACCCCCTTTCTCTGGGGGGCGGGGCATTATACATTTGATCCTGATTGGACAGTTTTGGACAGCAGATTCTGGTCCAGCAGAAAATACACTAACAAGTTAACCTGTTAACCGGTTAGTTCAGGTTAATGGTCTTTGTGAAATTATTCCCCCTTTGCTGTCTCTCAGGTGTTCTCTGGAACTTCTCCTTTAACATCAAGTTTTACCCTCCTGATCCCACCCAGCTCTCTGAGGACATCACCAGGTAGTTTCACTCAACTGTCAATCAAAGCTCAACACTGTCACACACGTTTTCACATTTCAACTTTGTATACCTGACAACGTTGATGTCTTCCTGTCTGTCTGTCTGTCTGCAGGTACTTCCTGTGTCTCCAGCTCAGACAGGATATAGTGTCTGGTCGTCTTCCATGTTCATTTGCAACTCACACCGTCCTCGGCTCCTACACCATCCAATCAGAGCTCGGAGACTATGATCCTGGTACTGTACTCTACTGCAATAATACCCTACTACATCAACTACTATTGTACCCCACACTACCCTTCTCTCACATTCCCTACTCTCTGACATTCCCAACCTTACCCGCCTTCTTCTTCTTCTTCTTCTTCTTCTTCTTCTTCTTCTTCTTCTTATTCTTATTCTTATACTCTACTCTCCCATACCCAGCCTCTACTCTACTGCACTCAAATGTTCTCTACTTTACCATACTACTGGAGTCTTCACTCTACTCCATTGTATGTTATTGTACTAAACTGTAGAAGATTAACTCTAAAAAATAATCCAGAATCCAGGTTTTCTCACTAGTTTTTGTCCGCAGCTTTTTACGAACGGCCTTCTACAGTGAATTGAACTTACTCAGGTGTCATTACATCACCTCAGTACTGAACTGTGAGAACCGCGAGATACAGCTGAAAGCTCCGGCAAAATACTAGTAACTGAACCTTGAATTATTTTAATTTCCATGCTCTAGATAAGTCTTCTCTCCCTGTCTGTTTGTTTCATATGACCTGTCTGTCTCTGACCACCTGTCTCTCTCTCTTTATATTTCAGATGAGTGTGGTTCAGATTATGTCAGTGAACTCTGTTTTGCTCCAAATCAAACAAAAGAGATGGAGGAGAAGATCATGGAGCTGCATAAAACATATAGGTTCTCACTTTTTATCTAATTTTATTTAATAATCTTCTAAGTAGTAAAACAAACCTAAACAAAAAGCCGTTGTTAAAACGTGTGATTGTGTGTTTAGAGGAATGACACCAGCTGAAGCAGAGATGTACTTCCTGGACAATGTAAAGAAACTTTCCATGTACGGAGTCGACCTTCATCACGCAAAGGTAAAAACACACACAACATGAAAATAACCTCAACTTCAAAAATTCAATACAATAAGAAATCATTTAGTCTTTAACAACAGATACTAGCTGCATCGCTGGAGCAAACATCTCCACAATCTAAAGTTTAGATTTAACAGGTTCCCCCGGCAACTTCTAGCTGCATGCCACTAAATCAGGTGCTTCTCAGCTCGAGGACAGAACTTTCCCTTTAATTGTGCACACCTGTGATAATCAAATGAATGATGATGAAAAAACATTTCTTTCTAGATGATTATGCAACCCAATATCACGCCAAAGCGTGTAATATACCCGCCTGTCCACCAGAGGACAGTATGTCAGTGTCACGTTTTGCCTCGCAGAGACGTGAATATTACAAGCCTGTATTAACGGGCAGTACCAGCAGTGGGCAAAAAAAGCCATGGACTTAGGGTTAGGCCAGAAAACCACTTAGTTAGGGTAAGGGTAAACATCTTGGTTGAGCTTAAAATAAGTACGTAAACTAAGTAAAACACGTACGGAAACAACGTAACATCAGTGTGGAAAACGGTTGTCACATGACAAAACATGTGACAAACGTCATCAATATAACTTACAAAACAAAACACCGTTCTCGAACACCGGCCTCCCGGTTGAAGTCCGGTGTTTGTTGGACCCATCCACCCACCATAAGTCGTCTTTATAACTTTTTATACTACGTCACTAGCTTGGGGCTTTGTACGGAGCACGGAAAACATGAGACAAACGTCATGTGACAACTCACATGTTCAGTTCACTTCATAACACTGAACCTTCATGCAGGCGTGTAATATTCACGCCCCTGCGAGGCAAAACATGACACGCTTTCTTTCGGTTGACAGACGGGTCAATAACAATCTTAACCATGAGACTGGACTGGATTATGATACGACCAGCGAGTACTCAAGTACTTGTATTCATGTACATGATCCTAGCCCTTCTTACGACCTCCATCTTTCCACTTAAACATCACATTGTTATTCAGTTCTATATACTAACAGTTCAGAAAATAACAGTACTTCTTAGTAGTAGCAGTACTTTGTTTAACAGTGTTAGCAGTTCCTTCTTTCCTGGTGGACAAAACATGCAATACTTTAATCTAAACACCATTAACTGAAGCCTCAACAGTCATCCCTGTCTCTTAGGGTTAGGGTTAGGCTTTTACATATCACAAATACCTTTGTAAGTCTGCGGACATCCGCAGCGATTGACGCAATACAACGAGCGGCATGCAGAGCAGGTGACGTAATATATCGAGCGACCCGTGAATTAAAGTTCTAACTCACACATGCTCCGTCCACGCACACGTTCGCCCACTGAGATATGCATAAACGTAGCCAGACTGTTATACTCAGGGGTGAAAGTAGGTCGGTACGGTCCGGGACTCCGTACCAGGAAGACGGGACAACAGCTGCCTGCCAAACACACATACAACCCGTCACTCATGATCGCATTTCAACAAGAAAACACATCTGCATTATACCATGCGATGAAGGTTGGGGTAGCCTCGTAGTACCGGCCAGAACTTCAATCTACTTTCACTCCGGTGGTACTGGATTGTTGTAGTTTGAACAGATGTGGTTTTCAACATTTACAATCATGTCCAAGTTTCTATGTTTTTTTTGGCCATTCAGATGTCATGTCATCTTGTTTTGGTTTTCATAATCATCTTTATTTGGGTCTCATCTGTGGGTAGATGAGTGGTTTGGTTTTTGTTTAATTAAAGGTAAGATCATAAAGAGGCTTTCTAGTTGTAGTTATTTGTAACTCTTATTAGGGTTGATTGGTTGATGCTACATTTTTACAGAAAGAGCTTGAATATATTCTACATTTTCAGTTCATTGTGAACCATCCTCTCCAGCCGTCTCGCTGCTGGGAGATATGCACATGCTTTATATATTTATGTAAATCATTACTGTACAATCATTTGCCTCCAAATTAATATAAAAACTACACAGACCACAGTGTGAGTGCTGCTGATGTTCTGCTTTCCGCTCCTCAACGATCTGATCAATCATCAATCCATGACCCACTTCCTGTCCACGATCAATCATGTGTGTGTGTGTGTGTGTGTGTGTGTGTCTGTCAGTAATGATTTTTCCATCATGGCAGTTTTCAGTTTTATCAGTGAGTCTCTCAGTAACACAGAGTGAAGTCTGCGTGCAGCAGCTTCACTCATCTGATGTCAGTCAGATCTGAATCAGCTCTGTACTAGGAAGCAGGATTGAGGGTCAGCGAGGTAACTTCAGATTTAACCCTTCAGGGTTTTCAGTCCTACGACGGTGGTTCACTTCTTACCAGGATAGATCACCATGGTAACTGATGCTGAACACATAACATGTTATGTTCCAGGGGTTAGGGTTATAACAGATCAACTCTATAAAAGCAACGCCTACTGACCTATCAGAGCTCTGTGCATGGAGTGTAAAATAATATTACACAAATATAATAGTTAAATCAGGGTGAAAGCAACACAGTTTAAACTGACAAATGCAGAAAGGACAGCTGGCAAAAAAATCACTGACTTTGTGAATACGTAAATTAACAGACTGATAATATCACTGCCCCATCTAGAGCACCAAAAATCTGACTATAATTACATGTATGTAATAATAATGCATTATGTATTCTGTTAAATTAATGTGTTGCTTAGATGTATTCTTATAGAATAAAATAGAAGATACTTTATACATCCCCTTGGTGAAAATTATGGCCTGTATGACAATTTTAGCCTTTTTATTTCTGCTGCAACCCCGATGGACTGAAGCGGACTGAGGGCAAATGAAAATAAATATAAACACATATGAAAGTAAGCCTACTTACCGCTTTGAATTATAAGTACCCGGAGCAAAGTAACGCAAAGCACTGTCTCTGACGGTACTTACAGTACAGGTCAAGAAGCTAACAGTTATATTTACACCGATCAGCCATAACATTAAGACCACTGACAGATGAAGTGAATAACATTGATTATCTGGTTACCATGGCACCTGGCAGTGGGGGGGATATATTAGACAGCAAGTGAACATTTTGAACTTTGAACTTTGTGTTGGAAGCAGAAAAAATGGGCCAGTGTAAGGATGTGAGCGACTTTGACAAGGGCCAAATAGTGCTGGCTAGACGACCGGGTCAGAACATCTCCAGAACTGCAGCTCTTGTGGGATGTTCCCGGTCTGCAGTGGTCAGAACCTACCAAAAGTGGTCCAAGGAAGTAGAACCGGTGAACTGGAGTCAGGGTCAGACCCGAGACTCATTGATGCACGTGGGGAGCGAAGGCTGGCCCGTGTTGTCCGATCCAATAGAAGAGCTACTGGAGCTCAAACTGCTGAAAAAGTTAATGCTGGTTCTGATAGAAAGGTGTCAGAACACACAGAGCATCTCAGTTTGTTACGTATGGGGACCGGTCAGGGTGCCCGCGCTGACCCGATGCTATGGCTGATCGGTGTATGCTGTATATATTTGTGTTGAACTTGGTTCATAGTACAGGATCATACTGATCACAGATCAATCTATAACATTCAAGAAAACTGAAGTATCTGCATTAACAATGAATTTATTAGCAAATTGAAGTCTAAAGTAAACACTTCAAACAAACAACAACTAATCATTAACTTAACTTAATACTAAATTAAACACTGAACACACTAGATTCAGAACAAACAGACACCCTAACTCTACAAGAGAGAGTAAGTTTGCCGACCGCGACACACATTAGCATCATGCTAGTAACATACAGCGACAGCCGTCTGCCACAGACAGACCTCAGGGTTAGGGTTCGCCCCATCCATAGCTCTCTCCAGCTACTTCATACTCCCTGACCCCGATGAGAGATTAAAAACACCTGCATGCAACCACTCACTGCAGCTGCAAGGCAGGTGAGGCTGACACCTGGACAGACAGGAGAGAGCAGCAAGAAACACCGAGGCACGAAACAACAGCATTAAAGATACACTTGAACAGGAAATTAGCAACATGAACACCAGACAAGCATTACAAGAAGTAAAGACCTTTTGCTAAAGACCGGAACACTTTGTAGTCCCGTTTTGAAGAGCTGCTGAGAGTTCCACCCGTCCTGGAATCACCCTCTGGAAAACATCCACTATCATACCAGTGCCAAAGAAATCCACCCTCAGAACTCAGTCTCTACAGCCAGCAGCTGACCTCAATAATCATGAAGGGGCTGGAATAGCTGGTGCAGAACACCATCATGCCAGCTGTCAGTCTACAGCTGGACCTCTACCAGTTTGCCTACAAGGCCGAGAGGGGAACTGAGGATGCTGTTGCATGTCTCCTCCATCCACCGCTACGGCACCTGAGTCACTGGACTACTTCATCAGAGTCCTCTTCATCCACTTCAGTTCAGCATTCAACATGATCCAGTGGCACCAGATGATAAAGAAGCTCCAACATCACTGCTCATCCTCTGCATACACCACTTCCTGAGTGACAGACTACAGACTGTAATTGTAGTCTGTCACTCCCCCCCCCCCCCCCCTTCTCTACACACTGAACACAAACAACTACCTCTCGTCACCACATACTCTTAAGTACTCTGACGACACTGCCAGACCTTCATACTCCCATCTGGTCACAGATACAGAACACAGCTCACTAATTATTGCAATAGTGCACTATTTATTTTGTACACATTTTTAATGTCGTATATAGGTAGATGTGTGCATGTTCTGGAGGCACATATAATGCACACTGTTGAAACCATAAAGTCTGTCTGTCTGTCTGTCTAATAGTACTGTTGCCATCTTTGAGTGGCATGCTATATTTTCCCATTTAGACCAGCTGTTCTTCTTTTCTATCTTTTTGTTTTGTCTGTCTGTCTGAATGGAGTAGATGGTAGGAAGTCGCTTTGACTGCTTGCCTTCAGCTAAGTCAGAGGTAAGACTATTTCCTGTGTGCAGGTGTGTTTCTATGCGTTTGAGTTGAATATGTCCGAATGTTCATACAAACATATTCATGTCATTGTTGTGTTGTGGGTGTCATCGGTGTTTCCTTTATTCTACACTGCTTCTACTTATTTGGCTCAGAAAACATAATTTTCACCTCACATTCGAGTCATCTGAGCTGTTCCTACAATACCCACAATCCACAGAAACCCTGTGTTCTGAGAGACAAGCCCTCCCATGACCTCACACCATCTAAAGCTATTAAATAATTTATTATACTGCTAGTTAGAGATGAAACGGTAAGAAAATTTCATACCATGATTATAGTGTCCAAAACTACAGTTATCAGTATTATCATTGTTAAAATGTGCTGAAAATGTTTATAATGTGTGCGAGGCAAAAAATGTTTTGTTTTTAAAAAAGTACTGATATACACAGTTAAATTATTATTAGTCACACATGCACAGTCTATCTTCTGTGTTGTATTTGAGTAACTGAAAGGAGCCCAATAATTGACATAAATACAGAGAAGTCTTGTATAGGAGTCAACCCACATTGCACAATAGCTGCTCCTCCTTAACAGTCCACCTTAAGCAAGCCTGAGTTGGTGCTAACGTCGCGGCTAACCCTTTAATCAGCAGGTGGAACTTGGCCTGGGTCTGAGGAGTTGTAGCATTTATTGACCGACAGCCTGAACTGTTCACACACTGCGCTGCTACGTATACTATACTATACTATACTATACTATACTATACTATACTATAGCATTACCGATGACTTCATACTGACCAGCAGTCAGTCACACACACTGTACTGCTACGTATACTATACTATACTATACTATACTATACTATAACATTACTGATGACTTCATACTCGCCGTCATCACACGCTCTCTCGACAAACCGCCGACTTGCTAACTTTACACCGGTCTTGCAATACACTGGCGGTAATCAAACGCGGTTTTATTGATAATTACAATTTAACGGTAATAAGACTAACCGTTGGGAGTTTTACCGTGAAACCGGTAACCATTACATCCCTATACATTCATGCCGTAGCTGACAAACATAAAAGACAGTAAACAACAGCCAAACATGGCTGCTTATGTGTTCGACTGGGACACAATCAGGACTGTTCTACTCAAGTCCTGACAAGTCTTTTTCTATTGTCTCCGACCGTGTGGAAATATTATCTGATTTTCATAGATGGCTTCAAACATTATACTATTTAGATTCCTGCAGGTTATAACCACACTATTTACTGTCCCCTCCTGATTTCGGTCCGACTGTAACTATTCAACTGTTCTTAGGTTTTAGAAACTTACCTGACCGTCTGAGGTCCTCAAATTACAGATGTTGACAACGAATGCAGATTTTGAAGTTTTATTGTCCATCCAAAACCATAGGTTCTGCAGGGCAAACAATACATAATCCAAAATGAATAACACTAACTAAATAATAACTAAATACTGATCAAACAATCACCAGCTAGATTGAACTGCATTTAATAATTAACTCAATATTACAACTATCAAATAAATACAGATAAACGTAACATGCTTACATTGTCAGGGACGCATGGCATGGAGGTTGGATGGAGAGCAGAGAGATCTGCAGATCTGAGTGAGTGGCTTGAAGCACACCTGTCTACAATTAGCCATCAAGCAGGGGAATGCTTGGGTTCAACTGTAGTGAGGATTCTGTCCACCAGAGAGAGAATTCACAACAGTGAGTGATGGGTGGGTTGACTGCAAGAGACAGACAGGAAGTGTCAAATGAAAAACTCAGCTATTCAGAGGAGCTACAACATCAGGGAGTTAATCGTCATTTGATGATCGATAAGCTTCACTGTAGAAACAGACTGAAGGCTTGTTTTGTTGTAGGACAATGAAGAAATACAATCATCCAAGTCCTTGAAGTGAACTAAATAAATATATACACTGGTTTAATCGTAGTAAATGTTGGGACAAATAGTCCTTAAAAGAGCGTTGCATAAAATGAGCAAAAACTGAAACGACTGGTTCCAGTTTAGTCATTCATGAGTCCATGGTGTGTGTGCGTGCGTGCGTGTGTGTGTGTGTGTGTGTGCATGTGCGTGTGCGTGTGTGTGCAGGACTCGGAGGGCGTGGCCATCATGCTGGGCGTGTGCAGTAGCGGTCTGCTGGTCTACAGAGACAGACTGAGGATCAACAGATTCTCATGGCCGAAGATCCTGAAGATCTCGTACAAAAGGAACAACTTCTACATCAAGATCCGACCTGGGGAGGTGAGAGGCCAACACACACCTCAACACCACAGAAGAAGAGTTCAGACACCCTGAATTAAGGATATACTGTGAGTCTCATGAATGTTTCCAAGCCCTGATCTGGTTTATTATTGGATGTTAAGTTTACTATTCTCCATATTGACTCTAGCAGGGCTTGGTTCACAAAGTTTACTCTGGCATCTCACTGTCAGATACCACAAACAGTGTCAGTTACCATCGCATCTCAAAATTAGTTTCATGATTAGTATGTTTGGAAAGTTCGTGGAAAACATTTCCAATAAAATAATAAATGCAAATCAGCTGATCAGAGACTGGAGAAACATTTCACTAAACAGACGAATCATCATGAAACACAGCTGTCAAATCGCTGATCTGTCTGTCCATCTCCAGTTTGAGTCTCTCTCTCTCTCTCTCTCTCTCTCTCTCTCTCTCTCTCTCTCTCTCTCTCTCTGTCTCCAGTTTGACCAGTTTGAGTTTCTCTCTCTCTGTCCCCAGTTTAAGTCTCTCTCTCTCTGTCCGTCTCCAGTTTGAGTCTCTCTCTCTCTCTCTGTGTCCAGTTTGACAAGTTTGAGTCTGTCTCCGTCTCGAGTTTGAGTCTCTCTCTCTCTCTCTCTCTCTCTCTCTCTCTCTCTCTCTCTCTCTCTCTCTCTCTCTGTCTCCAGTTTGACCAGTTTGAGTTTCTCTCTCTCTGTCCCCAGTTTAAGTCTCTCTCTCTCTCTCTGTCCGTCTCCAGTTTGAGTCTCTCTCTCTCTCTGTGTCCAGTTTGACAAGTTTGAGTCTGTCTCCGTCTCGAGTTTGAGTCTCTCTCTCTGTCCGTCTCCAGTTTGAGTCTCTCTCTCTCTCTCTCTCTCTCTCTCTCTCTCTCTCTCTCTCTCTGTCTCCAGTTTGACAAGTTTGAGTCTCTCTCTCTCTCTGTCCGTCTCCAGTTTGAGTCTCTCTCTCTCTCTCTCTCTCTCTCTCTCTCTCTCTCTCTCTCTCTCTCTCTGTCCGTCTCCAGTTTGAGTCTCTCTCTCTCTCTGTCTCTAGTTTGACAAGTTTGAGTCTCTCTGTCTGTCTCCAGTTTGACCAGTTTGAGTCTACTATTGGTTTCAAGCTGCTGAACCACAGATCAGCTAAAAGACTGTGGAAAGTCTGTGTGGAGCATCACTCCTTCTTCAGGTCAGTCAGTGACGTGATGCATTTAAGGTCATGATTTGACTTGATGTGATATGAGAAGACAAAATACTATGTAACACAACATGACTTGACGTAACATAACGTAGTGTAACACGACTTAAAGTAACACGAAATAACGTAACACGACTTAACGTAACATAACTTAACATTACATGACGTAATGTAACATAACATCACTTAACGTAACATGACGTAATGTAACATAATAAAATGTAGCATGACTTAACGTAGCCAGACTTAACGTAACATGACATAATGTAACGTAATGTAATGTAATATGACCTAACATAAGATGATGTGACGTGATGTGACAAACATGGCATATGATGTGAAACCACCATGTGACATGTGAAACAACATGTATAATATGATACGATAATATAATATAATATAATTAGACACAATATATGGCATAATACTATAATATGACACAACGAGACATGAAATGATCCGACACTGCCCCCCCCCCCCCACCCTCCCTGTCTGTCTCTCAGGCTGATGTCTCCAGAAGAGACCCATAAGAAGTTTCTGTCTCTGGGTTCAAAGTTTCGTTACAGCGGCCGGACTCAGATTCAGAGTCGCAGAGCCAGCGCTCAAATCTCCAGACCTGCACCGCATTTCCCACGATGCATCAGCAAGAGGAACATTCTGAGCCGCAGTCTGGATGGAGGTACTCATATTGATCATACTAGTACAGGTACATAAAGGTCCCAGTAGTAGAAGCACTGGTCCTGGTAGTTGTAGTCCTGGTCCCGGTAGTATTATTAAAGGTGCCAGTAGTCCTGGTAGTCATAGTCTGGTCCTGGTAGTAGAACTACTACTCCTGGTCCCGGTAGTATTAATAAAGGTCCCAGTAGTAGTATTGGTCCTGGCAGTTGTAGTCCTGGTCCCCGTAGTATTATTAAAGTTCCCAGTAGTAGAAATACTAGTCCTGGTAGTCGTAGTCCTGGTCCCGGTATTATTAAAAAGGTC
Source organism: Sebastolobus alascanus (assembly GCA_916701645.2). Taxonomy (NCBI): domain Eukaryota; kingdom Metazoa; phylum Chordata; class Actinopteri; order Perciformes; family Sebastidae; genus Sebastolobus; species Sebastolobus alascanus. The sequence continues at coordinate 21,315 of CAKAOJ020000401.1, forward strand.
TCAGTAATAGAAGTACTGGTCCTGTTAGTTGTAGTCCTGGTCCTGGTAGTATTATTAAAGGTCCCAGTAGTAGAAGTGCTGGTCCTGGTAGTCCTTGTCCTGCTGGTAGTAATACTGGTCCTAGTAGTCATTCAGTGGTGGTAATAGTGGTACTGGTGTCTGTAGTATTTCTCATCCAAGTAGTAGTACTGGTCCCAGTATTAGTATTCCTGTTCTCCGTCTTTGTAGTTCTGGTCCCAGTAGTAGTAGTTATGATCCCAGTAGTAGAAGTATTGGTCTCAGGACAACCGGTTTTGGGGGTGCAGGTTTTATGGATTCAGGTTAAGGGTCCAGCTCTGTGATTGGTCAGTTCTTTCTTGTACTTGTTGGTGACCAAAGTTTTTGATTGGTCTTCAGCTTCAAGGACCACGCCCACGTCCTCTTTGATTGGCTCTCCAGCCATCACAATGTCCCCCAAAGCCAACGGTGGTACATACACAGGTAGAGCTCGTCACTGCAGTAACTGCTGGCTGCAGTAGTACTGTAGTTGTACTGCTCTGTGATTGGCCACTACTCTGAATGCTTCACTTCCTTCAGCTTGTCAAGGAAAGCTGCTTCCTGATTGGCTGGAAGGGCTCTGCTTCATTCAGACACATCTGTGATCAGCTGTGTTCATTTCTGTCCAATCAGCTCTTCTGTTTCTGCAGATGTAATCACACGTAGTCGGACCTCCATCCTGTCGTCAATAACACGATTATATACGTAGTCGGACCTCCGTCCTGTCGTCATTAACACGATTATATACGTAGTCGGACCTCCGTCCTGCTGTCAATAACACGATTGTATACGTAGTCGGACCTCCGTCCTGCTGTCAATAACACGATTATATACGTAGTCGGACCTCCGTCCTGCTGTCAATAACACGATCAGACACGTAGTCGGACCTCCGTCCTGTCGTCAATAACTCAATGCTGATAGGCTCTCGCAACACAGCATTGTGCAAATTTCTGAGACAAGATTATGATGTCATCGTCACCTGGTGCAAATTCACAACTTTGAATTGACTTTTATGTCAAAGCTGCACGGCTTCATCTAATTTCTTCTTTAGCTCCGCCCCTTTTTCTAAGAGCTCAACGGGAAGGAGGTCTGACTCTCTGTTAGCATTATTAGCATCTTTAGCATAATTAGCATTGTTATGTTTGTGAACTTTGTTAGCACGGTTAGCATGGCCGTGTGGTCATGGCTTCATGGTGGTTCTGAATGCTGATTGGCCCAGGCTGCCTTGCATGCGCCCTGAGCGATGATTGGCTGAATGTGCCGTTGTCGTGGCAAAAAGCGGTCATGATGCTTTGCTGCTGATGGACACAAGGACAGTGGTCGCTGTGGTTACTGCTGCTTCAGCTGGCTGATGGTTGCTATGGTTACCATCCTTGTGGTTGTTGACATCACAGCTGGTGTGTGTGTGTGTGTGTGTGTAGATATGGGAGCGGGGCTGTACGGAGCGTCTAAAGCCATCGCTGTCAGTGACCTCATCACCACGGTAACACCTGAGAGGACAATGGAGGAGAGAAGCGCGGAGCAAGGTACAGAAAACAACCAATCAGAGGAGCGACATTAGATCAGGTGACTGAAGCTGTGAAACTAATCAACACCTCCTCCTGTCTCTTCTTGTTTCCTTGTTTCCTCTCCTTGTCTTCTCTCTTCTTTATGTCCTTGTGTCCTTGTCTCCTCCTCTCCTCTCCTCTTCTTGTCTGCTTGTGTCCTTGTCTCCTCCTCTCCTCTACTTGTCTCTTTTTTTCCTACTCTTCTCGTCTCCACGTTTCCTTGTTGCCTCCTTTCCTCTCCTCTCCTATCTCCTAGTTGAGGAGGTGCTGGTGTTGGAAGAGGAGGTGCAGGAGAGGATGGATGTGGATGAAGAGGAGCTGCAGCAGGAGGAGGAGGAGACCAGAGCGACAGACATTTCTCAGCAGAGTCCTCCGACTCCTCAGAAACAGGACACCAAGGTAACAAACACCTGTCTCACCTGTCTTACCTGTCTTACCTGTGACACCTGTGACACCCGTCATACCTGTCTTACCTGTGACACCCGTTTCATCTGTCACACCTGTCTCACTATAATGTTGATTTACTGAAGATGAGATCAACCTCGATGTGTTTGTGTGTTCAGACTGAGCTGACTGATACAGCTGTTGATGGAGACCTGACTGCAACCGAGGTACACACACACACACACACACACACACACACACACACACACACACACACACACACACACACACGCGCACACACACACACACACCAACCATAAACACTTAATTGTCTCAGAGCAGATAATCAGACTGAATTCATTGATCTGCTGATGAAGACGTGAATCAATCATTGAACTCAGAACTGTAGTTGCCATGGTTACGCAGAGAGCCGTAGCAGCAAGATAAAAGAGTAAAAACTGTGAACGCAGCAGAGTGTTTACGTCAAAACTATGTCTGAAAGCACCTTTATACTGAAACTAACTCCTCTAACATCAGCATGTCTGTCTGTCTGTCTGTCTGTCTGTCTGTCTGTCTGTCTGACAGTCGGATCAGGAGGAGGACTTGAGGACTCAGGTAAATCTCTGCTCATTATTCTGGATGTCATGATTTCATGATGTTGTCTCCAGACAGAGACTCCAAGTTTGTTTCTGTCTCAGGAGACGTTGGGGAGTCCAGAGGAGGAGCAGAAGCCTCAGAGCACCATCAGCGCTCTCCGACGCTCCTTCTTAGAGGGAGGAGGAGGAGGAGGGATGACAGAGTGGGAGAAACGTCTCGCCTCCTCACCTCTACGACGAGTTGACGACTCCCCGATGATCGAACCGCTGGAACCAGACGAGGTAAAGAGACAATGATTATCTGTACATAAGAAACACACTTCTGTCTGCTGGTGGATACATGTAACGCACCTCCACACATGTGTTCAGACCGGTTCACTGATGTCATCAGTCAGTCTGTCCTGTTGTTATTACAGTCATGTGACTGATCTGTGATCAGCTCCCGTCTCAGTGAACCCATGGCTGTACAGACAGTCATCACTGGACTACTGAGAGCCTGATTCTCAGGCGAGTTCTGCAACGTCTTCTTTCTCTGATTTCTGGACGTTTATTGTGACATCAGATATGATGATATCCTCGGGAAGTGTAAGTCACAGTGAATGATATCAACCTGTGTTTCACATTTCACTGAGTTATGACTCAGTTATGACATTCACTCTGGTGATAACCCGCCACTTGCTGTTCAACTGCTCAATTCCCCGTTTGTCAGTTTGGGTTCTTTGTTCTGCTGATGTTATGTAATCCTCTCAGAAAGATGCTTGAGATCCTGAAAACCTGTTCTTGACCAGGAACCATCTGCTCTGATTAACACTTCTCTGACAAACTAGCAGTTAGCCACCACTCCACGTTAAATCTGCTTATTTTTACCAGGGCTTTGGTTTATAACGATATCTCATAGCTGGTGGGCACTGAAGTGTTCAAACTCAAGTTCATTTTCTTCAAAAGGCAGAATTTCAAATTCATGCTGTAGAAGATAATCCACATCGTTTATGGTGACTACAGTTTCTATCTTGAAAGATAAACTGTACGTACTTCTAGCGACAAAGAGACAATGACGACAACAGTATGTGGCAGACTGCCAATCAAATAGGAGTGAGGCGACAGGTAATCAGCCCCACGTGGCCATTCGCTTTCATTGCCAAAGGATTTGGGCATACAATTGATTTCTCACCATCCTCACGTAACCCCTAACCCTCATCGGGACATCTTTCACTAACCTAAGCCATAAGGGTTCCCTCAAGTCAACATCAGTTAAAACACAATTTAAAACGAATCTTTCAGCCACTGACCTGAACCAATAGAGGACGAAGCGTTCACACCGACAGAGGAAGCGTTCACACCGACAGAGGAAGTTCACACCGGCAGAGGAAGCGTTCACACCGACAGAGGAAGCGTTCACACCGACAGAGGAAGCGTTCACACCGGCAGAGGAAGCGTTCACACCGACAGAGGAAGCGTTCACACCGGCAGAGGAAGCGTTCACACCGACAGACGAAGCGTTCACACCGACAGACGAAGCGTTCACACCGGCAGACGAAGCGTTCACACCGGCAGACGAAGCGTTCACACCGGCAGAGGAAGCGTTCACACCGACAGAGGAAGCAGAGATGAAATGAGTTCATGTAAATGTGAAGGTGTGAAACTGATTCTGACAATCTGGAACTGCTGAGAGGGAAAAAAAACTGCAGCTCATGATTATAAATATTATAGTTATAGTTTAGTAGTACTAGTATAGTAAAGTATAGTATAGTATAGTATAGTAGTACTAGTATAATAAAGTATAGTGTAGTTATTTAATTACCTTCATTTATTTATGTCTCTCTGTCTGTCTGTCTGTCTGTCTGTCTCTGTCTGTCTTTCTCTCTATCTGTCTCTCTGTCCGTCTTTCTACCTCTCTACCTGTCTGTCTGTCTGTCTGTCTCTCCACCTTTATGTCTGTCTGTCTGTCTACCTGTCTGTCTGTCTCTCCACCTTTATGTCTGTCTACCTGTCTGTCTGTCTCTCCACCTTTATGTCTGTCTGTCTGTCTGTCTGTCTACCTGTCTGTCTCTCAGGCCCTCCCACTGGTCAGGAGCTCATCAGCGGTAGGTTCACTGAACTGTCAGTCAAACCATCAGGTGTTACAGAGCTCACCTGTCCTCCTCACCTATCACATGATTGGTTAATCAGTCTCTGTGTGTGTTTGATGTTGCTCACCTGTGCGCTCCAGGAGGGTGGGGTCATAACAAACCAAGCTCTTCCTCAGCCAATCAGAGAGAAGAGCTACACTGTGGGGCGGAGCTACGACACAGCCTCCGGAAGGGTCGTTACCATGATGATCACAGACGACAACTCTGACGTCACCATGACAACAGCGAGTATTCAGATGGGCAGGCAGGTCAAAATCATCCCATTGTCCACCGCTGATGATATCATCACAGGGGGACCGTTGATCACGATTCGTGAGGTCAAGACGCCGACCTCGCCGTTGGAGCCGCCGGCCAGGGTCTGTGGCATCAGCAGTGATGTCATCAGCCGGGATGATCCCAGAGGAGGCGGTGCCTCTGTGATCTCACCTTTGACCCCCCTCCACATCCTTCCTCCTAAATCCCCTCTGGATGAGCTAAGTCTAAGACCCGCCCTCTCACCGGGTCACCTGACAGGCAAGATGTCACCCTCCATGGCCAGAGTGGTACGCTGATTGGCTGGTTTGTGGTCGGCATGGAAACAAGCATGAGGCACAAACAGTGACCTGGCTGCAATACTTTAACCCTCGCAGCGCTGACGCAGGAAGCCAGTTCAAACTGAACACTTCAGCTCTAAAAAACTGCAGCAAGATGATAAACCATCCGAGAGGAATCAGATTACTCCAATTACTCTACAATCCTGAGATTACTCTTGTACAGTGAGTGCAGTGTGTTCAGCAGGAGGCAGTGTGTCCAGCAGCAGTGTGTCGTGTGTCCAGCAGTGAGTGTAGTGTGTCCAGCAGCAGTGTGTCGTGTGTCCAGCAGTGAGTGTAGTGTGTCCAGCAGGAGGCAGTGTGTCCAGCAGTGAGTGTAGTGTGTCCAGCAGCAGTGTGTCCAGCAGTGAGTGTAGTGTGTCCAGCAGCAGTGTGTCCAGCAGCAGTGTGTCCAGCAGTGAGTGTAGTGTGTCCAGCAGCAGTGTGTCCAGCAGTGAGTGTAGTGTGTCCAGCAGCAGTGTGTCCAGCAGCCAGTGCAGTGTGTCCAGTAGGAGGCAGTGTGTCCTGCAGCAGTGAGTGCAGTTTGTCCAGCAGCAGCGAGTGCAGTGTGTCCCGCAGAGGACAGTGTGGAGCTGCAGTGTGTCCAGCAGCAGGCAGTGTGTCCAGCAGAGGACAGTGTGGAGCTGCAGTGTGTCCAGCAGAGGACAGTGTGGAGCTGCAGTGTGTCCAGCAGAGGACAGTGTGGAGATGCAGTGTGTCCAGCAGAGGACAGTGTGGAGCTGCAGTGTGTCCAGCAGCAGGCAGTGTGGAGCTGTAGTGTGTCCAGTAGGAGGCAGTGTGTCCTGCAGCAGTGAGTGCAGTTTGTCCAGCAGCAGTGAGTGTAGTGTGTCCTGCAGCAGTGAGTTTAGTTAGTCCTGCAGCGAGTGCAGTGTGTCCAGCAGGAGGCAGTGTGTCCAGCAGAGGACAGTATGGAGCTGCAGTGTGTCCCGCAGGAGGCAGTGTGTCCTGCAGCAGTGTGTGCAGTTTGTCCAGCAGCAGGGAGTGTAGTGTGTCCTGCAGCGAGTTCAGTGTGTCCAGCAGAGGACAGTGTGGAGCTGCAGTGTTCAGTTTAAACTCCCCTCAGCTTCTCCCTTCACCTCCTCCCAGACGCCTCTTTGTTTCTGGTCATTCTTTGATCAAAATGGTGCAAAGGAAGCAGCAGCAGATCTTATTCATGTCTTCTTGTTTTCTCCCATTTTTGGGGTTTTCTGTTCATTGCTGGTTTTTGATAGCCTGCTTGTGGGCAGGGCTTTTCTTTTTTTCCTTTTACTGCTCTTCACTTCCTGTTGGTCAACCCTTCAGTGGTTACTTTGACTTTCTGATGCTTTTCACCTTGTTTGAAGCAGACGCCTTCAGGTCCAATCTCACCACTGGAATATTTTAATTAATAATTTTAAATATTATATTTAAAAGCTACAGTTTCTGAAATCCTTCAGATCTGTGACTGGACTCAAAGACATGTGACTTAGACTGTTATGAAGGTAAGTCTACTTAGTTAAACTGACATCTGCTAATATTACAACATAACACAGCTGCCAGAAGGTAAACAAATGATTAGAATTAATATAATTTCAATATTTATTACCTTTCTTGATTTGTAAATTACATGAGTTACTGTTGTACATAAAAACTGAGTGTGGATTGTAGTAGATGACAGTAGAATGCAGTGGATTGTAGTAGATCACAGCAGACTGCAGTAGATCACAGTAGAATGCAGTAGATCGTAGTAGAACACAGTAGAATGCAGTAGATCGTAGTAGATCACAGTAGAATGCAGTAGATCCTAGTAGATCACAGCAGAATGCAGTAGATCGTAGTAGATCACAGCAGAATGCAGTAGATCGTAGTAGATCACAGCAGAATGCAGTAGATCGTAGTAGATCACAGCAGAATGCAGTAGATCGTAGTAGATCACAGCAGAATGCAGTAGATCCTAGTAGATCACAGCAGAATGCAGTAGATCCTAGTAGATCACAGCAGAATGCAGTAGATCCTAGTAGATCACAGCAGAATGCAGTAGATCCTAGTAGATCACAGCAGAATGCAGTAGATCGTAGTAGATCACAGCAGAATGCAGTAGATCCTAGTAGATCACAGCAGAATGCAGTAGATCCTAGTAGATCACAGCAGAATGCAGTAGATCGTAGTAGATCACAGCAGAATGCAGTAGATCCTAGTAGATCACAGTAGAATGCAGTAAATCGTAGTAGATAACAGTAGAATGCAGTAGATCACAGAAGAATGCAGAAGATCGTAGTAGATCACAGTAGAATGCAGTAGATCACAGAAGAATGCAGAAGATCGTAGTAGATCACAGTAGAATGCAGTAGATCACAGAAGAATGCAGAAGATCGTAGTAGATCACAATAGAATGCAGTAGATTGTAGTACATAATGGTAGAATGCAGTAGATCATAGTGGATCACAGTAGAATGCACTAGATACTAGTAGATCACGGTAGAATGCAGTATATCGTAGTAGATCACAGTAGAATGCACTAGATCCTAGTAGATCACAGTAGAATGCAGTAGATCATAGTAGATCACAGTAGATCCTAGCAGATCACAGTAGAATGCAGTAGATCACAGTAGATCGCAGTAGATCCTAGCAGATCACAGTAGAATGCAGTAGATTGTAGTACATAATGGTAGAATGCAGTAGATCATAGTAGATCACAGTAGAATGCACTACATCCTAGTAGATCACAGTAGAATGCAGTAGATCATAGTAGAACACAGTAGAATGCAGTAGATCCTAGCAGATCACAGTAGAATGCAGTAGATCGTAGTAGATCACAGCAGAATGCAGTAGATCCTAGTAGATCACAGCAGAATGCAGTAGATCCTAGTAGATCACAGCAGAATGCAGTAGATCGTAGTAGATCACAGCAGAATGCAGTAGATCCTAGTAGATCACAGTAGAATGCAGTAAATCGTAGTAGATAACAGTAGAATGCAGTAGATCACAGAAGAATGCAGAAGATCGTAGTAGATCACAGCAGAATGCAGTAGATCCTAGTAGATCACAGCAGAATGCAGTAGATCCTAGTAGATAACAGTAGAATGCAGTAGATCACAGAAGAATGCAGAAGATCGTAGTAGATCACAGTAGAATGCAGTAGATCACAGAAGAATGCAGAAGATCGTAGTAGATCACAGTAGAATGCAGTAGATCACAGAAGAATGCAGAAGATCGTAGTAGATCACAGTAGAATGCAGTAGATCACAGCAGAATGCTGTAGATTGTAGATCACAGTAGATCGTAGTAGATCACAGTGGAATGCAGTAGATCGTAGTAGATCACAATAGAATGCAGTAGATTGTAGTACATAATGGTAGAATGCAGTAGATCATAGTAGATCACAGTAGAATGCACTAGATACTAGTAGATCACGGTAGAATGCAGTATATCGTAGTAGATCACAGTAGAATGCACTAGATCCTAGTAGATCACAGTAGAATGCAGTAGATCATAGTAGATCACAGTAGATCCTAGCAGATCACAGTAGAATGCAGTAGATCGCAGTAGATCCTAGCAGATCACAGTAGAATGCAGTAGATTGTAGTACATAATGGTAGAATGCAGTAGATCATAGTAGATCACAGTAGAATGCACTACATCCTAGTAGATCACAGTAGAATGCAGTAGATCATAGTAGAACACAGTAGAATGCAGTAGATCCTAGCAGATCACAGTAGAATGCAGTAGATCACAGTAGATCGCAGTAGATCCTAGCAGATCACAGTAGAACGCAGTAGAAACTGATAGAATGTTGTGTCATATTTATTTGTCGACTGAAAACTATAAAACCTTTAATTTTCATGCAGTTACACACGTTATTAATTACAGACTATTTATATTATTATTATTATACTAATTATGAATTAACTATGCTCCACGCCCACTGTGACCACGCCCACCCGCAAACTACCTCTGGCCCCGCCCCCAATACGCCATCTGGCCCCGCCCCCAACACACTGTCTGGCCCCGCCCCCAACACACTGTCTGGCCCCGCCCCCAACACGCTGTCTGGCCCCGCCCCCTGCATGGCTGTCAGTTCCTACTAAGAATCACAGTGTTCATTCCTTTTAGAGAGGAGATGTGTTGTTGTTGTTGTTGTTGTTTACCTCTCTGTCTTTCTGACCTTTCTGACCCGTCTGTGTGTGTGTGTGTGTGTGTGTGTGTGTGTGTGTGTGTGTGTGTGTGTGTGTGTGTGTGTGTGTAGCCTAAACCTACGTTGGATGAAATGTCTCCTGAACTGACGGCTCTGCTGAACTCAGCCAAAGAACTGAAGACCTTCAGAGATCACAACCTGCTGAAGGTGCATGCATGCATGTCTGTCTGTCTGTCTGTCTGTCTGTCTGTCTGTCTGTCTGTCTGTCTGTCTGTCTGTCTGTCTGTCTGTCTGTCTGTCTGTCTGTCTGTCTGTCTGTCTGTCTGTCTGTCTGTCTGTCTGTCTGTCTGTCTGTCTGTCTGTCTGTCTAGCAGCAGGGTGGAGTCAGGTAAAATGGGCCACTTTTTGGTAAATTGCTTATTATTTATTGGGTGGGCAGAATCGAACCTGCGACATTGCAGTTAAACGGCGTGCGCTATAACCACTCGTCAACACTCGACGGTCGATGCTGATATGAAAATGTTTATCAAATGAACCAAGCAGTGTCTGATTGGTTGGCCCGATTTTAAACTACAGCTCCAGACTCTCTGAGTTGGTTCGGGTTGAATCTGTTGCTGAAAACGACATCATTCCATAAATGATGACTAGTTAACAACTACAACAGCTGTAGCCCCGCCCCCTCACACCTGTACCCATCAATAATTGACCTTTTTCTCTTCGCTTCCTGTTTCAGACATCAGAGAAGGTGGAGACGGTCTTCTTGATGACAGAGCCATGTGACCAGGATCAGCCAATGGTGGACCAGCCTCAGGTAGCAACAGGAAATTTTGTGGGCCCGCCGCCTAGTAACCCCCCGCCCCCTCCACAGGGGGCCTGCATGACGCTTGTTGATGATGTCACAGAGGAGTGGGCTAGTGATGATGACAGTCACAATGCTAATGATGCTAACCAGGCTAATGGTCCAGCATATAAACACGATGTCAGCGATGATGAGCCTAGTAGCCAAGCTAGTAATGGCGATGCTAGCGATACTAGCGAAGATGCTATCAGTGTGTTAGCACATGCAGCAGTGGAGGAAGCCGTGGAAGCTGCAGTCAGAAAGGCTCAGAGCCCAGACGCCAACAATGCTAATCAGGATAGCATTAATGCTAACTTTGCAGTTAGCCACAGTGAGCAGGAGGTAACTACCATGGAGGTTAACAACAGCCCCAGAACCAGACCCGGTTCTGTTCTGGGCTCTCAGCGTTACCATGACAACCAGGACTCCGACGACTCAGAAGAGGACGAGGGAGGGTGGAGGTTCAGAGAAAACTCCCCTCCTTCCTCTTTACCCCGCCCCACCTTAGGGCGCCCCCCCTGCTCGGCCAGTCAGACGCAGCCATCCGACCACAGTGATGACAATGACGACTCCAAACCTCTGCAGGAGGTAACACCTAAGACAGAACCCTGCCCCAGTTCAACCTGCCCCAGTTAAACCTGCCCCAGTTAAACCAGTTGCCCCAGTGACTCCTGCCCCAGTTAAACCAGTTGCCCCAGTGACTCCTGCCCCAGTTAAACCAGTTGCCCCAGTGACTCCTGCCCCAGTTAAACCAGTTGCCCCAGTGACTCCTGCCCCAGTGACTCCTGCCCCAGATATTTTAAATAGTTTATAACTATAATAATAGAACTTATATTATATTATAATATATATATAATAACTTATATACTGTATTAAAGCTGCTTTACTGGATCATCAGCTGTTATTGGAGGATATTTTAAATAGTTTATAACTATAATAATTAACTTATATTATAATATATATATAATAACTTGTAGAGTTTATTAATATGTGAATGTTGTCTGTGTTGGTCAGGAGGTCCCAGTGATGAGGAAGACTCTCACATATGAAGCTCCCGGGGTGAGGACACTCGCTGTGTAAATTATAATTTAACAGATGTGTTTTACTAACATTCATAAGAATATACATAACTGAAAAGATAATGAATAATTCCTTTAAACTGATTATTAATTGTTTGTGTTTGGTCTGTAGTTACCTTTTATGAAATGGCACAAGCTGCACCAGAACCGTCTCTAGTGAATTATAGTCAAATAAAAGTCTCTCTAATAACAGGATGTATTGATCTGGGCTGATTTATGTGAGCTCATCATTTTACAGATTGACTTCATGTTTTCTACCTTCACTGTTAGAAACAAGCAAAAACATACCAATATCAAATCAATGATATTTTATGGTTCACAGTATTGATTGATTGATTGACAGATGTCTGTATTTCAGAGCCACGGGGACTCTGATCCTCCTGCAGGGTTACTGCTGAGCTCCCAGACCTTCACCGCCGAGACCTCCAACACTACTACCACCACACACATCACCAAGGTAACACACATCACCAAGGTAACACACATCACCAAGGTAACACACTTCACCAAGGTAACACACTTCACCAAGGTAACACACATCACCAAAGTAACACACATCACCAAGGTAACACACATCACCAAGGTAACACACATCACCAAAGTAACACACTTCACCAAGGTAACACACATCACCAAGGTAACACACTTCACCAAGGTAACACACTTCACCAAGGTAACACACATCACCAAAGTAACACACTTCACCAAGGTAACACACATCACCAAAGTAACACACATCACCAAGGTAACACACATCACCAAAGTAACACACATCACCAAGGTAACACACATCACCAAAGTAACACACATCACCAAGGTAACACACATCACCAAGGTAACACACATCACCAAGGTAACACACTTCACCAAGGTAACACACATCACCAAAGTAACACACTTCACCAAGGTAACACACATCACCAAGGTAACACACATCACCAAAGTAACACACATCACCAAGGTAACACACATCACCAAGGTAACACACTTCACCAAGGTAACACACATCACCAAAGTAACACACATCACCAAGGTAACACACATCACCAAGGTAACACACATCACCAAGGTAACACACATCACCAAGGTAACACACATCACCAAAGTAACACACTTCACCAAGGTAACACACATCACCAAAGTAACACACATCACCAAGGTAACACACATCACCAAAGTAACACACATCACCAAAGTAACACACTTCACCAAAGTAACACACATCACCAAGGTAACACACATCACCAAGGTAACACACATCACCAAGGTAACACACATCACCAAGGTAACACACATCACCAAGGTAACACACTTCACCAAGGTAACACACATCACCAAGGTAACACACATCACCAAGGTAACACACATCACCAAAGTAACACACATCACCACGGTAACACACTTCACTATGATAACCAAAACCACCACACACATCACCAAGGTAACACACATCGCCAAGGTAACCAAAACCACCAAACACATCACCAAGGTAACACACATCACCAAGGTAACACACATCACCAAGGTAACACACATCACCAAGGTAACACACTTCACTATGATAACCAAAACCACCACACACATCACCAAGGTAACACACATCACCAAGGTAACACACATCGCCAAGGTAACCAAAACCACCAAACACATCACCAAGGTAACACACATAACCAAGATAACCAAAACCACCACACACATCACCAAGGTAACACACATCGCCAAGGAAACCAAAACCACCACACAAATCACCAAGGTTACACACATTGCCAAGTTAACACACTTCACCACGATAACCCAAATCACCACACAGTAATTCAAACGTTTCAGTAAATCTCTTCTCTACCTTGTCGGACATCAGAGAAATTAGAGTAACAGAGGGATTATTAAAGGTGTAAAACATGAACTGTGACGACGATCAGACAGACAGAAGAAACCGTAAAGATGATTCTGACTGAGAGTTTGTTCTCTCTCCGTCTTTCTCTTCAGACAGTAAAAGGAGGAATTTCAGAAACCAGAATCGAGAAGAGAATCGTAATTTCTGGAGACACAGAAATCGACCACGACCAGGTAACTTTCATTAAAACTTCATTATCATTGACCCGCACCTGCTCAGATTAAACCGGGACAGAACCGCACCTGCTCAGATTAAACCGGGACAGAACCGCACCTGCTCAGATTAAAACGGGACAGAACCGCACCTGCTCAGATTAAAACGGGACAGAACCGCACCTGCTCGGATTAAACCGGGACAGAACCGCACCTGCTCGGATTAAACCGGGACAGAACCGCACCTGCTCGGATTAAACCGGGACAGAACCGCACCTGCTCAGATTAAACCGGGACAGAACCGCACCTGCTCAGATTAAAACGGTACAGAACCGCACCTGCTCGGATTAAACCGGATCAACCCGAGACAGACCTGTACATAACCGGACCCTAACCCTAAACCCAGACCTGGACCAGGTTCTGACCCTCGTGTCTCTCTTGAAGGCTCTGGCAGCAGCGCTCAACGAGGCGCGGCGGCAGCATCCTGAGCTGTCAGTCACACGAGTCGTCGTCCATAAAGAAACAGAGGTCTCTCCTGATCATGTGATTGATTAGTGACATCACAGGTAACAGGTGGACTCTCATGCTGGATGCTGATTGGCTGGCTGGTGCATGGCAGCATTCATAACATTGCGTTTGCATGTTTTACACAAATGTTGGTGTTCAGGAACATGAAGTTCAACCAGGAGAGACAAAGGTTCTGATTGGAGGAACCACAGAGGACAGGAAGGATTTATAGGGATCAGTGTGTGATGAACTTGACAAAATGTTTGGATTAAAACACTCTTCAGTTGGTGTGAGGAGGAAATAAACAGCCTTCATGATTACTCATCTGATCAGAATGGAATCAATCAAGGGGATCATTGATGAATCATCAGAGTTTAATATGGCTGCCAAAAGGCATTAAACAGTTTACTATTAATGCTAATTATGCTAACATGCTGTGTTAATATTATTCACTGGCCTCTTAAATGTGACATCATTTTACAGGCCAAGTGAGGGAGTTAGGCTCCGCCTCCTGCTGTCCACCTGTATGTACCTCTGATTTTATACTGACTCAGGAAAGACAACTGAATACTGATGTTCAGTTCGTCTTCACTTGACAGAATCATGAACTGTTAAGAGGACAGTGGTGGCATTAGCATGGTATGCTATGCTAACAGTCTGGACCATGCGTTATCACATCTGCTTGTGTGCCAAGTGAGAGCGCTTCCTCAGTTTCCTCAGCAGAAAACCTGCTCAGCATCTACACAATCTGTAGTCCAATATTTTCTATTTAATCTCACAGCTGCTTCTGTCTCTCTTTCAGGACTGAATCTACAAGCCTCTGGTGCATTATGGGAGTTGTAGTCCAGACTACAGAGCCACTGACAGACACTGAGACACTGTTTGCAACAGATGGAATGGAACTAAGGATTTACACACACATGCATGCACACACACACACACACACACACACACACACACACACACACACACACACAGCAGCACCTGTCTGTCTGACCGGGGGCGGGGCCAATAGCTGAGTTAGCTTCAGAGCAGTTAGCATAGTTAGCATTAGTTCGATAGTATGATTAGATCCAGTTGGCATTTTCAGTCACAGTTAAGACAAAGAATGACTGTTCTGTACGTAAAGGAATGAAATATCTATACAACTGGCTGAGAGACAGACAGACAGACAGACAGCTGAGAGACAGACAGGCGGCGCTGCTGTGACCCATCAACACGTTCCCATAGCAACCAGAGCCAGTCAACCTCAGATGAACTTTCACCACAGACCCCCCCCCCCGCCAGGTTGAAGCAGACATCTGATTGGTTGGTTGACTCAGGTACATTTGCTCCTGATTGTGTGACAGAGAGAAAGCAGCTTTATGAAACATTCAGTAATCAGTTTGTATCACATCTGACACCTGGTGAGGTCACCTGACTGACCCCTCTCACCTGGTGAGGTCACCTGACTGACCCCCCTCACCTGGTGAAGTCACCTGACTGACCCCTCTCACCTGGTGAAGTCACCTGACTGACCCCTCTCACCTGGTGAAGTCACCTGACTTACCCCCCTCACCTGGTGAGGTCACCTGACTGACCCCTCTCACCTGGTGAGGTCACCTGACTGACCCCTCTCACCTGGTGAAGTCACCTGACTGACCCCTCTTACCTGGTGAAGTCACCTGACTGACCCCTCTTACCTGGTGAAGTCACCTGACTGACCCCTCTCACCTGGTGAAGTCACCTGACTGACCCCTCTTACCTGGTGAAGTCACCTGACTGACCCCTCTTACCTGGTGAAGTCACCTGACTGACCCCTCTTACCTGGTGAAGTCACCTGACTGACCCCTCTTACCTGGTGAAGTCACCTGACTGACCCCTCTCACCTGGTGAAGTCACCTGACTGACCCCTCTTACCTGGTGAAGTCACCTGACTGACCCCTCTTACCTGGTGAAGTCACCTGACTGACCCCTCTTACCTGGTGAAGTCACCTGACTGACCCCTCTTACCTGGTGAGGTATTGGATCTTATTCCTACTGGTGCAAACTGTTTCCTGTCTGAAATGTAAAATAGCATGATTGCCAGCACTGTAACCACTCACTGTATAGCAGCTAAAACTCAGCTCTGTATTTACCCATAATGCAATAGTAATGTGCCATTCTTTCATCTCACCATGGAAACCTGCGTTTTGAATGATTTTATTCACCTATGCATTTATTTATTGATCTATTTATTAATCTGTTTGTACGTAATCCCAGACTGACCACTCCCCCGGGTGTGACCTCACAGACTGACCACTCCCCCGGGTGTGACCTCACAGACTGACCACTCCCACGGGTGTGACCTCACAGACTGACCACTCCCCCGGGTGTGACCTCACAGACTGACCACTCCCCCGGGCGTCACCTCACAGACTGACCACTCCCCCGGGTGTGACCTCGTAGACTGACCACTCCCCCGGGTGTGACCTCGTAGACTGACCACTCCCCCGGGTGTGACCTCGTAGACTGACCACTCCCCCGGTGTTTTGGTTTTAGTTTTCAGTTATGATGAATTAGAACTTACTGAATCTGTCTTTACCCACTAAAGTCAAATAAAATTATTCATAAATGACTTTCTGTCTTTTTTCTGTCGGCAGGA
The DNA here is from genome assembly GCA_916701645.2 of Sebastolobus alascanus. Classification (NCBI taxonomy): domain Eukaryota; kingdom Metazoa; phylum Chordata; class Actinopteri; order Perciformes; family Sebastidae; genus Sebastolobus; species Sebastolobus alascanus. Next base: position 37,782 of record CAKAOJ020000401.1, read on the forward strand.
GAATACTTGATGTTAAACAGATTTTGGTTGAAGAGTCGAAGCGGAGATGTGAGAGTTGATTCAGAGATCTCGAACAGAGTCAAACTTGCAGGATTTGCTTTCCAGCATTGTGTTCAGGTTCGTTGTGAGCAAACGCAGCTGACCATCAACGTCCAGTAATCTGAACTAAGAGGTTTCAGGCCTGATGGATATCAGAAGAAGTGAATACCACGTCATTGATTCTTATGAAAGATGTTTGAGACTTCCTGTTTTAGTCTACGGCCCTTCTGGACCGATCGAAAGTCAAAAGATCAAATTAATTTCAGAGTGAAAATGTTTTCATCCTTTTACAGCCGTTAAAAATCCTTAAAATTGGTAAAACGTCTTTTTGGGATGTAACGGTTGCGTCACAGAGGATATATGCATTCAGAATAAATATCAGGCCAACCTCTGCTTATTATCTGAGCACTAATAATTACAGATCAGTAGAATCAAATGAAGTCAACTACAGCACCAGTTTTCAAAGGTTATATGAAAGCAAAAGGCCTCATGAAGAACTTCACCTCAGTCCAGTTCCATCTGAATCAGTTCAGTTTATAAAGTAACAAAAACTCCACTTCGGGTTTTCTCGGTTATCAGTTCATAAAGTTCAGTTCAGTTCAAACAAAACGAATCATCAAACCCTTAGTTCAAAGAAAAGAAAGACTCACGGTTACCATGGAGACGTCATCAGTCAGCTGTCTCCGGAGACGGTTATAACGGATCCGTGAGGAGGAGAGGACCGATTCACGGGGCACAAACACCCGAATCTGAGTTAAACGGGGACTTTTCACGGCGCAAATGCTGAAGACGAAAAGGATTTCTGAACTTCTCCATGCTCTTCACCGGGTGACGTCAGACGCCATGCTGTCTGTCTGCTGGTTGGGGGGGGGGGGGGGGGGGGGGGTGTCCTACACACACCTGATCCTCATCACCTGAGAGCTTCCCGTCCTACACACACACCTGATCTTCATCACCTGATCCTCATCACCTGAGAGCTTCCTGTCCTACACACACCTGATCCTCATCACCTGAGAGCTTAAATGCACTAGTGCTCTCCCCAGTGGTCAATGCTAGAACTGCATGCAGTCATTCACTGTGTGTTATCTACAGATACAAATAAAACAAACATCCCATAACACCAAGGACAGTGGGAACACTTTCTAATTAATTACAGCACATTTTGTTTAATTGACAAGAAAACAAACAGATAACAAATGAAGAGATTTATTAACCAAAAAGTACGAAAAATTGTAGGTCAAAAGAATATATGGGAGGAATCTGGGAGTCAGTAGTTTAGGGAGTGGATGTGTGAAAATGTGCTGCTGTAAAAACAAAGAAAAAGAAATGGAGCCCACCTGGCCCAGGTGTGTCTTTAAAGCATGGAGCCCACCTGGCCCAGGTGTGTCTATAAAGCATGGAGCCCACCTGGCCCAGGTGTGTCTATAAAGCATGGAGCCCACCTGGCCCAGGTGTGTCTATAAAGCATGGAGCCCACCTGGCCCAGGTGTGTCTATAAAGCATGGAGCCCACCTGGCCCAGGTGTGTCTTTAAAGCATGGAGCCCACCTGGCCCAGGTGTGTCTATAAAGCATGGAGCCCACCTGGCCCAGGTGTGTCTTTAAAGCATGGAGCTCACCTGGCCCAGGTGTGTCTATAAAGCATGGAGCCCACCTGGCCAGCAGAGGCTCCAAAGACTGAGGATCAAACACTGAGGGTCCGCCACACATTACTGACTTTGTGAAAAATTCAGGGATAAGTCGTGAAATCGGACTGTTGCGACAACAGTTCATGTTTAATACTGAATTTATATATATATACATATATAATATTGAATTGAATAATTGGACACCGATGAATGAATTAATGTATTTTCAGATGATATTTAATGTAGAAACAGTTGGATCAAAGTTACAGTGATGCTGGAAATAATAATCATCTAACAGACATTAACTATTCTCTGTGGACCAATCAGAGCTCAGCTGGCCGTTGCTCGGCAACAGGACACGAGTTAGGAGTGACGCCCAACAGGAGGTGGGCGGAGCTCAGGTCCAGAGCATCACTCAGGTGAGACTTAACGAGCTGCAGGTTCCTCAGACAACCTCTGAACCTGGAGCTGATCGACAGGCAATTCTGTTTAACACCGACTGTAACAGAGAGAGAGAGAGACAGGGAGACAGGTAGAGAGACGGGGAGAAAGGTAGAGAGACGGGGAGAAAGGTAGAGAGAGAGGTAGAGAGACAGGTAGAGAGAGAGGTAGAGAGACAGGTAGAGAGACGGGGAGACAGGTAGAGAGACAGGGAGACAGGTAGAGAGACAGGGAGACAGGTAGAGAGACGGGGAGACAGGTAGAGAGAGAGGTAGAGAGACAGGTAGAGAGACAGGTAGAGAGACGGGGAGACAGGTAGAGAGACAGGGAGACAGGTAGAGAGAGAGGGAGACCGGTAGAAGACGGGGAGACAGGTAGAGAGACAGGGAGACAGGTAGAGAGAGAGGGAGACAGGTAGAGAGACGGGGAGACAGGTAGAGAGACGGGGAGACAGGTAGAGAGACGGGGAGACAGGTAGAGAGAGAGGTAGAGAGACAGGTAGAGAGACAGGTACAGAGACGGGGAGACAGGTAGAGAGACAGGGAGACAGGTAGAGAGAGAGGGAGACCGGTAGAAAGACGGGGAGACAGGTAGAGAGACAGGGAGACAGGTAGAGAGAGAGGGAGACAGGTAGAGAGACAGGGAGACAGGTAGAGAGACGGGGAGACAGGTAGAGAGAGAGGTAGAGAGACAGGTAGAGAGACAGGTAGAGAGACGGGGAGACAGGTAGAGAGACAGGGAGACAGGTAGAGAGAGAGGGAGACAGGTAGAAAGACGGGGAGACAGGTAGAGAGACAGGGAGACAGGTAGAGAGAGAGGGAGACAGGTAGAGAGACGGGGAGACAGGTAGAGAGACGGGGAGACAGGTAGAGAGAGAGGTAGAGAGACAGGTAGAGAGACAGGTAGAGAGACGGGGAGACAGGTAGAGAGACAGGGAGACAGGTAGAGAGAGAGGGAGACCGGTAGAAAGACGGGGAGACAGGTAGAGAGACAGGGAGACAGGTAGAGAGAGAGGGAGACCGGTAGAGAGACAGGGAGACAGGTAGAGAGACGGGGAGAAGGAGATGGAGACAGGTAGAGAGACGGGGAGAAGGAGAGGGAGACAGGTAGAGAGAGAGGTAGAGAGACGGGGAGAAGGAGAGGGAGACAGGTAGAGAGACAGGGAGAAGGAGAGGGAGACAGGTAGAGAGACGGGGAAAAGGAGAGGGAGACAGGTAGAGAGACGGGGAGAAGGAGAGGGAGACAGGTAGAGAGAGAGGTAGAGAGACGGGGAGAAGGAGAGGGAGACAGGTAGAGAGACAGGGAGAAGGAGAGGGAGACAGGTAGAGAGACGGGGAGAAGGAGAGGGAGACAGGTAGAGAGAGAGGTAGAGAGACGGGGAGAAGGAGAGGGAGACAGGTAGAGAGACAGGGAGAAGGAGAGGGAGACAGGTAGAGAGACGGGGAGAAGGAGAGGGAGACAGGTAGAGAGACGGGGAGAAGGAGAGGGAGACAGGTAGAGAGAGAGGTAGAGAGACGGGGAGAAGGAGAGGGAGACAGGTAAAGAGACGGGGAGAAGGAGAGGGAGACAGGTAGAGAGACGGGGAGAAGGAGAGGGAGACAGGTTAGTAGGAGTAATTAACAGGTGTCATCGTGTTTTTCTTCACATGTCAGTGGGTAGTGTCTCACCTGGATAGCCGCCCAGGTAAACAGGGTTGTTGGTCTCAGCAGAGGTGGATTGTGGGTAAGGGTTGGGGGTGGTGTAGCTCCGTCCATCTACGCTCAGATTCAGGGTGTGTTTGTTTTTTCTGGCGAGCACGCGGTGCCACCGTCCATCACACAACATCTGACCAATCGAACGTACCAACACTCGACCCGCCCCGTTGTTGACGTTAAACACCACCTGAGGAAAAACACAGGTAAATTACTCTAGATAGAACCATTATACACAGGTAAATTACTCTAGAGAGAACCATTATACACAGGTAAATTACTCTAGAGAGAACCATTATACACACACACACACACACACACACACACACACACACACACACACACACACACACACACACACACACACAGGTAACTCTCTGCTCACCTGTCCATTGATCATCTCTAGTCCAATGGCGTCGACTTTCGCGCTGCTGATTCCCAGAAACACTCCTTCTGATTGGCTCGTTCGAAATTCCAGAGACACTGACACATCAGAGCCGACCTTATAACCATCGCGCACTGGACACACACACACACACACACAGAGATCAATACTCTGATCATGTGATCAGATTAAAGCAGGATGTATTTTCTTTCTTTATGTTCAACTCACGGAGGGCGGCGTATCCACTGCCGTTAAAGTAACTTCCTGTCTGGTCATTGGTGAAACAGGAAGTGACATCATGCTGCGAGGCCGGCTTGGACAGATCCAACATGGCTCTGTTCAGACTAACAGAGCGAACACAACCTGGAAAACTGCTGCTGACCTGAGAGACAGGAAGCAGAGATGTTACAGGTAGTACAGGTACAGCTCAGGGGTCTCATTTATAAAACAGTGCGTAGGATCCATACTAAAAATGTACGTGCGCACAAAAGCCGGAAATGGCGTGCGCCAAAAAAAAATCAGACTTATAAAACTGTGCGTACGCACACCTGCAGGCAATGTTCCCACATTCCACCTGGGAATGTGCGCAGGTGGATCAGCCTCCTATCCCGCCCTCGACACGCCCACATTCAGCCATAAATGGTCAATGCAAAGCACCTCATGAATGTTTCTCCATGTAAATGAGCCTGTTGATCAGTGGATCTTTACGGTGAATCACGGCGAGTCCCGAGAGGAAGACCAAGAAAAGGAGTTTTTCCGATACAGACATCGAGGTTCTTGTGGGTGAGGAGGTCCGTGAACACTCGTTCCCTCCTAATTCTACCATTCACGTAGTCCTCACAGTGACAGTGCATCCACCATGCAGCATGTTACAAGTCTCACGGCAGTGTTTATATGTTTACAGCAATCTGACTGGTCGATTCACAACTTGTCAAAATGATCGCGACAATCAGTAATATCCCCCCACCTGGATATCATTTAAAAAGGAAGTTTGATAGGTGAACACAATGTATTCATTTAAGTTTTTATGGCGAACTTGGCCTGTATTATGATTAGGACTGATAATGATATGACGATATGGAGAGTAACGATTGTGCGAGAGCTGTCACTGGCTTTATTTCCACATTTTGCTAATTTACTCAATCCATACTGTATGTGCAGGAGGTGAAGATGTGCCGGGTGGAGGTGACTGGAGGGAGCTGAGTGTGTGTGGCGCACCGCGGTGGCGCACTGGAGACAGTCTGATAGTTACATCGGACAGCTGTTTTCCTTTTGTCTATCTATACTGTATATGTTCCTATCTAATAAACCATAAATAAGTTATATCGTGTTCACTGCAGCGATTTTACACACAACAACTTTATAAAAACTACTATCATACTTTGATATCTCCGATGATCATGATTTCAACAGCTACGTTGCTCCACAGCTGAGTCTCGGTAGTTTGGCCCTCTCCTCTGCGCTCCGGAGATGAGGTGGGGGGGGGGACGTGATGGTGAGACAGCGCTGATGAGATATTGAGCGGAATTTGCTTTGAGATTTGAGTTGGCTGATATATTTTACATTTGTAAGGTGCTTATGAGTTAAGTATGGCTCACTAGCACACTGCTGGTTTAAATATCTATTATAAAGTGGATCTATAAGTAACGTGTGATATGAAGTGACATTAAATGTTTAATTTCTACAATCTGGTTTCAATTCACCGCCTCACCATCTGCGTGGCTAGTTTCCCCTTCCTCGGTGCCTCCATAATGTGCGTACGCATGGGTCAAAGTTTCCGTACAGGTGCGCACATTCTCCCGTCAAGTTTGTTTTTATAGATCACAACTGTTGCGTGGGAAGTGGCGTACGCACATTTCAGGCCCTGTTTTGTGCGTACGCAACGGTTATAAATGAGACCCCAGGTGGTCACCATGGCAACCTGTGAGAAACACCTGGCTCATGGTTTTACTCTCCGGACTGAAACTCTGACATGAAATCAGTAAACTCTGTGTACTGGTTGTGTTTGTGGTTAACTGGTGGACTCACGTTAATCCTCCTGGTAGTGTGTGTGTGTGGCAATCCTCCCAGGTAAAGTCTGTCGTCCACGTCCAGCTGGTTTCCTTTAACAGACACAGAGTCCGGACCAGAACCGTCCACCGACACCGACACCGACCGCCGGCTCACCTCGCCAATCACCTGAGAGACACAGTTCAGATATAATTATATAGTTCAGTAAACAGCTAAGCAGCAGCTGCTTTGTACAGTACAGCTTGTGATGTCACAGGACTTGTGATGTCACAGACTTTTATTCTGTAAGTTTTGTGCTCAGATGGTGACATGGATGTATGAAGAGAACTGGATCCAGCGTTGGAGGCTCCCGGTCATTCCTATCAGAGTGTCTCAGTGGAGCATGAAGCCAAAATGGCTCCACTGCTGAGTGATAAGTCGAGCCATCCGGCGATCTTCCTCATCCAGTGGGCCGGTAGAGCAGGCGGGTCTCCCGGCCCTCGCTCCAGCCTCGGTTTCATTCACATGAACAGTGGAAGGGAAATAACTCTGGATTCAGCTATTAGTGCATTTTACAACTTTTAGGACCTAATGATTTAAATAAGGACTATTAGAGTGTTCATACTGAGTTGATTCACCTCAAAATAAATGATCCTCTGAGTTACAGACGTCTCATTCCAATGTAAGTCTATGGGAAAAAGTCTTTTTGGGCCCGACGGCATCACGTGACGGACACGGTTGTAGTAACGCCGTTTGGCCACTACGAAAACCTGCTTCATGCGTTTAAATATATTAACTTACAGTGTGTGTGTGTGTGTGTGTGTTTTATATTAACTCACAGTGTGTGTGTGTGTGTGTGTGTGTGTGTGTGTGTGTGTGTGTGTGTGTGTGTGTGTGTGTGTTATATTAACTCACAGCGTGCCACTCTCCGTCGTTAACGGTGACAGAAGAGGTGATGGAGGCGGGGCCTTTACCCAGGTCAACTGACATCATCAGTCTCCCCCGGGTCAGTTTGAGGACGATGAAGTCATTCTGTTTGGAGTCAGAGAGGAGGAGGATCAACCCGTCCAGCGCTCGGCTTCGAACCGACAACCTCACCGACACACTGAGGACGAGGAGAGACACAACACAGCAGAGTCAGTAAGAGAGCCCCGCCCATCTCTGAATGTAGCCCCGCCCCTCACTGACTGTAGCCCCGCCCCTCTCTAACACAAGCCCCGCCCATCTCTGAATGTAGCCCCGCCCCTCACTGAATGTAGCCCCGCCCCTCTCTAACACAAGCCCCGCCCATCTCTGAATGTAGCCCCGCCCCTATCTAACACAAGCCCCGCCCCTCACTGAATGTTGCCCCGCCCCTCACTGAATGTAACCCCGCCCCTATCTAACGCAAGCCCCGCCCCCGCCGTCATGGAGACTCACCTTCTTCTGACAGTGTTGGGGTTGATGGTGAAGGTCATGTGACTGTGTTTGGACGAACCAAACTGAACGGCTGATGGCAGGAAGGTTGGCTCCGCCTCCGACACACACTGCATCACACACAGATCAATAGCCAATAATTAGTGACCAATAATCAATAACACTGAAACGTAACCAATAATTACTGACCTATAATAAATAACACTGATAAATAACCAATAATCACTATATAATAACTCAACAATAACTTAACAATAATAATAAACTCAAAGACACTTTACACAGTTAAAATGATCCTAATAATAAATAATAAATGTTTGATTACAGTTATCAATAATCAATAATAAGCATATTGATTACCGTTAGCAATAATCAATAATAAACAAATTGATTACAGTTATCAATAATAAATAATAAATGTATTGATTACCGTTAGCAATAATCAATAATGAACAAATTGATTACAGTTATCAATAATAAATAATAAATGTACTGATTACAGTGATCAATAATCAATAATGAACATATTGATTACAGTTATCAATAATAAATAATAAACAAATTGATTACCATTAGCAATAATCAATAATTAATGAATTGATTACCATAAGCAATAATCAATAATAAACATATTAATTACCATTAGCAATAATCAATAATTAACATATTGATTTCCGTTAGCAATAATCAATAATAAACATATTGATTACCGTTAGCGCTCCAGGTGTCAAGGCGCTCAGGTGTGTGGGCGGGGCTACAGGCAGGTGGGCGGGGTCAGGAGTTGGCTCTACATCCTGGTCATCGGGCAGCACCGCCCCCCCTACCCTCTCCTCCAATAGGCAGCTGTCAAGCTCCGCCCTCTCGTACCTCAGAGCTCCTGATAGGTCGATGAGCCTGGAGGGAGCCGCCAATCAAAACAGTTAACCAATCAGAGAGTCAGAAAACTCAAAAAAACATGTGGATGTGTGTGTGAGAGACTTACGCTCCGCCCACCACCAGGTGTTGGATGCAGCCTCTGAAACACCTGGACACATCCTGTAATCTGATTGGCAGACGAGACTCCTGCCCAGATGGCAGCCCACCAATGAAGAACGAAGCTGGAGACAAACGAGACAACCCGGCCCCCGGCAACAGAGGGCCGGACTTCAGGTGTTCCTCGTCCACCTGCACGGACAGAGACCTGAGAGACAGACAGGAATATACCAATCAATACTTATCAGGCAGGTGAGACAGGCGAGTCAGGTGTCTGTTTCCATGGTAACACCTACTTCCTGTTGATGGTGATAATCACAGAGTGTTTTGTTCCGTCACTGAAGGATCCTCCATCTGGTTTCACAACCATCACCCTCCGAGTAGCCCCGCCCACCTCACCAAGCTCCGCCTCCAACGCACCTGAGACCAGGTGGACCGACAGGAAGTGCTGCGCACACACACACACACACACACACAATCATGGTCACATGATGGTAACAGTAACACCTGGTGTAGAGGTGTGTCACATGACCGGTTGGTCTCACCTGTCTCTGTGTTCGCTCGTCACTGAAGGCAGCCAGCAGGACTCCTGATTGGTTGTTGGTGGAGAAGGAGAAGAGAAGCTCCGCCTCCTGACCGAGTGATGGAGGAGCGATCTGAACGAAGCCTCCGGCGAGCACCGACACACTCCGCACCGCCTGGTCAAGGTCACGGTCAAATTTATTTACATTTACCAGTTGACCAAAGTACCAAATAAACAATATAAATATAAATATTAAATATATATTACCTCGAGTACGCAGCCCTTCCTGACTCCGAACGCGTCTCTCAGCAGGTCAAAGTTGGACCGAGCGATCTCCACGTTCTTTATGCAGCCCACATACGACCTGGAGACCACCTGTCGCCTAGCAACCACACAGACAGGTGAGGAAAACGTTAGCACAGACCCCTCCAGTGACGTCCCCACATCTTCACCTGGTGACATCACAGAATCACCTGATTGGTCTGGAGGCAGGAAGTCCTCCAATGTAGATCGGATCGAGGTCGGAGCGGTTCAGGTCGGAGGCCGTTCCAGGAGACTCCGCCTCCAACACCTCCTTGTCTGTTGATTGGTCGGCTGCCATGACGGACAGGTAACCTGGACACACAGCAGCACGGCCAGGTACAAGGACATCAGTACTACCAGACTGTAGCAGTAGTACTGCAGTACTTTAACAGTAGTAGTAGTAGTAGTAGTACCTTTACGTTTGCTCCTCTGCAGTGTGATCTTGTACCAGACTCCAGTGTTGTACTTCCTGTTGGATGTCAGGATCAGAGCACCTGAGCCGAGGTCAAAGGTCAGACGGACACGCCCCTCCACCAGCTCCATGGACAGGAAGTCCCTCTGCAGGAGACAGAAAGTGAGCTTCACAATAAGAGCCTCAACATTAAGGGTGTGTGTGTGTGTGTGTGTGTGTGTGTGTGTGTGTGTGTGTGTGTGTGTGTGTGTGTGTGTGTGTGTGTCGTACGGTGTTGTTGGAGGCCAGGTACAGCAGTAATCCGCCAGGCGACAGCGTTTTAAACAGCAGGACGACAGAAGTGGACGTCGCTCGCAGAGACTTCTGAACCAATGAGAACCCAGATCCGTCAAAGTGGAAGGACGTCTCCTCTGCCTGGGGACTGAGAGACAGACAGGTAGAGACAGACGGGCAGAGACAGACAGACAGGTAGAGACAGACAGGTAGAGAGATAGACAGAGACAGACGGGTGGAGACAGACAGGTAGAGAGACAGACAGACAGGTAGAGACAGACGGGCAGAGACAGACAGACAGGTAGAGAGATAGAGAGAGACAGACGGGTGGAGACAGACAGGTAGAGAGACAGACAGACAGGTAGAGACACACGGGTAGAGACAGACAGACAGGTACAGACAGACAGGTAGAAACAGACAGGTAGAGACAGACAGGTAGAGAGACAGACAGAGACAGAAAGACAGGTTAGACCTTTAGATTTGTCTCATTCTATTCAGAAGTTCATTGTAAAAGTGCAGCTTTAAGTCTGAGCAGAGCTTCAGAAACACACTGGAGTGTCCTCACAGGTAGAGCAGCACACCTGTGATCTACACCTGAGTCTGTACCTGGTGAGTGTCCTCACAGGTAGAGCAGCACACCTGTGATCTACACCTGAGTCTGTACCTGGTGAGTGTCCTCACAGGTAGAGCAGCACACCTGTGGTGATATACCTGAGTCTGTACCTGGTGAGTGTCCTCACAGGTAGAGCAGCACACCTGTGATCTACACCTGAGTCTGTACCTGGTGAGTGTCCTCACAGGTAGAGCAGCACACCTGTGGTCCTACACCTGAGTCTGTACCTGGTGAGTGTCCTCACAGGTAGAGCAGCACACCTGTGGTCCTACACCTGAGTCTGTACCTGGTGAGTGTCCTCACAGGTAGAGCAGCACACCTGTGGTGATACACCTGAGTCTGTACCTGCTGAAGCAGCCTCCACACTCTCCCTCTCTGCTGTTGTAGCTCCACAGTCCGATGTCTCTCTCGTTGAGCGATGCTTCACCCAAACATCCCTGGAAGGTGGAGGACCGCAGCGCCGCAGGGCTCTGACATCACACACACACACACACACATACATACAGTTATCACCTGTTCACCTGTACACCTGTGTGTGTGTGTGTGTGTGTGTGTGTGTGTGTGTGTGTGTGTGTGTGTGTTACCTGAGTGTGAGATCCCAGTCCTCCGATGTGGATCACTGTGTTTCTGTCGATGTCTAAAACTCGGGATGGTCCTGGTGATGTCGCTGTTACCGTGGGCAACGGAGCTGACTCCAGCTGATGGACCGACAGAGAACCGTGGGCCCCGAACCTGCCGACGCCATGACATCATCATATGACATCATCATATGACATCATCAGCATGACGTTTCAATGTTAGGAGCTGATTGTGCAGTTGATGTCATGATGACATCATGTGACGTGTTGATGATGAGGTGTGTGTTTACCGCGTAGCGTTGATTCTGGTCCATCTGTTGTTGGTGATGTCCAGTCCAGGAAACTCCAGTCTGGTGCTGCCCGAACCCACATCCCACACCAGAGACACCTTCCCATCATGCATCTCTACTGCCAGGAAGTCCACCTGAACGCACATCGACAGGACGAGGACCTCAGTCCAAACTAACAACAACAGGAAGACAGCAGACAGGAAGTGTGTGTTGTTGTTGTGTGTTACCGTGGTGTTGCTGCCCAGGTAGAAGAGCAGGTTGTCTGGACTGGACGTCTTCAGCGTCACGCTCACTGTGTTCACGTTACACGACTTAATCTGAGGTCTGTAGGAGCGGACGCAGTCTCTGTCCGCCTGCACCGCCACCTTGATCTGTTGACATCATCACCATCATCATCTTCACCATCATCATCACCATCACTATCACCATCATCATCATCATCATCATCATCATCATCATCATTGTCATCATCATCATCTTCATCATCATCATCATCATTATCTTCATCATCATCATCATCACCATCACTATCACCATCATCATCATCATCATCATCACCATCATCATCATCATCATCATCATCACCATCATCATCATCATCATCATCACCATCACTATCACCATCATCATCATCATCATCACCATCATCATCTTCACCATCATCATCACCATCACTATCACCATCATCATCATCATCATCATCATCATCATCATCACCATCACTATCACCATCATCATCATCATCATCACCATCATCATCATCATCATTGTCATCATCATCATCTTCATCATCATCATCATCATTATCTTCATCATCATCATCATCATCAATGTGAATTGTGGATATCTGTAATTCTAGTTTCAGATGTCTACAATTTAATTCTGACCAGTCATAACTCCAGTTCAAGATCTCTTTAATTCCTCCAGTTGTAGATATCTACATTTTCCTTTTTAGATATCTAAAATTAAAATTAAACTATGACTAGTCAGAGTGACGTTATAGATATCTGGAATAAGACAACTAGTCAGAATGATGCTATAGATATCTGTAATGATAATTCTGGAAATTCAAGCTGAGATATTAAATGTTAAAACGACATAAACATCCTGGGAAGAGGAAGTCACTCTGAATGACATCATCACGGTTTCATGTTTCACTGAGTGATGAAGAGGAGGAGGAGGAAGAGTTTCACTCTGCTTCACCTCCTGCAGGATGTCCATATTACAGACCATAATATCCTGTCATGTCACCATGGTTACAATGTCCTGAACAATGAGTTCATCAGTGATGATGTCACTGTGACACGTTTACCTTTGTGTGTATTTCAGGTTGTGTATTTCTCTCAGTGAGTGTTTATGTACCGAGGCGGCCTGTCTTCTGGCCTGGTCGATCAGTTCTCTGATGTCAGACAGATTCCTGCTCAGTGTTTCTCCCAGCATGCTCAGCGGCTTTATGCGGTCCATCAGACTCTCTGTACGATGCTCTGCCTCCTCCAGTTTACGCTGCGCCTCATTGGCTGAATGACAGGAAACAGGAACTGTTACTACCTCGTTCATCTTTCTGTAGTCTTGTCGTTTCTGAACGGATTCGGACTGACCTGCGGTGTGTGTGTGAGTCACCAGCTGGTTGGTCTCCCTCGCTGTGTTGTTGGTGTTTTCCACCAACGAAGAAGAATCCTGCAGCTGCTGACTGAGACTGTGCAGTCGCTGCAGCGCCTCCTGCAGGCCGGAGCGTGCAGCTGCAGCCTGAAGCTGAGCCTGCTGCAGCGCCGCAGACGAACCTGATAGATAGAACGATCAATAAATCAATACGATCAATAAATCCATACATTGATACATCACTACTTCAGGGCTGGAGGAGGCAGAGCTAATCAGGTCTTACCGAGGCCCTGCAGCTCTTTGATTGGCTGACGGAGGAGGAGGTTGGAGTTATGGAGGCTCTCTCCGACCAATCCCAGTCTCTCGGTTACCATGGAGACATTCAGCTGCAGTTCTGTAGGACAGACAGACAGACAGTTAGACAGACAGACAGACAGACACACAGACAGACAGACAGACAGACAGACAGACAGACAGACAGACAGACAGTTAGACAGACAGACAGACAGACAGACAGACAGACAGACAGACAGACAGACAGTTAGACAGACAGACAGACAGAAAGACAGTTAGACAGACAGACAGACAGACAGACAGACAGACAGACAGACAGACAGACAAACAGACAGACAGAGGCTGGATACCTGAGGCTGGATATCTGAGGCTGGATATCTGAGGCTGGTTATTTGAGGCTGGATATCTGAGGCTGGATAACTGAGGCTGGATATCTGAGGCTGGATATCTGAGGCTGGATAACTGAGGCTGGATATCTGAGGCTGGATATCTGAGGCTGGTTATCTGAGGCTGGATAACTGAGGCTGGATAACTGAGGCTGGATAACTGAGGCTGGATATCTGAGGCTGGATAACTGAGGCTGCATACCTGAGGCTGGATACCTGAGGATTGATATCTGAGGCTGGATATCTGAGGCTGGATACCTGAGGATGGATATCTGAGGCTGGATATCTGAGGCTGGATATCTGAGGATTGAAATCTGAGGCTGGATATCTGAGGTTGGCGCTGCATGCTCATTGACAGGAAAAAGAAAGTAATTTTCTCTCAAAGACAAACGTTGTGTCTTGAAGCTTATGACAAACTGCCAAAAACGAGCCAATGAGATGCAGCAGCTAAACTGTGTGTTCTTCAGGCTACCTGGTGTAGTCAACTCAAACAACGAGAAACAGTCATGGCTGCTAGTGATGGAGACACAAAAAGTATGTGCACGGGGAAAGCACCTGTGGTTGAAGCCGCCTCAAAACAGCTGAAACTGCGTTTCCAACAGTCAATAAAATTCAGTAAATAGTGAAGCTTTCTGTCTCATTACTTTATATACATGTAATAAATATACCTGTCAGTTAAATGGTAATATGCATATTATAATAATCATTCACTTATAGTGATCAGTTTGACCTGGACAGTATTAATATGAGGAAGCTCTCAGCTCTTCATGTTTCATGTAGCTCATCGTTTATTCACTCAGTCTGCGTCTGCTTTTATCCTCACAACTACTTTTACACCTCAGACACAAAACAACAACTTTAAACTTTAAATCTATTTTATGAGCAAAATGTGAATAAAAAAGACACAAACCTTCAACTGTCTCGTTGACTCTTCGACTTTCTTCTAAAACAGCAGAGCTGGCTTTAAGTTTGGCTCCGCCCTCCTCTGACAGCGGCTGCTCTGATTGGATGGTCTCAAACAAACACACACAAGAACACACATTAAAACGCAGCTCTCTCATTCATTTCAATGGGCCGCAGTGACCGCCAATCAGATACGTCGATGACTCTGTAAGGTCATGATAACTTTCACTTTTACTCAAACTGATTGTGTAGCACGGGTTTTCAGTCTCAACACACACTCACCATGTTGAGAGCGAGGGAGGCGGAGTCGTGGGCGATCAAAGCGACCTGCTGGGCAGACTCAACTCGTTCTGTGATGTCACTGTCGAGCTGAACCAATCGGCTGCCATTCTGAGACATGTTACACACCGACGACAGAGAGCTGAGGGAGAAGACAAGTTTTAATTTTATTTCACTGAACCACACACACACACACACACACACACACACACACACACACACACACGCACAAACACACACACACACACACACACACAGTTACCTGTGCACGGAGAGGGCGTGGCTCTGCAGCAGATGGGCGTGGCCTTCTGCACGGTAAACGTTCTCCAAAGCGTCGGTCATCTTCAGTCCAACAACCAAAGCGTCCACCTGTTTCCTCAGCAGGGGGCGCCACTGATCCAACTGACCGCTGAACACCTCCACCTGCTGCACACATGGGGGGGTAATATTATTATATAGTAATGATCAATATTACATTAATTATTATCATTAATGTGATTGAGTGTTTCTCTCACTGTCGTGGTGTTAGTTAACTCCTCTGTCAGGCTGATGGTGTCGTCCAGCAGCTGCTGACTCTCCTCCATCACGCCGTCCACGAACAAACAGTCCTCACTCAGCTTCTGATGGACAGACTGAAAGAAGGAAAAACAACTTATGGCGTGGCTGCAGGTGTGTTCGTTCACCTGGCTGCAGGTGTGTTCGTTCACCTGGCTGCAGGTATGTGTTCACCTGGCTGCAGGTGTGTTCGTTCAACTGGCTGCAGGTGTGTGTTTACCTGGTAGTGGTGAAGCCGAGTGTGTGCAGCATCCAGCAGAGTGTGTGTTTGTGTGTTTCGTTGTGCAGTGTCGCGCAGCTGTGTGTGTCCGTGTTGCAGCGTTTCCATGCCAACCGTGAGGAAGGCAGAGAGGGGGTGGAGCCTGTCGTCAACCGCCGCCATGCTGGAAAAGAAGTCCACCTGCAGTGAGTGGACGAGAAACTCTGCAAGACTGCAGAGAGAGAGAGAGAGCGAGAGAGAGAGAGAGAGAGAGAGAGAGAGATCAATATATAACAATATAACTCAATTTATTAAAAAGTTTTTTTTTAATTAATTTAATATACAAACACACACCTGAGCTCCTGATTGGCTGCAGCGTTGGCGGCCGTTAGATTGACAGCTCTGATGGTTTCCAGCATGGACTCCACCTCCTCCAGTAGATGTGTCTGATTGGTTGAATCAAGCTCCTCCACTCTGGTCTGGTTCAGATGCCCCACCTCCTTCTGAAGCACTGGACCAATCAGATTTCAGAGTTGTTTTATGTCATCTTACTTTAATTACAGAACTGTTTGGTTTATTAAAAATGATCCATCACTGCTGGTTATGATGTCACTTCTGATGCGTTTATAGTGTCATCACTGGTCATCATCATATATTAACATTCCAGTTGTTTACCCTGGATGTTATCCTGAAGGCTGCTGATGCTCTCCAGTAGCAGTGCACCCTGGGAAACGCTCTTGTTGGTGGACACTCCCACTTTCTCCAGGTCGCTAGACAGACGTGGGACCTAACCAGGAGACAAAAGAAATATAAACCTTTCTCTAGTCAACTCCCACAATCCTCTGCAGTTTTAATGAAATGTTACAAACATAAAGCTGCCTGCAGTGTTTATACACATTAAATACATATTTAATATGCTGTAATCTATGTTTACAGATGACACTGTGTTCTATGTATTTAATATATTATAATCTATGTTTACAGATGACACTGTGTTCTATGTATTTAATATATTATAATCTATGTTTACAGATGATACTGTGCTCTATAAACTTAATATATTATAATCTATATTTACAGATGACACTGTGCTCTATATATTTAATATATTATAATCTATGTTTACAGATGACACTGTATTCTATGTATTTAATGTTATAATCTATGTTTTCAGATGACACGGTATTCTATGTATTTAATGTTATAGTCTATGTTTACAGATGACACTTGGTTCTATGTATTTAATATGTTATAATCTATTATTACAGATGACACTGTGCTCTATATATTTAATATATTATAATCTATGTTTACAGATGACACGGTATTCTATGTATTTAATATGTTATAATCTATTATTACAGATGACACTGTGTTCTATGTATTTAATATGTTATAGTCTATGTTTTGAGATGACACTGTGTTCTATGTATTTAATATGTTATAATCTATGTTTACAGATTTACATTCAACCTTCAGCACTGTTAACGTATTTCCAAATTCATATTAAAGGGGGAATATTACTTTCTAAAAAGAGAAAAACACCATGGATACCTGCTGCAGGAGAGCGCTGAGGTCAGAGGTCAAATGATTTAGTTCATCTTCTACTCTGGACAGATGCAGAGCGACAGAGCTGTTTTCTGAAAACACCACCTGTATGAACACACAGCAGGTAAGACGTTACTTTATAAATATAATATAATATATATCACACAGTGATTGTTAAACACAAGATAAAACATGCTAGATAAGGTTCAACCTGCAGATTGTTGTGACCCTCCACACCACCAGGGGGCAGCATTGTATGTTTACCTGGATATTTCTGGTCTGGTTCTCCAGCAACACCAGCTGGCGGTACGGTGCCATGGCAACGCCGCTCAGGTTGACAGACAGGAAGTGGTTGTGTATTTTATCCAGGTCGTCCAACAGAACGCCGGTGCACTCGTCATCGCACGCTGAAGTCAGAAATAAACACGTACATCACCTCTGATAACACGCAACACGTGAACATGTGTGTGTCTGTGTGTGTTGGTACTCACACACACACTCTCCTCCCTGCAGGACGTGCCTCTCATCACACTGGTCACATGACTGACCTTTGACCCCGGCCTTACACTCACACTGTCCACTCAGCGCGTCACACAGCGGCTGCAGCGAGCCCCACCCACTGCAGCTGCACTGCGAACATGACCCGCCTGGCAACGAGGGGTTACCATAGTAACTACCAGAACACCTGCAGGATGACAGCATACAATCAGTGTGATGTCACAGCAGCTCTCGGCTTATTCGCTGAGCTTCCTCTGATGTCAGACTGAGGTCAGATTTTCTAAATAAATGTTGTTTTAAAGATATAATAACGGATGCAACGATGACCCTGAAGTTAGAATCAGGTGAGGAGAGATGACCTGAGGGTGGTGACATCATCACTCTGTGTAGTTTAGATTAGTTTAGTTTATTGTCCATCGTGGTCTCTGTTGTTTCATCATTTCATCCTCGCCACAACATGATGGAAACAGCCAGAAAACGTCACATGACCACATCGCAACACAACAATCCACTTACAGATATGTCAATAAAAAATAAATAATAATACATATATGTATATTTTTTCCAGTGTATTAAAATGACCATGTCTTTATTGGAAGATGTCATCTAGCAGCCTCCGTTTCACCTTTTTCTTAAAGGCGTAAGGTCGGCGGTTTATTCCGTAGCACCAACATAGATATAAAATAAACCTCAGCGATCATGGTTTGGTTAGCTACCCTCGCTCTGGGATTGTGATTATGAACTCCTTCTACTACTCGTCAAGGTAACCAGGGGCTCTGTGGATGGATCTGTCCTCGACTGGGAGCCACCGGAGCTGAAGGAACCGAGACCGGCCGGTGTTTGGCTGCTTGATGTTTCTGTTTCAAGGTCCAGGATCGTGAACTAACAGCGTAGTCCGTGTGATACTGGACCAGGCAGGAGGTCGACAGTCTGAAGGATTCCCTATCCAGTAATCTAGCCCTCCTGTTCTGGTATTTACCTTGGAAGCTCCCCGTCAAGGATGCAGCCAAGGTAGCTGTAATAGATTCACCTTTAGTGCTGATCCCTGAGAAAACCGAGGCCACAGCCTGTATACTGTCTCCACCTGTATGATGTCATGACTCTCACCTCTCTTTACCTGTATGATGTCATGACTCTCACCTCTCTCTACCTGTATGATGTCATGACTCTCACCTCTCTTTACCTGTATGATGTCATGACTCTCACCTCTCTTTACCTGTATGATGTCATGACTCTCACCTCTCTCTACCTGTATGATGTCATGACTCTCACCTCTCTTTACCTGTATGATGTCATGACTCTCACCTCTCTTTACCTGTATGATGTCATGACTCTCACCTCTCTCTGCCTGTGTGATGTCATGACTCTCACCTCTCTTTACCTGTATGATGTCATGACTCTCACCTCTCTCTACCTGTATGATGTCATGACTCTCACCTCTCTTTACCTGTATGATGTCATGACTCTCACCTCTCTTTACCTGTATGATGTCATGACTCTCACCTCTCTTTACCTGTATGATGTCATGACTCTCACCTCTCTCTACCTGTATGATGTCATGACTCTCACCTCTCTTTACCTGTATGATGTCATGACTCTCACCTCTCTTTACCTGTATGATGTCATGACTCTCACCTCTCTCTGCCTGTATGATGTCATGACTCTCACCTCTCTTTACCTGTATGATGTCATGACTCTCACCTCTCTCTACCTGTATGATGTCATGACTCTCACCTCTCACAGTATCTCCCCTCGTATCCCGTCTGACAGGCGGTGCAGCGGAAATCACCAAACGCTCCTTCTGACACACAGGTGGGACTGAAACTATACACACACACACACACACCAACACACACACACACACACACACACACACACACACACACACACACACACACACAGTTAAGTCAATGAAATAAAATAAAACATGTGAGACAGAGTGCAGTGTTACCTGTTGTCCCGTAGGGGGCAGGTACAGTTAAATAAACAGAGTGCAGTTTTACCTGTTGTCCCGTAGGGGGCAGGTACACAGCGAGCAGTCACTGATGGAGCCGCTCACATTCCCATAATACCCCGGGGCACACAGCTCACAGCTCCGCCCACTGGTGTGATGCTGACAGCCCTGTACGAAAAAAACACAAACATCATTCTACTGACTTCTAGTGACTTCTACTGACATTTACTGACATCTACTGACATTTACTGACATCTACTGACATTTACTGACATTAACTGACTTCTACTGACTTTAACTGACTTCTACTGACATTTACTGACATCTACTGACATTTACTGACATTAACTGACTTCTACTGACTTTAACTGACTTCTACTGACATTTACTGACATTAACTGACTTCTACTGACATTTACTGACATTAACTGACTTCTACTGACTTCTACTGACATTAACTGACTTCTACTGACATTTACTGACATTAACTGACTTCTACTGACTTCTACTGACTTCTACGGACATTTACTGACATCGTGTTAGCGTGTGTTAGGGTGTGTTAGGATGTGTAGGCGTGTGTTAGCATGTGTTAGCGTGTGTTAGCATCTGTTAGCGTGTGTTAGCGTGTGTTAGCATGTGTTAGGGTGTGTTAGGATGTGTAGGCGTGTGTTAGCGTGTGTTAGCGTGTGTTAGCATGTGTTAGCGTATGTTAGCATGGGTTAGCGTGCGTTAGCGTGTGTAGGCGTGTGTTAGGATGTGTTAGCGTGTGTTAGCATGGGTTAGCGTGCGTTAGCGTGTGTTAGGGTGTGTTAGCGTGTGTTAGGGTGTGTAGGCGTGTGTTAGGATGTGTTAGCGTATGTTAGCATGGGTTAGCGTGCGTTAGCGTGTGTTAGGGTGTGTTAACGTGTGTTAGGATGTGTTAGCGTGCGTTAGCGTGTGTTAGCGTGTGTTAGCGTGTGTTAGCGGGTGTTAGCGTGTGTTAGCGTGTGTTAGCATGTGTTAGCGTGTGTTAGCATGTGTTAGCGTGTGTTAACGTGTGTTAGGTTGTGTAAGCGTGTGTTAGCGGGTGTTAGCGTGTGTTAGCGTGTGTTAGCATGTGTTAGCGTGTGTTAGCGGGTGTTAGCGTGTGTTAGCGTGTGTTAGCATGTGTTAGGGTGTGTTAGGATGTGTAGGCGTGTGTTAGCATGTGTTAGCATGTGTTAGCGTGTGTTAGCATCTGTTAGCGTGTGTTAGCGTGTGTTAGCGTGTGTTAGGGTGTGTTAGCGTGTGTTAGCGTGTGTTAGCATGTGTTAGCGTGTGTTAGGGTGTGTTAGCGTGTGTTAACGTGTGTTAGGGTGTGTAAGCGTGTGTTAGCGTGTGTTAGGGTGTGTTAGCGTGTGTTAGGATGTGTAGGCGTGTGTTAGCGTGTGTTAGCATGTGTTAGCGTGTGTTAGCATGTGTTAGCGTGTGTTAGCGTGTGTTAGCTTGTGTTAGCGTGTGTTAGCATGTGTTAGCTTGTGTTAGCGTGTGTTAGCATGTGTTAGCATGTGTTAGCATGTGTTAGCGGGTGTTAGCATGTGTTAGCGGGTGTTAGCGTGTGTTAGCGTGTGTTAGCGGGTGTTAGCATGTGTTAGCGGGTGTTAGCGTGTGTTAGCGTGTGTTAGCGTGTGTTAGCGTGTGTTAGCTTGTGTTAGCGTGTGTTAGCATGTGTTAGCATGTGTTAGCATGTGTTAGCGGGTGTTAGCGTGTGTTAGCGTGTGTTAGCATGTGTTAGCGTGTGTTAGCGTGTGTTAGCGTGTTACCTGACAGGCTCCAGTCTCCGTGTCGCAGCTCTCACTGTGGTCGTTGCAGCGACAACGAACACACGGATGAACAAACAGCGACTTCTGAATCTGAGACGCCAACTCAGACAGAGGCTGACGGAAATAACCTGCAGCACACTCCTGCAGACAGACAGGTCAGAGAGACAGACAGGTTAGAGAGAGACAGAGAGACAGGTCAGAGAGACAGACAGGTTAGAGAGAGACAGGGAGACAGGTCAGAGAGACAGACAGGTTAGAGAGAGACAGGGAGACAGGTCAGAGAGACAGACAGGTTAGAGAGAGACAGCGAGACAGGTCAGAGAGACAGACAGGTTAGAGAGAGAGAGAGAGAGAGACAGGTCAGAGAGACAGACAGGTTAGAGAGAGACAGCGAGACAGGTCAGAGAGACAGACAGGTTAGAGAGAGAGAGAGAGAGACAGGTCAGAGAGACAGACAGGTTAGAGAGAGACAGCGAGACAGGTCAGAGAGACAGACAGGTTACGCCGGGGACACACGGTGCTTGGCGGCTGCGTGGCGTCTCCGTGATTCACGCGTCTGGTGCTCACACCGGCTGCGTTTCTGCTGCTGCAGCTGCTGCTGTCAGTTCTTTCTTTCTACATAGTTTGCCTTTCATAATGACCATTTCATTTCATTATAAATGTCATTTATATTTATTTTAGACGGAGAAAGGTTAAGAAACGTGTGGTAATTTGTAAATAATAGTAATAATCCACAATTAAAACCCCGTACTGTATTCATTCATGGAGCTCTCCAAGTCACTGCATGTTCCACAGCACTGTCTGCACATATTTCAGAATAAAAGCCTTGTGTTAACAAATGAAGGAATTCTGTTTACAGAAAAAACGCTTGAAGTCTTTACTTTTTTTCATCTCCTTAACATTTTCTACAGATAGAGACATGTAAACTGTAGTAATGTTGCTGATATGATGTCAATATACAGTCAATAGATCACCTTCACCGTCTGTTGTTGTGAAACGTGAAGGGCTCGCCTCAAAAATAGGCGAGACCTCGAATCTCTAGAAGAGACGCAACTGAGACGCGCGTGTGACAGTGTGGCTGCTCTAACCTGTTAACAAGGACGCTGAAATAAAAAACAACAGGTAACGCAGACGCCACGCAGCCGCCAAGCAGCCGCCAAGCAGCCGCCACGCAGCCGCCACGCAGCCGCCCCGCAGCCGCCACGCAGCCGCCAAGCAGCCGCCACGCAGCCGCCAAGCAGCCGCCACGCAGCCGCCCCGCAGCCGCAAAGCAGCCGCCACGCAGCCGCCACGCAGCCGCCAAGCAGCCGCCACGCAGCCGCCACGCAGCCGCCCCGCAGCCGCAAAGCAGCCGCCACGCAGCCGCCAAGCAGCCGCCACGCAGCCGCCACACAACCGCAAAGCAGCCGCCACGCAGCCGCCACGCAGCTGCCACGCAGCTGCCAAACAGCCGCCAAACAGCCGCCAAGCAGCCGCCAAGCAGCCGCCACGCAGCCGTTAGAGGGAGAGAGAGGCATGTTCATACAGTGAAATGACGTTTATTGATCCAGACCTGATAATCAATCTGATGGATTTAATGACCGATCAGTTTGTTATCTTCAGGTGAACACTGATGATTATAACTCGGATACCAGTATAACCAGTATGACCAGTATGACCAGTATAACCAGTGCAACCAGTATAACCAGTATGACGAGTATGACCAGTATAACCAGTACAACCAGTATAACCAGTACGACCAGTATAACCAGTATAACCAGTGTAACCAGTACAACCAGTATAACCAGTATAACCAGTACGACCAGTATAACCAGAATGACCAGTATGACCAGTATAACCAGTACGACCAGTATAATCAGAATGACCAGTATGACCAGTATAACCAGTATGACCAGTATAACCAGTGCAACCAGTATAACCAGTATGACCAGCATGATCAGTATAACCAGTACAACCAGTATAACCAGTATAACCAGTATAACCAGTATGACCAGTATGACCAGTATGACCAGTATAATCAGTACAACCAGTATAACCAGTACAACCAGTATAACCAGTATGACCAGTATAACCAGTATGACCAGTATAACCAGTATGACCAGTATAACCAGTACAACCAGTATGACCAGTTTTAACCAGTATGAGCAGTATAACCAGTATAACCAGTAGCATGGTTCCTGTGGTTGCCATGGTGACAGGTACCTGACAGGACAGTCCGGTGTATCCAGGTGGACAGATGCAGGACTCGATCTGTTTGGCCACGCCCCCCTCAGCTAACTCCGCCTCCACTGCTGTCTCCATGGTGATGTTAGAGATCCTTAAAAACACAGACAGGAAATGACATCACTGCTGCCACAGCCTATCATCACACAGAAAACTGCAAGAGTCAGTCATGTGACCTGCCTGGTGTGTTTTAGACATTATATTATACGTGATATATATATATATATATATATATACACACACTGTATACCTGCTCTGCTGCAGGCGGGTCCCGTATGACGCCTTGATGATGACGTATTCGATGTCACTGAGGACGGACATGAAGTCAGCGCGACTCACCGACTTCTCCGACACGGCGTTAAAATACTTCCACTGGTGCTGTAACACACACACACACACACACACAAACACACACACACACACACACTATAATAAACTGTTTTCTATCTACACATTTCTGGTTTCCCATGATGCCCTGCAGACGCACCTCTGTCATCCTGATGTCATGCAGTGTCCTGATGCCGTTGCTAGGGGCGACCATGTCAGTGTATATCACCAGCTTCCTCATGGTCCCGCCCCTCATCAGGACCTGAGGCTCCTGATTGGACAGCCCTGAGCCATCCTCAGCATAAAAGGTGATGATGTAAGAGAGCAGGCCGCCGTACGCCAGCAACTACACAATAAACACAAAAAAGTACACAATATAATGCACAATAAAGTACACAATATAATACACAATAAACACAGTAAAGTACAGAGTACATGAGGTGCTGTAGGTCACCAGTTTGGTACCAGTACCTGTGGGCCGTTGAACTGGGGGGGTAGTTTCCAGTAGAGCGGGCCAGTCAGCCTGCTGCTGTTGAGCTGCCGGGTGTCGAGCAGCATGTCGCCGCCCTGCTGGTAAACGCCAGATACTACACCGTGCAGGTTAGACTGACTGACCAATGAC
>CAKAOJ020000401.1:65000-70000 GCA_916701645.2 Sebastolobus alascanus
CGTCCCTGTTGATAATGTAGGAATGTGTGTGTGTGTGTGTGTGTGTGTGTGTGTGTGTGTGCGTCTCACCTGGCAGCGGTCACAGGTGCGTCCCGTCACATTCTCTCTGCATGAACACTGACCTGTTGTGACATCACACACACTGGAGAGGGCGCCGCTGACATCACAGCCGCACTCTGAGCGAGAGAGAGAGAGAGAGAGAGAGAGAGAGAGAGAGAGAGAGAGAGAGAGAGAGAGAGAGAGAGAGAGAGAGAGAGAGAGAGAGAGAGAGAGAGAGAGAGAGAGAGAGAGACGCCACCGTCAGTCAGAGCCAGAAGCCCCGCCCTTTTATTCACATCATTTACTGACCGTGTACTTCTTCAGTTTTTAAAGGATTAAAGCTTTCTGGTCACACTTGAAACAACTACAGCTCCCATGAGGCTTTGCTTCTGTGTCAAAGTCTGGTGAAAAACATTCTCTAGAATGTTTATTATTAATGTTTATTGTTAATACTTTATTGTTTCCTTGTAAGTGAAAACAAAATAATCAATGTTTGATCAACAGAGAGAATCATTGATCAGATTGATGATTTCACCACACACACACACACACACACACACACACACACACACACACACACAGTCAGTCATGTGACAGCAGAACAAAGAGGTCAGAGGTCGAATCTAATCTGGATTTGGAAAGATCAACATTCCTGCTGCTACAAATACAAAACTGAGTGTGTGTGTGTGTGTGTGTGTGTGTGTGTGTGTGATTGTGCGAGCCAGTTGAACCTTCAGTACCTTGTTCAAACCAACCAATCAGCTCTCAGCTCTGGAGCCTCTTTAAGCTTTAGTTTCATTACAGTCACAATGAGTTTGAGCTGCAGTTCCACTGTGGCAGCTTCCTCGTACTAACAGCTGCTCATACTGATGTTTTCTCAGATTTCCCCTCACAGTTCAGATAAGGGCTGCGGTTGAAAAGTCAAAAAATGACGTCCTAATATCTTTTCCTAACCACTTGTCCTTGACGTCGATAGAAAACGTCATGAGGTCAAGGAAAGATGTGAAGGAGAGTTCATAAGGACTCAGGAAAAGACAACCGCAGAGTTCAGACAATCCGACTACACTTATACACTAGGCTCCGTCATTATGATGCGACGATGGCGGATGTTACTGACGCGGGTTTGCCGTGGTGAAACTACAATGTTCTGAAGATGGACTACAAAAGGCGCCTCCACGCCGGTGCGTTGATAAACAGCTCCTTTCAGTGACAGGCTGCGAAGAGAGATGCTGCCAGTCCTTCTGCTGCTGTGTGTGTGTGTGTGTGTGTGTGTGTGTGTGTGTGTGTGTGTGTGTGTGTGTGTGTGTGTGTGTGTGTGTGTGTGTGTGTGTGTGTGTGTCTCACCCTGACAGTCCTTAGCGTCCACGGCGTCTCCATAGTAACCAGGCTGACAGAGCTCACAGTGTCTCCCGGCAGTGTTGCCGAGGCAATGCAGACACTCCCCGGTGACGATGTCGCAGTGCCCCGCCTCGCTGACGTCCACGTTACCGTTACACTCACAGCGGATGCAGGCTCCGCCTACAGCCTGTGGGTTACCATGGAAACCACTGGCACACCTGGGGACGCAGACAGACGGGTGTTACACAAGGCTCACTGCTTCTGATTGGTGGATCAGCCCATCAATCATCCTCACCTCTCACAGCTGGTTCCCGTGTATCCGTGCTGACACTGGTCACATGACACCTGGCCGAACGCCTCCAGCACGCAGGTGGGACTGAAGCTGAAACATATTACAGGTGTTTATATCCTCTGGAGACATATTACAGGTGTTAACATCCTCTGGAGACTAATAAAGTTCTCTGGTTTTGAATCAGTGATGATGAGACAAACCTGTTGGACGACTCCGTCAGAGGACAGGGACACAACCGACAGTCGTCTGCTGTTCCCTCTGTGGCGTCGCCATAGAAACCAGGAAGACACTGATCACAGTGAGGACCAGTGGTATTATGGGTGCAGCCCTGAGAGACAGACAGGCAGAGAGAGAGACAGACAGAGAGAGAGAGACAGGCAGAGAGAGAGACAGACAGAGAGAGAGAGACAGACAGGCAGAGAGAGAGACAGACAGAGAGAGAGACAGACAGGCAGAGAGAGAGACAGACAGAGAGAGAGAGACAGACAGGCAGAGAGAGAGACAGACAGAGAGAGAGAGACAGGCAGAGAGAGAGACAGACAGAGAGAGAGAGACAGACAGGCAGAGAGAGAGACAGACAGAGAGAGAGAGACAGACAGGCAGAGAGAGAGACAGACAGAGAGAGAGAGACAGACAGGCAGAGAGAGAGACAGACAGAGAGAGAGAGACAGACAGGCAGAGAGAGAGACAGGCAGAGAGAGAGAGAGAGACAGGCAGAGAGAGAGAGACAGGCAGAGAGAGAGACAGACAGAGAGAGAGAGACAGACAGGCAGAGAGAGAGACAGACAGAGAGAGAGAGACAGACAGAGAGAGAGAGACAGACAGAGAGAGAGAGACAGACAGGCAGAGAGAGAGACAGACAGAGAGAGAGAGACAGACAGGCAGAGAGAGAGAGACAGGCAGAGAGAGAGACAGACAGAGAGAGAGAGACAGACAGGCAGAGAGACAGACAGAGAGAGAGAGACAGGCAGAGAGAGAGACAGACAGAGAGAGAGAGACAGACAGGCAGAGAGAGAGACAGACAGAGAGAGAGAGACAGACAGGCAGAGAGAGAGACAGACAGAGAGAGAGAGACAGACAGGCAGAGAGAGAGACAGACAGAGAGAGAGAGACAGACAGGCAGAGAGAGAGAGACAGGCAGAGAGAGAGAGACAGGCAGAGAGAGAGACAGACAGAGAGAGAGACAGACAGAGAGAGAGAGACAGACAGGCAGAGAGACAGACAGGCAGAGAGAGAGAGACAGGCAGAGAGAGAGAGACAGGCAGAGAGAGACAGACAGGCAGAGAGAGAGAGACAGGCAGAGAGAGAGACAGACAGAGAGAGAGACAGACAGAGAGAGAGAGACAGACAGGCAGAGAGACAGACAGGCAGAGAGAGAGAGACAGGCAGATGTTTACCATGGTAGCCGTTTCAGATGACTGACTTTGTGCTCTGCATACATTTACATATATAATAAACATTAAAGATATAATAAACATTAAAGATATAATAATAAACATTAAAGATATAATAATAAACATTAAAGATATAAACATGTTATCTTAATAAAGTCAGCTGTTTTCTTTTTATCGGTAGTTTTAGTGACTTTGTTTGTTCAAACTCACCAAACAAACTCCATTGATGTCGCACTCGGTGGCGTGGTCGTTACATTCACACTGCATACAGTTCCCGCCAAACAAAACTCCTCCCAGCCTGTAGAAACTAGGGAGACACGCCTAAAACACACAACAATACACACACAACACACAAAAATACACACAATACACACATCAATACACACAATTCAATTCAACACACAAACACAGATAAGTCACATTACACAGGTTGATGTAATCCTCAGTATATAAAAGTACTAGCAGTACTAGCAGTACTAACAGTACTAACAGTATTAACAGTAACTTGATATAGTTAAATGAAATGAACAGCTGACCTCACAGGAAGTGCCGTTGTAACCCCACGGACATTCACACGTCTCCACAGCAACCGCCTGAACGCCAGAAACTGAACCAGAATCAGCAACGTCCAGAGACACTGAGCTGAGCCTGAAAGACAGACAGGCAGACAGACAGACACATTCATTTCATCTGACAACATTAACATTGGAAAAACGCACAATATTCAAAATGGCCGACTGCCGGTTGGGCGGAGCTAATGACAGCCGATGGGAAATATGTCTGAAATGATGAGCGCAATGTGGGGACCAGATTTAGTGAATATGGGAGCAACTATGTTCCAACTAAGGCCTTCCACGCATTGGGGGGCGCTATGGAGCCGCTAGACACGCATGAACCCAGTCGCTGTATCTTCTCACAGCGTTCACAGCTGTTGATGGACGCACCAAGTTTCGTGAGTATTCGAGTTTACCAAGGGCGCCAAAAATGAGTTCAAAGGCTAAAAGTAATCAGGGGGCGCTATAGAGCCGACGTGCCACGACCAATCCCAGCTACAACATCAACTCACAATAATCTCCAGTCTGAACACGGGTACATAGTTTCATGAGTTTTTATGCATCCAAACATGGGTTCATCAAATTTAAATAACGTACGAAATCAAAAATGGCTGACTACCGGTCGGGTGAAAAATTTTCATAAAAATGTTGATATATTCTTATAGATGAGAACAATGGTCCCATACAAAATTCATGAACATCAAAGGAACTTTTACGTAACCGTGGTGTGCGTTTGGGGGGCGTTACGGAGCCCGCTGGCCACGGCCGAGACCGATCACTGCAGATCTATGGAGTTCTCACCAGTTCTGAAGCCGGCGCCAGTTTTCAGGAGTTTTTGTGAATCCCAAACCTTCAAAAATGAGATTCCACAGCAGCATAATCATAATAATCTTTACAAATTCAATCGGGCCCCCGTGGCACTAATTAAAATAAATCTAACCAGGACCTCAGATACGGAGACTGACTCTCAACCTGAAGGGAACACCTCACAGTTCTCCATTAGAGAACCAGGACCTCAGATACGGAGACTGACCCTCAACCTGAAGGGAACACCTCACAGTTCTCCATTAGAGAACCAGGACCTCAGATACGGAGACTGACCCTCAACCTGAAGGGAACACCTCACAGTTCTCCATTAGAGAACCAGGACCTCAGATACAGAGACTGACCCTCAACCTGAAGGGAACACCTCACAGTTCTCCATTAGAGAACCAGGACCTCAGATACAGAGACTGACCCTCAACCTGAAGGGAACACCTCACAGTTCTCCAGCAGAGGTGGTTCTGATCCACATCTGGTTCCTTGTGACCTGATGCCAGAGACATGGGGAACTCACTTCATTAAATGTAATCAGATTACTTTGTTCTCACATTATAGGTCCGT